>CM036552.1:20085845-20508345 GCA_020745685.1 Tautogolabrus adspersus
AATTTAAAATAATTGACACAAAATTGCCCTAAAGGCAAAATCTCTCAGAGCAGAGTCTGAAACGCTCTAACTGCAAATAAAAGTGAATTATAGCACCTCAGGTTGATACGGCAATATAGGATACAATACAAGTTGATACGATATGATAGATACAACGTGATCCAATATAAATGATATGACACAATATGATGCCATATGACAGATTTGATGCAATGCAATAGAAACAGTCAAACACAAATCGATAATTCATTAAGATGCAATAGAAACAAGAAGACCAAATACAATAGATATGTCAGATAGGATACAATACGAAACAAAAAGATACGATGCGATACGAAACAATATGATGCGATACTAAACGATACGATATGATACGATACAAAACAAAACAATACCATATGAAATGAAACAATACGACACGACACAAAACGATACGATACAACACGAAACGAAAGAATATGATACGAAACAACACGATACGATACAACACGAAACGAAAGAATATGATACGACACGAAACGATACGATACAAAAAAAACGAAACAATACGACACGAAACAAAACAATACAATACGACACAACACCAAACGATACGACACGAAACAATACGATACAACACAACACGAAACGACACGTCACGAAACGAAACGATACGATATATTATGCACGTTACACTGTCCCTGTAGGGAAATTTGTCTTGGACTTGAGTATTGCACACAACTAGCTGGTTTTACAGTGATATTAATAAATAACAAAAAAATAAAAACAAACCAAAATAAATCCACATTTAAAAAAAGAGAAGCACATACCAGTAACAAACACAAATTACATATTGCACTTCACCAATATTGAACTTGTGGCATTTTTGTTAAATATGAAAAATCTTAATAAGAAGTAAAATAACAACTTAACTGCTGAAAAATGTCTCTTAGAAAAAAATCTTGATCCTCATTTGAGGCTTGTAGAGTGAGATCCAGGAGCAGCGGCTTCATATAACCAAACAGTCATTCTATACATAATGGCTTTGTCCTGAGGATAATGTCATGCAGAACAGGCTGTACCACAGAGCTCAAACAACACACACAGATGACGTCAGATTATCCTGGGATAAATATTCACAGGTGTAGGGACAGTTGATTGAAAATGATACATAAGAATGATTGGATAATGATTTCTATGGACTAATGCCTGCAAAGGTAATCAGGAGCTCGTATGAACAGAATAGTCACAGTGGAAAATGAGTCACGTCTTTATGTTTTTTCTTATTCGGGTGAATCTCATTATATTTCCTCAGGGTCAGGAATTCATGACTAATGCCTTTCTGTGGAACTCTTGATAATTTAGCGTTTTCTTTTCCATGGGCCGTGTTCATCATGACTTGATGAGATGACTTGTAGCTGAAGAAAACAAGAGTTGCATCACACCGTTGGAAAACACACTTTTTTTCTTTTTTAGAATTCAGATCTGTTTTCACTTTATTTTTGGCTTGTTACTTGTTTTTGTCTTTTTTACACATGACTTTACTGCTGTTCTGATAGAATCTATTTAAGGAAAAGGTTAGCGAGGATCAAAAAGTTGAAATGCATTTGAGTTGAATTTTTGACCGTCTGGATGCCAACCTTGGCTGGCCTTGGATAAATGTGAGCCATAGACTCTTTATTATCACAGTCAAGTGGCTTCAGAGAAACCCATTGAAAACAATTGTTCTCAGCAGCAATGCCTATATTGCTTATTTGCATCAGTTTTGAAGTTTGGGATTATGGAATTTTTTATCTCTTTTTAAAAATCAATTTTCTAGTTTGAATTGTGCGCACAGATTTAAGTTATGACTTCACACTTTTAACAAATGCCCCTCTTATCACTCTCTGTATGTCACATCCACTGTCACTATCTGTCTCTCTCTCTCTCTCTCTCTCTCCTCTCTCTCTCTCTCTCTCTCTCTCTCTCTCTCTCTCTCTCTCTCTCTCTCTCTCTCTCACTCCCTCTCTCTCTGTTTCTTAATAATGCATAAAGTCACTCCTGTGATTCATTTTTGATAATTACTTTTTTCCTCTCTGTGTCCTCAGATCATGATTCAGAGGGGAAACGAGTCCAAGACATGCTGTCTACAATCGACAAACCACAGGTTGGTATGCACAACGCCTCCCACGACTACACACACACACACACACCCAAAGAGAGAAAACCTGCCTAACTTTTAATCACGTTCATCAATCACCTCTTGTCTGGTTCAGTCACAGCTGGCATGAGTGTTCATGTTTTGTCTATATACTCTGTGACGATTCGGATGCTTACACTTGAAACACAATAACTGTAGTGACTTGTGTACATGCACTGCATTTAATTAAAAGCCATTTTAAAGGCGTCAGTAACAATCTGAGGAAAGGTTAATTGCCATTTAAGCTGTGCTCATCCTGGCCACATGAGGGCAGCATCTACTCATCAAATCACCTCCCTTCCCCATACTATACCTTCAGAAGCAGCATAAAAACACTGTAAACACAAACAGCTTTTTCTCCCTTCCCAATGGACGAGCCTTGGTTTTGGGGAGAGAAACTGATCACATTCAACTTTAACAGGTTTGTCCGTTTCTGACCGAGTAATGAGAGAAAGAGAAAGAAGAGTGTAATAAGAGGGAAGGCAGGACATGAAAAGAGGCTACATATGAGTTTTGGGATACACATTAGTGGTTTGTTATTTCTCTTAACCACTTATTCTTCCTTTTATGGATTATCAAAGTCAAAACTGTAAAATGGAAGAGGAGAAGAGAAGAGAAGAAAAGAAAAGAGGACATTTATAATGAGGACTATGTGCCATTAGATGCTATTTTGCGTCATTAGCTGCAGAATGATCCTGTCTTATAATATCACCCTCCATTTCCTAAATGCCTTTAAGGAGGACGCAGTACTTGGGTATAGACGTACAATATTTAGGGACATGAAGCTTTGCAGTCACTTCTGCAATAGTGAATGTGTCTCTTGATGGATTCAGCAGTGAACCGTACAGACAGACATGGTAGCAGGTGTTGCAGACATTATGTTATTTGAGAGAAAGATCCAGTAAATACAAGTTCAAACTTTTACCTCCTTCCTCTGCTTGTATTGTTGTTTTCATAGCAGTGAGCTGCTTTTTGTTCAGCTCAATTAAAATATGGAAAGGAAACACGTTTTCCCCTCCAAGGCCTAGGTGCTTCTAATAGCTCCGGTTATAGGAACATGTTTATAAGATTTGATTGGTCTCAATATGTTGTGTACTGAACAGGTTGCTTTTTTGGCTCAATTATTTTTTTGTCCTTGCACAAATAACACAGACTGATTCAATACTACAAACAAAGAACTCTGCAAATTACATTAAAGTCAAAAGTCATCTCTTAAACTGACTCCTTTGCACATCTCCTCCACTTAAACTAAAACTGCATCAAATAAAAGGGTTAAAAAAAGGGATGCACTCTCAACATCCGTCACCATGGATACTGGTACATGGTCAGCTAGATCAGCTGTTTAGTTAACAGGTTGTATATAATACAAGTTTGGTCATCGTCATAATATTCATCATTAACTAGTAGCTTATCAGCATGCTAATTAGTAGCATGCTGCTCAATTTAATTCACAACCTTTATTTTAACTCAAAAGACACTGAGGTTTCCCTCATTTACAGTGACGTCGAGTTCACAGCATAGAAGAGGAGATACAGCTAAAAAAACCAAACAAACAAAAGAAAAGCCAGCAACACAGTTAAAAACAGTTACAAATTAATGAACAATGGTCCATTACTATGGCCTTAAAGGCTGCATGTGAGGGCAGAGTCCTAATTTTTAAAATGAGTTGGATGACATTCCAGGATTCAGGAGCATCGAATGAAAACGCAGTCTTTCCCAAATCTGAATGTGCCCGGGGGACCTTAAAATTCTGAATTATGACCTTAATATGTTTTTACCTAAATGCCTCGAGCTAATGTTAAATGATGAAACCTTAATTTAAAGGGTTACCAAAAGTTTCACCTGTAAATGTGTGAAATCCAAAAATTATTTCTATTTTTCCTTCAGTTAACATTTACGAGATTATGAAATGTGAGAATCCTTCAGTCATGGGTTTATGTGTCTCGCAACACATTTTCGTACTGACCTTTCTGCCAGCAGGACACTTTGTCTTTCTTAAATCTTTTAAATCTCACCATGGTTTCCCTGCATGATTAAATAAAGCTGAAATATATATTTTTAATTAAATGTAAAAAATAGAAGAGCATGCACAGAGATCCAGTGTTTTATGTCTTTGCCATAAAAACTGTTTAAAAAAAATTGAAGGCTGAACTTTTTTGGCATTATTTTGAGGAAAGGTTGTCATAAAATGAGAATAGAGAATCATAGTCTGCACTGGTGATTGGATTTATGATTGATTATAAAATGCTCGTGTAACCAGGGGGACAGGTGGAATGTTAAATGAATTGTGATTGGCTGTGCTTGTACATAAATACTAGAGTTATATTAATATGTGAGTCCAAACAGATGGAGTAAAAGAATTGACATTAAAAATTCTAAAAGTTACATTAAATTGATTGTCAACCTTTTTCTGTCATCGGCTGGCCTGTCTTCGGGACGGCTGTGGCTCAGTTGGTAGAGTCGGTCGTCTCTCAACCGGAAGGTCGAGGGTCCGATCCTCAGCTCCTGCAGCTACATGTCCGATGTGTCCTTTGGCGAGACACTTAACCCCAAGTTGCTCCCGCTGCTTCGTCTGTCTGTATGAATGTGTCTGATGGACACTTTACATCGGTTTGTGACCTGCGGTGTAAATGCGCTTTGAGTAGTTAGAAGACTAGAAAAGCGCTATATAAGCTCATTTTACCATTTATATTATCAAAGGGCAAGGTGACGGCCAACCTCACAGTCAAATGTTCTTCTGCCTCTCATCTTTTTATTATTTATTTATTTTTCTTTGTGCTGTTCTGTGTCACTTTTGCTTTCTTTTCTTTGCTGTTTTTCAAATCAAGCAGTGGGTTGCATTATCCATCAGGTCATTCATTATTTTGAAAGCTTGCTTCATATTATTATATCCACAGTGTACGTATAATCAGAGGAGTTATTGATAAAGAAAGTGAACTTACTTTATGAGTAGATGTTCTCAGGCATGTGGACACAGTCATGTGATCTCACAATACTCTAATCATCAAATCTCCGACTAAAACGGGATGTCTGTCTATTTGTCCTTTCCTGTCTGTCCTCCTCATACACAGTTGAGGCATGGTTTGTGGTTTGTGGTACCCTGGAGGCACATTCATCGCCTATTCAGTGGTGGAAGTGGAGTCTGGAATAAATGCAGACTGTGCTAAATCATGCTAAATTAGCTCACCCACCATGAGCAGCAAGTAGAGCCTGCATAAACATGCACACACTTGCATGAACACACAGTAAAACACATAAACATTTCTGTCTTTCTTTCTTTTCTATTTGCTTATTTGAATTGTTGTGTACCCGAAATAGATTTTACCAGAGCCATAAAAGAGCAGGGTACTCTGGTTAATGGTTGAGATGACACTCTGTCTTCCTGTGATCCTTACAAATATGCACAGTCAAATAAATTCACAGACATATAGAAAAGATACGGAAGAAACATGAATGTCCATTCAAAGTTGAAGCAAAACATGCAACTTTGATAGACAGGATTTTATCAACCTACTGTATGTTTCTGATGGTAGAGATACTGCAACATATATTTGAACACAAATATTTGTGTGTGTGTGTATGTGGTACAGGTGTCCAATGTGCAGGCCCGGGCTGCACGACTCTCCTGGGCCCCCCCGGCAGGGCTGGTGAACCGGCATGGTAACGGGATGCCTGTTTCCTGCTCCTTCGAGGTCTCTCTCTCAGATAAGGGACGAGACGGAAAGTATCGCCTAATATACAGGTAGGAAACACACCCCATGCCAAAATAGTACACCTAAAGACACATCCAAAGTACACCTGTTTGACTTTGTTTGTGTGTGTATCTCAGTGGTGAAGAATTGGAGTATCTTGTGAAAGACCTAAGGCCAGCGACAGACTACCATGTACGGTAAGGAAGGTTTTTCTTTGTCTTGTACTTTCTGGGTGATATGATGCCTGTGTTTCTGTTCCTTTTGTATGTTTTACATGTCAGGTTTGTGTTTTTACCTCCGTATTCAGATCCTAGCTTCATATAGACATGTTTTTAAAAAATGTAATGTCTCGCGTCTCTCCTGCAGGGTGTCTGCAATGTACAACTCAGTTCGAGGCTCGTGTTCAGAGGCCGGTTCGTTCACCACACACTGCAGCGTCCCCGACGTCCCATTAACCCCGAAACTCTCCCATCGCACCAAGAGCACCCTCACCCTACAGTGGAAGGTACAGGCATGAACCGTTTAATTTTTCTGTCGAGTTTAATGGCACAATTATCATTAACTTGGCATAAATCAGGCTAATGCCTCCCAAATGACTCAGGGTTTTTATGTCTAATCTCAAACTGAAAAAGGTGAAAGAAAAAAAAAGTACACTGTAAATTCAGCTTCACCTGATTTACCCCTCTAGCTTGACTTCAGCAACTCACACTGAGGCATTCTTGAATTGTTGCACAATAACGTCAGAGCCTATCTCTCCACCCTCTCTGACCCTTTTCCACACAAGTAATTTTTATCCGCTCACACTGTCACAGATAAAGAGTGACATCAGTTACCCAGACAGGATATGAGGCAAGTCATAAAAACACGGCAGGTATTTCGTCTGTCTCGGTGTCAGATTCTGTTATCCTCAGCTAATCTCTCTGTCTCTCTCTTGTCTCTTTTCTGCCTCACTCGCTCCATTTTCGCCGTCCTCCACAGCCCCCAGGCGACAACGGATCCAAAATCACAAACTACCTGCTCGAGTGGGATGAGGTAAACCCGTCATCTGTCATCTTTTCTCCTTTATTTAAAAAAAAAAAAAAAAAAGCACTTAAATCTATCACAGGTGCCGATTAATGGGTGTTAACACTGAGCTTGTCAGACGAGATTTAATGAGCTATTTTTTTTGTTTTGCAGTCCATTTCTTTCCCTACTCTCCTTCTCCCTCATGCTTTTTCTTCATCTTTTGTATTCTTTTTAAAAAACTTTTATTGCCACTCATCTTATCCCTGTTCTCATCTCATCCCACTTTATTTTTCCTCTCCCCTGCAGGGAAAGAAGAACAGTGTTTTCAGAGAATGTTACTTTGGGAGCCAGAGACACTGTAAGCTGACCCGGCTGTACCCCGCCTGCGGATACACGTTTAGGGTGGCTGCACACAACGATATTGGCACAAGGTAATGTCGCCTTATCTAGAAATACAAGTACACACAAAACTGCACACGTCATCACATACACTTTTTCTTGTTTCCTGTTCATATCAACCGTATGTTGCAAATTCTAATGGGAGCAAATTGTTTCAGTGTCTACCATAACATGTGTCTTCATGATCTGTATACCCATAATGATCGACAGAAACACATGCACCAGTCCTTCTGGGGCCATTATTCTGTACGTGACATGAGTCATTTTCCTCTTTCTCATTTCCCTCTATTTCCTCTCCTCTCCTCTCCTCTCCTTTTTGTTACTATGGGGAGCAGCATCTCGCCTGCAGTAGTTAGGGTGTCACAGCGGGAGGGAACCTTCATTTCTCTATATTTTCTTACATAAAACGGTTTTCCTTATCTCCCAGTAGGGGTGAGACAAAAATTAATACAACAATATTCAAATATCAGTTTTCAATATAGAACAATAAAGCACTCTAAACTGATTTTCCAGGCAAGTTGACTCACGGCGTCAGTAATTCATGACTACTCAGAGTGGCCCTAATGACATGGATGAGTTTAACGTGAACAGAATTTGATTGGCCAACATAAAAATTTGAAGTGAGAATAGAGAAGAATAGGGAGAGAGCAGGATAGTTAAAGGAAGAAGCATGATAAATTGTGATGAGTAAATATATAGATCCTGAACCTTAGCTTTTTAAGGGCATTTTATATTCTTCAGTTAATCAAACATACTGATGTATCATTGCATGATTATAAGATTGCAATACATTAATTATCGCAGAATCCCTGTCTCATGATGTTGTTGTAATCTTGATCTACTTTTCAGACATCACACATGAGTTGCCCTTCCATTTCCAATTCCTTTCTCACAGAACTCTATTGCTGGTCATACTTTTTTGTTTTCTTCTTCCTGAAACTCTTAAACTACTCTCCTTCCTTATTTTTATTCAAAAGTGCAGCCTCTCCCTCTTTGCTGAGTTTGTAATACCGAATGCACAGCCTCCCTTCCCTGAAAGTAATTTTCAAATAACTCAATACATTGCATTAGCATTTTGAATATAAACAGAAGTTTGGATAAAATGGAAATGTGTGTGTTTGATTGTGTTTGTTGCAGTGGCTTCAGCACAGAAGTGGTGTTTTACACCATGGGCACCCTGCCCGCTTTGCCTTTGGCACCACGGCTGGTTAGGGCGGGGGTGTCCTGGGTGACTCTGGAATGGGGGCGTCCCGAGGGCAGTCCGAGCGAGGAGCAGCTCAAATACACGCTTGAGATCCAGGAAGACCACACCGTGAGTACCACCCAGACACACGTGCAATTTTTAGGAACACTTTCGTACAGATTTTCAGTCAACTTTATTTTGCACAGGTGCTTTAAACAAGGTTTTAGAATCTTCCAGGAGCTCCATAATCCATCATCGTAAACACAAAAATGTAACTTTCTATTGTGACATTTCCGTTTTGTTATTTTATTAAACTCCAAGTTGTCCGACACTTGAACCCCAAAGGAAGAGAATACGAAGACAAAACCTAAACTAGGAAAGCTAGTAAAATACAGATTTAGAATATAAAAAAGACCCACAAAACATTTCAGAATAGTTAGAGGAAATGTATGTACCTGCAAGAAAGAACACTTAAAAGAAGCTCAGTTACTCCCATCACTCACATATAATGCTAGGGTCAGCATTCATTGCAGACAGACTGGTACACTGAAGCTAACAGATGCCAACGAAAATCTCACATATATGCAAATCCAACAAACAATGTTTCACCCACAGGGAACAGACTTTCATCCAAAGTACACTGGAGAAAACTTGACCTGTACTGTACAAGGCCTGAAGAGGAGTACACAGTATAAATTCAGGGTAAGTGACGGTAAAATGTAACTGCATGTTTGTTTCTCCTCTGTGTTTCTCTCTCTTCCTACTTTGTGTTCAAGCTAACCTTTTATCTCTGGCACAATAATAAAAGTGTTAAAGAAAATCTGAAGCAGTCAATTATTTGGAAAAAGAAAAAAATCCAAACCACTCTCATGTCTCTATGCTAATTTTAAAGCTAACGTACCCAAAGCAGCCAGTTAGCTTAAAGAAGGCTCCAGAAAAAACGCTTGTGTCCAGCTATTAGATGTTTTCAACCCAGTCATACTACAACTTTTTATACATAAACTACTTGCATTTCTAAGCTGATTGCTAAGTGATCATTAGAGACACTGGTGGATGTATTTTGTAACTTTTTTTATAGAGCTAAGCTAGCTGTTTACCCGTATTTTTCACATATGTAATTTCTCATATATTCAGAGAGAGCACAGCTAGCTATTCCTCCCTTTTTCAAGTCTTTGTGCTAAGCTAACGCTTGATCGCTGTTGTTTTGTATTTATTATCATTTAAAGTGGTATTGATTATCTCATCCAACTCTCCTGAAGGCCAATGTGTGTTTCTATAGTGCGTGTGTATATTATTTTTGGTAAAAATGTCTCAAAATGATAGCTAGCATGACTGGCGTTAGCATCTTCACAGAATAAGATAACTGCATTTTGCAACATTAAAGGTACAATAAAAAATGCTAAATGAAATTGTAAAAGTTACACACAAAAAACATTTCTATTATATTTAAAGGTCATAGAAGTAAACCTTCAAAAAGATAAGCTTCCATTATGTTTCACGTCAGTCATGTTCTCTCTCTGTGTGAAAATGCTTCCAAGGAAACCAGCCTATCCTCGTGTAATTTAGCGTTAATACAAAACCCATCATTCCAGCGAGGAATACAGCATTTTACCACCAGGGAATTGGCTCCAATTTAACAAGCAGTGAAACCACTGCAATCCACAATCCACTTAGCTCGTAGAAAACACTGCCCTCCACCGCTAAAAGCTGTTATAGCTTTTCATATTCTGAGGACATCCGAAAACAAAATTTACCCGATCTCTGGAAGCATGTTTGCTTGTGCGTTAAAGCGAAGTACTCCTGTGTTTTGACTCGAAGAGCGTAATATGATGCAATCACATCAAACAACACATAGTCGGTAGTCTGTCACACACGTGTACATGTCCTCAGTCACACTGTCAGACGAGGCAGCAGAAGCTTTATGTCCAAATCAAACATGTTCACAGACAAACAGACAACGTTATGATGATCACCCGGTGGAAACATTGGGAAAATTGATTTTCCTTTGGATGGGATAATGAAGGGCATAAACTGAAGAGAAATGAAGGCAAGGGAGCAAAGAGAACCAGAGGGATAGTAACGGCTTCAATTAATCAGAACAGTTCCTTAACCATAGATGGATTTTTCTCTCATTCAACAGCGGCCTCTTCTCTGTACACTCCATCTTTACTCCTTTCGTGTCTTCTTTTGTCCTTTTTTAAAATCCATTTCTTCACATTTTCCTTTACCTCCTCTCCTTCTATTTCTTGTCACCTCCCCTCAACGTCCTTAAACGTTTCTTTCTGTCCATTTGGCTCCCCACAGCTCATCGCATCAAACGTGGAGGGGAAGAGCAGTCCCAGTGAAGTGTTGGTCTGCACCACCAATCCAGACAAACCCGGCCCTCCGTCTACACCCTGTGTCACGGCAGCGACGCCCTACGGATTTACAGTCACATGGGGTAAAGAAAGGCACCTGTACACGTACCATACAACGCAGAGATATAGACAATTCACAACGCAACACCAGTTTGCAAGAAGCAGGTGGAAATGTGCACAGTTGCAGAAATCAGAACTAAAATTATGACTAAAGATGAAACTTACTGATTACTTCTAACGGTTTGAAAAATACATGATTTTACTCACTTCTAAGTAGATGCAGTCAAAAGAACATGTTTTTTTCATCCTTGGAATTATATAGTTTTTAAACATTGTATGACTTCTTGATTTTTTTAAGAATTTTTTTGGGGCTTTTTGTGACTTCATTGGAGAGATAGGTCAGTGGATAGAGTCAGAAATCAGGAAGAGAGAGAGCGGGGAATGACATGCGGGAGGGGAGCCACAGGTCGGATTCGAACATGTGCCTCCATACATTTGGTGCGTGCACTTAACCACTGCGCCACCAGTGCCCCCAAGGTTCTATGACTTCTGATAGTTGAAGCCATTACTTCTACAATTTCTTGCTGAGTCATCAAATATAGTAAAACTCATTCGCTGTAGTCCATTAGTCAGAACTTTGACACAGAGAAAGCCAGGACGTCGCAGTTCTTTGAATTCCTTAATTGATTAATGGAAGATGTCTTAAAAGTTCTATTATTCATCCGAGTACAAAAAGTGTTCGGCTTTAAAAGGTATAAATGTTCAGATTTAAAAGCTTTAAGGACATGAGAACCTCCCCGTCTTCACTGATTCAAAATGTACAACGTTGTCAAGATCTAAAAAAGTGTTTTTTTTCCCTTGTTTTTTCTTTTATTTGAAGTGGTGATAGAAAAAAAAAAGTTAGTAGTAAGTTAGTTCGTAAAGTAAATTTGGTGTAGCTCCTTTCACTGACGAAGTGCTTCATAAAATATTATTACCAAAAGAGTCATAAAAACAACACGATAACAGAAAACGGGCTAAAAAACACAGAAAACTACTATAAAGAAAATGACCTTCTAGCAGAGCTTGTTGCAGAATAAAAGTGAGATCACTGAGCAACTGCTTCCTTTGGGGTGTTATGAATTTGAGGAAGCAGTTCTTCAGTCATGTCTATAATCCATCTGTCCTGCGTCACTGCTGCAGGAGTCAGAGCAACCTTTCTGAAATGCTTCAAACATGGCACACACCTCACTTTCTCTCTCTCAATCACTCTTAAAATTGTTTGATTTGACACTCATAGCTCCAAACACACACCAACATTAGAGTACTATTCTATAGTCTGTATGTTTTATTTCTACGCTCTCATCAGCGTGACCATTTTTTATTGATAAAGCTGCAGTGTGTTCCCTCATTATGTGCTGAGCTTTTGCTTGAAGTTTTAAATGTATTAACACAGAACAATTGAGGGCGTGCTTAATATCCCATTTATTAAGATGAATGCAAAAAATTGGAGTCTGTTCGCTTCTTCGTTGGTAAAGATTTGGCTCCAGATTCATAACAGTACTCTGAGGGAGTAATAGTTTTAGTTCACCCGGAAAAACAATCGTCCTCTGACATTTACTGAGTTATAGCAAAAAGTCTTTGTGGTCACAAGAATGCAAAATGTCATAAAACTAATAACTTCGGGATATGTGCTCTATCATTTTAGTATCAACTTTGTCCTGATAAGGGTCTTGTTTTTCTTCATGTCACTACTTTTCTTAAAGTCTTAAAGGCCAGTTTGGATATTTAATATGCTTACATGTAATGGTTTGTTTTTCTTCAGCTGTTTATGTTCGTGTGTTAAGTTAACCACATTTTAAAACGAGTCCTACTTCTCTACCACAGATCCTCCCCAGGACAATGGAGGCTCCGAAGCTCTAACATACCTGCTAGAGATCTCCGAGGGATGCTCTGAAGGTACTTATGTCCTTCTGTGCCTCCATCCATCCGTCCCTCCGTCCATCCGTGCTTCACATTAAGCTAACTAAAACGCTTGTTCTAAGCCCATCATTATTGAATTGAAAAGTACTATCTGTCCGCTCTCCCCGGTGTCCGTCCTCTCTCCATGCATCCATTTCCTTCACTTATTCTCCTAAGAAGAACAGCGGACGTAATTAACTCTTTGTTTGCATCAATTCAGCGCACAGCATCGTTTAGATTTCCTCAGATCTGCACTGCGGGACATCAAATGTTCTCTTGGTCCTTTCAGTCAGTATAGTGGAACTAATTTCTTGAGTCTGTATTTATTTTTCAGATGTGTTAAGAATCAACGAACAGAAATAGACAGATCAAAGCTCTTAAAACTGAGGTTTTTTTTGTCATGCTGCTTAGCAACACCTGTAATTACCAGTCCAGTGCATTAGCCTAATTAGGCATAAATGGTGTGAGTTGTTAATTCACCTCTTAGCTTTATTATCTGCATTAACTTCAATTGTGTTGATTTTAGATTAAAATATTTGTAAAAGTAGCCTAGAATATTAACTCCTGACTGCCCTGAAACCTGGCTGCAGATACAACATTGACCTATTTTAGAGAGAGAAACATCCATGTTTTTCTTCTTACTGAGAGTTTAAAGGCTCCACTACGGAAAAGTGGTGCCTCTTATCTAGTAGTATTTATGTAGAAAAAAGTCATCCTGCTCACTTTTACAAGTCAAGTGTATCACTGTGTGAGAATCTTTGCTGAGAGAAATTTGGAGAAAAAGGCTGTTTCTGCAGTTTTCTCTCAATCCCTTTGTGTGACACCTACCCTGCGGCAGCAGTTTCATGCCTTTTAGATCACAATATTCAAGTAATAAATCTTCATGCTGATGGCCTCGTTAGCTTTATTAAGGTCATAAAGAGGCATCAAAAAATAATATCGGTCAGTTTCATAACTAGTTAAAAAGTCCTCATAGGAGCTTTAATGTTCAAAATGTATGATCTTTTTTTTTTACTCGTGCCTTTGTGGATAAGATTTCATCAGGTGGGGCTGCCAGGCATCAAACAGGAAACATACAGTTATCAGATTCTGACTCCAAAGTGCTGATTAGTGCAATGAAGTACACAGCATCACTTTTTTCTAACCATTTACTACATTTTAAACCATTCAGAAAAGTTCATGGATGCAGATCACGTTTAAAAAGTCTTGTGTCATTTGAGGAAAATTTCTGTCTGTGTAACTTTTTCAAGTTAACCTTAACTCTACTTCACATAGAAGTAAGGCTATGCTAATGTGTTTATTAGTTAGAAAATGTTCCATGCTTTGATGTAAACAGGATCTATATTTGTGTAACATGAGGTAGAACTAACATCTCATCTCATCTCGCACAATACATCAACCAAAAAAGAACATGACGTGTTGTGCAGGCGTTGACTGGGTTAATGTGGCGTTGTGTTTTTTTATGGTAAATAATTAGTTAAGAGCAGCATTCACACAACAAAGCAGCACACCTGTGTGTACAGTATGTACTCATGCTCATGTATGTGTAAGGTTGAGTGATTGTGTTTTATTATGTGTGCAGCGAGTCAGTGGGAGGTAGCGTACAGCGGCCCAGCAACAGAATGCGCGTGTGAGCGGCTGACACCCGGGACCTTCTATCGCCTACGTGTGTGTAGCATCACCACAGGAGGACACAGCCCCGTAAGACACACACACACACATACACACACACACACACACACACACACACACACACTCTCAAAACAACTCGACCTTAAAATACCCTGGAATAGAATAATCTAGAAAATGTTTCTAAATGTTCGATATGCTGCATTCAAACTGTTTTATAACTGATGTTTTCGTATCTCTCTGCTCTTGTAGTGTACAGTCAGTGTCCCGGTCCGCACATTAAGCATCCCACCAGGGCCCTGCCAGCCACCAAGGATTGTGGGTAAAGCCAAGCACAAGGAAGTGCAGTTAGAATGGGGTGAGTGCAGACGAACATGTACACTGTGTTTACTTTTATTTACCAGAGTGTTTTTTTTTTTTTTTTTTAAAGTTAGGCAACTCAATTCCCCTCTGGCTGCTGAATTTGTTCCCCTCCCAACTCTAATGTGACCTTAGTCAACCATGTTTCAGCTTAATTGAGCCCAAATTTAGCCCATTAAATGCCTAAGCTAGCCTCATATCTGCCTTAACTCTCTTGATGTCGAGCCATTATTGCAGATTAGTTGTATCTGTTGGCAGGCAAAAGTCTGCTGGCCTGAAACACCGAGGAAGTTCTACATTTAAACAGTTGAAAACAGCTGGCCAGAGCTGAAGTCATTACTGGCTCGAGCTGAAGGTCAGACAGAATGTATTGGAGGGTTTCCCCCACTGTCTCCTTCATTTATTACTTTAACCGTCCTGAGACCAAAGTGAAGCAGATTGAAGAATTGGTTGGAAAAATATCCAGAGTGAAATCTAAAACTAAACACATTATGTGTAAATCCTAAAGTTTATCATCATAGCTGTTCACTCTCTCCACCACACATGATTTTGATTATTTGTCTTCTAATCACAGTTTGATTATCATTCCCCTCTCTCTCTCTTTCTCTCTCTCTCTCTCTCTCTCTCTGTGGCCTCATAGAATCCCCTGTCTCCGAGGGAGTGTGTGAGGAGTGTGTGTTTAGTCTGGAGATGAGTGAGGGGGACACAAAGCCAGAAGAGGTGTATCATGGGTCAGAGCTGCAATGCACTGTGGGTAGTCTGCTACCAGGTGCCACGTACAGCTTCAGACTGAAGGCCGCCAACGAGGCTGGGGTGAGAATTACACACGCACACGCAGCAGGAACGTCATCAACTATATGAAAAAAAGTCAAGAAAAACACATCCACCTGGTAATTTAGCAGATCAAATCTTCTCTGCTGCAACATCTTTAAAAGAAATAAATACAAATACATCTCATTTTCAACTTGACAAGCATGAAATTCTGCGTTTATTGGCTCATAAAACCATGAAATCTACTTAGTGAAAGAAGTTCAGAGATCTTGAAAGCTCTTGATATGGCCCCTTAACTCAGATTAAAATGTCATTATCCTGCAGCCACATGTATTAGGTAAGATAGCCCCTGGCGCACTAACAACATCTAAGTTTGGCTGCAGAAGTGTTCCACAGTCTTCAGCCAATGTTTGATTGGTTTGATCATCCACCCTTGGAGTGAATCAGCACTCAGACTGGCTGATCAAATGCAGGAACAAACACAGCGCACACACTTAAGAAGACCAGCCTGAACATGCACCAAGAAAAAAACAGAACTTGTGAAAAAAAGACGTTCACACACACACACACACACACACACACACACACACACACACACACACACACACACACACACACACACACACACACAAACACTCACAGGTAACCTGGTGTGACGTTTCATTAAAAGTTTGATGTCTTTCTTCTTTTTAGTTCGGAGCATACTCAGAGCCAACAGAAGTGACGACTGCAGCAGGTCCTCCTGGCCAGTGTGGGGCGCCACTAATCACCCCCACCAGTAATACCTGCGTAACGCTCAACTGGGAGGTGAGACACACAAACATTTTTTACCTCTTTTAAGTTGTCTTAAAAAGCGCAGTCTTGCCTTTTCTGTTTTTTTTGTCCACCTAAATAACTGTGAATTGGGTTCTTCCTTGGCTGTTTATGACAAGTTAGACTGGGTTTTCCACAGCAATCCAATTGCTCTAGATCTAAATATTAGGAAATATTATTTTTTTTACCTTGAATAAATAAATCCTTATTTCCCATCAGCCTAAGCTGGTGCAATTTATTCTTTTATTCTTAGATCTGATTTGTTCAATAAAACCGAGTGTGTGTTTTTCCGTGTGTTGCAGAGTCCTGAGGGTTCGGGTTCAGACATCTCAGAGTATCGTTTGGAGTGGGCGAGGGAAGAGGAACCCATGGAGCTCATCTACTGCGGCTCTGCCACACAGTGTGAACTGTCAGACCTGACGCCTGCCACAGATTTCTGCTGCAGGCTACAGGTAACACACACACACACGCACAGATATTGCACTTTTGCTCAATGAGAAAGATGTAAGAAATCAAATATACCAACATACATGGAGCATCACAGGCAGATGCAAAAAAAACACACACTACTAATTATGCAACTTCAACAGAGACAGTTTTTTTGTCCCGTGTATCTGGAATGCAAGTTACACATGCAGTCTCTTTCGGTGGTCTGCTAGAGACAAAAAAGGTTGAACTGTCTTCCTGTGTGGTGTTTTCAATTGCGAAGTCCACAACATGCAATTTCTGTGCAGCTCTGTCTCCTTACAGTCTGTTTTGTGTTTAAAAAGTTTGCAATGCTGCTAGCTCCCATGCCGTAGTTCAGCTCTCAACTTAAGGTTACATTGATAGTTGTGAAGTACGGACACCCCTAGGCACGACCAATTTGCCTAGAGCTGTGCTGCCTTCCTCCTCTGGTCACTTTCTTTTCAATTAAACCAGCTCTCCAAAAGCTTTATTTACTTTACAGTATTTCTCTGTCTTCTTTAAATGCATGATTATGACCTCATAACGGGGAGAAAAGCTGTTTAAAAAGTGCTGCCACCAGCCTCAGTGGGACTATGAATCACAGAATGATTTATACAGCACGACCAACGCCTGCAATACTCAATGAATTTTTAAGCCGTAGATGACGGTGGTGGCTGTACATGCTTTCATGATGCCACATGTTTCAGCATTAATGCAATTATATTGTTTAAGGAGGATACAGCCCAAAATAAAAAGGTATCATAAGTGCATCTTACACTCTCAATTTCGTGGTATGTTGAGCAAATATTGTCCATTTTGAACTTTGATATTGGCCTACTGTATCTTTTAATCTAATCTAATGTTGTTCAATGTATTCATGAAATATTGATCATCCCATGCTTTACTTTTTTTAACCTATTTCTTTGCATACATTTCCTGCACATAAATCCATTGAATAAAAAGTTAAATTTGAATTGACTGGACTCAGTCGGGAGAAAAAGGCAACATTAACACACAAATGTTTGCCAAGGGGAGCTTCAGAAAAAAAACCACGCAGACAGACGACTACTGAAAGCTTTATGATAATGAATTCTATTTGTATTCTGGCTCTTAATGTGGAGCATAAGAAAGTGCTCCTTCTCTCTGTCCTGTCCTCCACCTACTTTTCTTCTCTCTCTCTCTCTCTCTCTCTCTCTCTCTCTCTCTCTCTCTCTCTCTCTCTCTCTCTCTTTCTGTCTCTCTCTCTCTCTCTGTCTCTCTCTCTCTCTCTGTCTCTCTCTCTCTCTCTCTTTCTTTCTCTCTCTCACTCTCTCTCACTCTCTCTTCCTCCTCATGTCGCCCTGATGCCTTGAATCCAATAACTGCATGTTTTATCGCTCACTTCTTTGCAAGGCTCATTTCTAGTTTTAAGGGCGGCACAAGAACATCCTCACCGATGCTTTTGTGTGATTTTGTGCAGCGGTCGAATGCTCGTGTGTGGTCGTGTTCATGTATAATAACAAGACGACGGATGTACCTCTTAGGAGGACTGCAGGAACACACCACACATGAAGCATTGACTTGTTTAAACTCTGTGTGACTCCTTTTCGTCCTGTGCTGTGTGAAGCAGTGCAGGTTGATATACACTCTTGTTTTATGGGAACACGTTGAAGAGACAAACGGTCACATTTCTCCACGGGTTTCAAGCCTCACTGAAACAAATGTGACAGAGGAACATATATCAGAAATACCACTGAGTTATTTTTTAATGATGGACTCTTAAAAAGTATGCAGATAGATTTCAGTCAAGATGAAGTCACGTACACGTGTATTTTCTGGAAGAACTCCCCTCAGACTTCAAATCATGCTTTCTACTCATCCAGGTGTACTTGTGTAAATAATGCTGGGCTACTGTAAAGTGCATTTATATATGAAACAGAAGGAGTCTTTGTGTCCTTTGTATATTTTTTGGACATTTTTTACTCCCCATAGAGTTACTTTTTTTGTAAGGAACACATTTAGCAAACTGAAATAAATGCAGAAAACGCTTGCAATTTGCTAAATTTAATTTGAGTCCAAGCTTTCAAAATCTACCAGATGTATTTTTTTTTAAATCTCCTTTTGTGTCTGTGTCGTGTCCTCATTTCTCCCTCACTTTTTGTGAGGATGGACGGTAGACTGTAACAAGTTGAATATGATTGAAGGGGGTTTAATAGGCAGTACTTGAGGATAATATAAATGGTGCAACAGCAGAAGAAATTGACTAATGTTCTTCCACAGATAATTTGAGTTTATCTCCTCTGCTGATTATTTTAGTCTCGTCTTTTTCTTTAATACACTTTGTCTTGCTCTGTCTGACTTTTTTCCCCTTTTCCTCTTTTCACTTTTGACCTTCTTCGTCCGTCTTTGTCTCTCAACTCATCCACTTGTTTTTATTTCTCTCTTAACCTCTATTCTGCCCTTGGATTCCGCCATCTCTCTCACGTCTCTGCCTTTTGTGTCTGTCTCAGGCGGTGAATCAGGCCGGTGCCGGTCCATACAGCGAGCAGGTGAGTTTCCGGACCCCTGCGACAAACCCTGACCCGGTCTCTTCCCTCACCCTCCTGGATCTCCCGACCACCTCGGAGTCAGATCACTCCCCGTCTACCTGCCTCCTCCTGAAGTGGGACGAGCCAAACAGCAACGGGGCGGAGATCTCGTCCTACGTCATCACCCTGGACGACCAAACCATCACAGTGGAATCAGGGACGAGTCACCTTGTTACGGACCTGCAGCCAGACAGCGAATACAGGTACCGTGAGGATGATCACTAAATCATGTGTTGACATTTTAAAACCTCTACACCACTGTGTGATATTTGCACATGAGGCACCAACAAATATCAAATATGCTACCAAAGACATTGATTGATCCAAAATATTGGAGTTAAACGTCTTTGACAATCTTTTCTGAACACTTCGTCACTTAGTCTTTGGTATCCTGTCATCTGTTGTCAGTCAAACACAGACACTGACCTCCCCCTCCATAATGAATGAAAACCCTTAAAGGAAGATTTCTAATTCATCCCATGTGTCCTTAAATTCATTTATTCCTTTTAATATGAGAGAAAAGCAAAAACATCACATCAGAGCTCCTGTGAGGAAACTGTATTTCAAATCTCTATTCCATTGGATTGTCTGACGATATATTTGGGCACTTAGCTGTGAATATTCAGACTAATACTTCATGAGAATATTAGTCGTCGGAGGGAAGAAGCCCTGACTAGGAAGTGGTTACAACCAGATGCTCCAACATTAGAAGATGGACTGTGTATGACCTCCCTGATGAATTAAATGATAAAAGATAAAGCTCCTGTGAGGAACGTTTGGTTTGCAATGATTTTTAGAGTAAAATACCCTTTGAGTTCCAGAGTTTGAAACCTGAGTCTGAGATACCTGGTTGAATATCAGGGTTCTAAACAATTGGGGTTTCCAAAGCTCCAATATCAATTGGGGGTTGTTGTGGATGCTTTAGACTGGAGGTCTTTGGTTGCCAGACAAAGATAATAAAGAGGCAAACCCTCCATTTATCTTGTTTTATGAGTAACTAAGATGAGTATCATTCTCATTGGATAAAGAAAGCGAGGGAGAACATTCATTTTCAGAAGTGCCCAGCAAAGATACCGTGAGAGACTTCCAATGCTCAAGGTCCTGCTTGATTTAGTCAAATAATGGATTAAAATTAGCTTTGAACATTTGGTTGGATTTCCAGTGTCATAAATATTCCCAGGTACATAGATCGTGCGAGGGTCCATCTGAAAGGAAAGGGGCAGGGAAAGCCAGGAACCTGGAGGCATGGCTATACATTTGGAAAAATCAAATTTACGTATATCCAGAAAAGGGACCAAACTTTATCTTTTTTTTGTATTAGGTGATGAAGTGAAACAGCAGACTTCGACAAGAATAAAATAATGTATCGTCAGCATATAACGAAACATTATGAAATCGTTTGCAAACGGCCTGTCCAGATATTTCAAGGTCACATTGAATGGTTTCAGCTAGTGGCTCAATCAGTAATTCAACTAGCAGAGGAGACAACGAACAAGCCCCGCCTACTCCCTCTCTGAATTTAAACATGTCCTCCCCTCACCCTATTGGTTATGACCGCTGCCATCGGATGACAACAAAGAGCCTTTACCCATTTTATGAAATCACTGTCCGGGTTAAATTTCCCTAGAGTAGAGAACAGAGAAGGCCATTCGATCCGGTCGAAGTCTAAAGAGATCTCAAGACCGTCTATTGTTTGCTGCTGACATAACTGAATAACATTGAGATATCTTCAGATATTATTACAGGAGTTACGGCTTTTTATGAATCCTGGTAATAACCATTTTATGTCTGCATCAACAAGTTCACAAAATATACTACTCAGGTTAAACCTTGAAGTAGTATTAGCAGTAATGATAGTAGTTGTGATGGTATATATTAGTATATAAAGCTAGTTAGAGCCTTTCAGCCGTGATGCAAGACTTATGGACAAATACTGGGTAACCTGAATCCCCCGCTCCTTTTGTTGTGTCTTTGTAAGCAATTCTGTTTTTTCCACATGTGTATTTGTGGCATGCAGCTGATTGTGTAGTGAGTTCTTTGAATTGAGGGGAAAAATGGAGTGTATCAAAGGTGAGGGGAGGTGTGTTATTGCAGAGCGATCACAAACCATTGTTATCTTTGGGAGGTTGTTTTTGTCCCAGATGTCACTCTGCTCTATTGCGTAATGGCCGCCACAGAGGCAGAACACAGTGTTTGTGTGAGAGTGTGTGTGTGTGTGTGTGTGTGTGCGCATCTGTAGGCAGGTGTGTGTGTGTGTGTGTGTGTGTGTGTGTGTGTGTGTGTGTGTCAGTGTGTATGATACAGTCCACCTGTGGGAGTTTGTGTGGCTGCCCATGATGGTAATTCAGATTGTTATTTACAGCAGTTGGGTACTTCAAATAATGTTATTCATCTTTTATGTAGGTGTTTATAGATCACGGTTGAAGCTGTTTGTTCTGTCAGGAGAGATAAATAGATTCATAATTAAATAGTTTTGTTGTTAAATTGATTCTCAGAATAATTTTTTTTAATGATTTTTTATAAAAAAAAGAATTTTATTTCCAATTAAACCTTCTACATCTTGATACTGATTATTTGTAAAACATTCTATATTTTCATTGAAAGCTTCACATGCTACATTTCTAAAATGTATTTTGCAGAATGCCTTCAGCTTAAAACAAATTTGGCTGGGGAACAGGTGGCCTAGTGGTTAGGTTAGGTGGATAAATCTAGTCATATCGGCGCATATCTGCGATAAAAATACGATCACAAGTCACTGGATATGCTAATATCGACCGGCAGATTAATCGGTCGGGCTTTAGTTAACGGTAATTTAAACCTGTACAGACACTATAAGACTCTGATTGCCACACCAGCACATCACAGGTTCACTTACGAAACAGGTTCAAATTCAGATAATGCAGGTTTACGTAAATAGCATTAGCAGTTCACATTAGCTTTTGGAATGAATATTTTTTTACTCATAACGATGTATGCGCTGGAATTATTTTCTTTTAAGTCCTTTGTCTAGCTACTGTTATTATTAGAGCAGATGAGGACTGACCAGGCAGAGGGTTGAGTTTTTTTACACAGCGAGAGATATGATAATATCAAGTCTTCTGGTTGGTCAACCACCTCTAATGTATTTACCTTTGAATGAGGACATTTCTTCTTTCCCTTTGTTTTCCTCAGTTTATGAAATATAAAATGCACCTGCTCTGAACATTGATATGTATATGATTACTTAACTAAATGGAATCCCTCATCATCAGATCTCTGCTGTGTAATCCCTGGGTCTCTTCAGTCTTCTCTGTCCATCGCCATAATTTAATCCATCTGTTTAATAACCCAGTGGATGGACAAACGTTGCCCTTTCTCTTCAGTCTTCAGCCAGCTGCATGGATTTATAATGAAAGGTTACAGTTACAGAGAAACGGCAATTAAATGTCAGACGCTAGATGCTTTCTAGCTGAGGGCCTCTGACAAGGATGCTAACCAGTTGATTAGATACTGACTGAAAAGGTTTAGAAAAGCAGGTGGATTCCTGGAAGATAGGCAGCAGAGAAGAGTCAATCAATTTCTGCCAGTCCTCTTCGATCAGCAGCAGATATGTGTGTCCTTGTGAGATTACAAATACACTTTTGAAACAACTTTTAAAAAGGTAGTTTTGCTTTTTGGAACATAAAACCGAAGTCTAAATGCATAAAAAGAACGAAATTGTTTGGTAATTTTGTGAAACAGTGCAACAGTTATTTCTTGTTTCATGCACACTACTAAGGTAAAGATGCAGGAAAAAAGTGGGCCAACAAGTTTCTGATATAATTAAGTCTCATCCTGGAGAGTACAGTGAATTGTAATGGGAGAATGGTAATGGAGGAAGGGATCACAGAAGCACCCAAGGTCAAAGATAATACACCAGATCAGCCTCTTCACTGAAAATGACTGTGCCATTAGACAAAGAGGTCTGAGAACACACAAGGTTATTTAGCACATAGCCATCCTTCATGTCCCAGTGCAAAATTCAATTTTTGCCCCACATGCCCCTGCAGCACCAGTTCCTAAACATTTTTTAAAAAAGGTTTGTCTTACTGATTCATTTTTTTCCTAATCTTGTGTAATGCCCGGAACAGTAAATAATCTCTTTTTCCTCTCTGTATTGTTTTTTTAGTGTGCAGATCCAGGCTGTGAATGCCATCGGCTCCAGTCCCATGAGTCTGGCCCTGCTTGCAAGGACACGCCCCCTCCCTCCAGCACCGCCCCCTCTGGAATGCTCAGCGGCTGGCCCTCAGAGCCTCAAGCTGAAGTGGGGTGAAAATGCCAGCAATACGCACACGCGGGCCCTGCTCGCCGATGACATGGTGTACACACTACAGATGGAGGACAAGAACCACAGGTGGCGTACACACACACACACACACACACACACACACACACACACACACACACACACAAACACACACAAACAAAACACCTGTTTCAATCTTACCTCATTATTTACCTCATGCTGTAGACGGAAAATCGAGCCAGCTTACTGTTTTCCAGGACACATATCTTATGAATTAGATCCCAAACAACTAAAGAATACTTAACTGCACGCAATCATGTGTGTTTTGTTGTTTGATCTATTTACAGAAGCACTTCATTCACTTTCAGCCCTTTCACAGAAGCACAAAACTCTTGAAAATTCCCAGAGAGCTGGACTAATGTGCAAAGCTGAACACAAACAGACACATTTTTCAACTCGACACATTCCAGATATCTTCTTGCAACCCATCAGAACATTGTCCGTAAGAAGTCAGAGGGACCTGATGTTTGATTGCAGTTGTGAGCGAGTGGGTGGTGGTAATGACATTTTTTTCATCTGATGCAAAACCTGTGAAATCTTCATGCAAGTAATGAAACTGCTTCATAGTCTTTCAGCAAGTATGTTCTCGTCACTCGTCAGTTTACACTGAATACATGCAGTAACATGTTGCATTGATTTAAAGGCATAAACTGTCACCGTAGTGTTGCATTTCCTCTGCCTTCTTGGATATATTGTAAACATTACACTATAGTCCTATTCAGACTGCAACTTCAAGGTGTGATATTTAAGCCCTTCTGACGTCTCGCCTTCACTATGAAAGTCATGAAGCGTAATGGGGGGACAAAGTGATCCCACATCTGTGCTGCCATCAGAGGCAGTAGCAGAGGCTTTAAAGGGGCGAGATGAGATCAGTAGAGTCGGCGGGGGAGAACAGTTCCGTGTGTGTGTGTGCATGTCTGAGTGTGTGTGTGTGTGTATGTGGAGCTCCCACTGTTCAACAACATGTTTTGGTTCCTCAATGCTGTAATGCAATGTGAATTCACAGCCTGGAACAGCAATATTTCGCCATTGAGGAATCAATATAAATGCACAAAGACCTAACGACAGTGGACAGCTTCGGTATGGCGCTGTTGCTAAATTGCAATTCTAAAAAGGGCTTATAGCTTCTGAGGCTCTCTTTATACGTCATGTCTTGCCTCCTGAGAACCCCCGCCTGTTCAGACAGCGAAAATCTCCCACTGTGAGCATCATGTGTGAGAGGGCAACATAGGAAGACTTAAGGGGCAGGGTGTCATTTTCAGGAGTGCATGTGTGAAAAGGGGCGAATGCCTTTTCTGCATTACTTCATAGGAAATCATAAGCTGATAAAAAAAACTGGACATGAAAAAGCTGCATGGTGGATAAAAAAATCCTTCACTCTGCTTGAATATTTCTTATTCGATAAAATCCACAACATAAAAAAAAGCCTCTCGAGAGGTTTGTTTGAAAGCAGTGTTTTATATGAAAATACAGCAAAACCACACGTGTCCCACCTACAACAGCAACAGATGTTCTTTGGCATCATCAATTAAATGTAACCCATTAATATACATCCATTAGTATAGAAACAAAACAAAAAGAACAACAACAAATACAGATATATACAATACAATTTGGGTAAGACACTGTAGTCGCTGCTGAGCCAGAAAGGACAGAGAAACAAATCAAACAAGTTCAATTTAACCGTCACTGACACCCCCATAGTCAAAAGGACAACATAAACTCACAAATTATGTATCATGATGGATGGCAGATTCAAATTGTGTCACTTCTAGAAATACACCCAGAAAACGTTTTACAACTGTAACACATGCACGTCATGTTTGTCACTTTTTAGAAAAAACAAGTTGAATTCTTCACTTGGAGTCTCGTAGACGGCAGGATTCAGCATAGTGGTTACCTTATGTTTTCATATTCTCATTAGGCCATTCAGAAATGAATAATGTTCCAATTCACATTGCTTACCCAGGCAGAGGAGCAAAGGGCTAATCAGATTATTAAAGGGAATCTATTATACTCACTTTCATCATTAATTATCAGTCAGTCTGGGACACCTATTGAGGAGCGTTGTTAGATGTGTAGCCCAAAAACCCTCCTCATTTATCTTATACTGTCATCAGTATAAAAAAAAAAATTCAGCCGCTGCCTGAAACCGTTCATTTCAGCTGCTGTCTCTTTAAGGCCGCCCTCACTAAGTGCCCACTTTCTTAGGATTGGCCAGCTCTGTTTGCAGTCGCAGGGAAATTTGAACGAGCTTCCAGGTGGGTGTGGGGGTCAGGTGCATGCTTAGCTGGGTGGCAGGCGTAGGGGGATGCCTGGGTATTCTGATCCCAAGCGGTGCAGACTGGTCCAGGTGGGCGTGTCCTTGAAAGAGCTGCCAGGGCTCTAATACGTCGTCAGAGCCTGATGTCAGGTTCTGGCCAAGTCTCGAAAAGTTTCGGTAAGGTCTCATTCAGAGCAGCAGGAAACCACGTCAGGGGATTACACCAATAACTGGGTATCTTGTGTTTAAAAAACTTTGCCAAGGTTTAGTATGAACCTCCAACGAATTGGACTTTTTCATACATGAAACTTATGCCATGATCAGAAATTGATCTTGCACTTCCCTTTTCTCAGACACCTCAACCCACCGCTGGGCAATACAGCTATTCAGGACTCGGATGGTCAACACTACACACAAACCACACACACTTACTCGCTTTTTCTGTGTATGCAGTAACCAGATGTACCGGTGAGCTGTCACGTCGAGGGCATCTGGAACTGGCGGGGAAACAGCCTCTGATAATCAACCTTCCATTAAACTGACTGGTCAGACAGGAGTGACCAGGGGGGAGTTAGGGAGAAGTAAAATTGGCAGACAGAGGAGAAAGGGAATGGAAGGGGGGAGAACACGATCTCAGACGGGGACTTAAACACGTAAGAAGGAGGAAAAGGTCAGATTTGTTAGCGCTAAGAGATTTTTTAAAAACATGCAAGCGGAAATAGGAAAGAGAGTAAGAAACACAGCACACCTAAAAGCAGCAAAGAGCAACAGTTATCAGCCCACCTGTCAGATTGTGTCATACCTTCCATCTGTCCAGCCCTCTAACACTAGGGCTGGCCAGCGATCGGTAGTTTGAATTAAGGCTTGGCTGGCATCAGGTTGGCACTCACTACCCTGGCAGCCCTGGAATGGTCCGGAGAGCAACAGGCAACAGATGGGATCCCATCAGGCAGGCTGTGATCTGTTAACCTCTCTCTCTCTCTCTCTCTCTCTCTCTCTCTCTCTCTCTCTCTCTCTCTCTCTCTCTCTCTCTCTCTCTCTCTCTCTCTCTCTCACAGACACACATAAGCGCACACACAGATACAAACCAAGAGTGTGTGTGCGTGTGTGTGTGTGTGTGCGTGCGTGCGTGCGTGCGTTAGCGTGCGTGTGTGTGTGCGACTGTTGTTGGATGCATCTTTGTTTTTAAATGCGTATATCTGCATGCATCAGATGCATGGATCAGATGGTATTTTGGAAGTTAGCCATTTTTTTTAACTTGCACATTTGAAAAAAATCAATCAATGTAAGCACATGTCCTGTCTAAAAACGAGTTATGACATTTTAAATTGGCCGTTTCTTATCATTTTTCCATCAAAGTGCAAAAAACAGCTTTT
Source organism: Tautogolabrus adspersus (assembly GCA_020745685.1). Taxonomy (NCBI): domain Eukaryota; kingdom Metazoa; phylum Chordata; class Actinopteri; order Labriformes; family Labridae; genus Tautogolabrus; species Tautogolabrus adspersus. The sequence continues at coordinate 20,113,131 of CM036552.1, forward strand.
GAGCCATTGTTTATACAACGATCACATTCTTTTTTAACACATAAATAATGCATTAATACCTTTTTTGGGCACTTAAAATATTTTCTGTCTCAAGGATAAAATGATGGACATGGACAAGTATTCAAGGTGCGTTTGTCCTTATCCATTAAGAGGAGAGAGAGCCAGTTTTGAGAGTCTTTAATTGCTCAGGTTTGCTTTATGTGTCCCTTCCTGCACTCTGAAAGTACACTTTAAGGAGTACTTTTCATGAGTAGGGCTGAATGAAGGCTTTAAGTCATCTCAGCAGGAACACAGGTGGCTTATTACAAAACTCAAATTTTGAGTGAGCTCTTACTAGTATGCTCCTTTTTTTTTTTTTTTTTCTTGTGCATCCAAAATAAATCTTTGAAAAAAACAGCAACAAAAAAAACAAGGGTTTACAAAAAGCTTTGATATACAAGAAATGGCAAAAGAACCCAAACAACACAAGAACCCAACAAAACGGCGTTGATGCCAAAAGGCAATACGAAGCTAAAGTCGGTATGAAGAACCGCGTGTAGTTATAATAAAGGCAAATACAAGATTCTTAGATATAGAAGTACACATATTTAGGCACTGTAGACCTATATATTTACAAACTCAGGTGGTACATTTAGTTAGCTACATGCTAAGCACACTTTCAGATGTATTAAAATAGACAACAAGCTGATTTAAATGTTACAGATAGATAATAGCAGCATTTTCATTCGGACACAATACACAAAGATAATTTCCCACTCTCATCTTCGTCATTTCCTCCGTGAGGAAACTGCCCATTTACTCTGTAATCGACTGAACGGCTCCGTAATGACTCACGTGGGATTCTGGTGGTCATGAAAAGACATTTACGCTGTGAAGCGTGCATCATGTGTGTAGAGGCTTATCAATAGGTAAATGATGCTGGGGTTCTTTTAAAAGACTCCTCCGCCTCCTCATGCTACGCCTCTTTTCCCCCTGTTTACTTTCCCATCACACTTTATTAGAGTGAATTAGTAGGATTTGTCTGTATTGATTAAATTGTCCTGGCAACCAGATGCTTCGGCCGGATTTGAAGGGCATCTCGAAAAAGAGAGGGATATGTTTATCTTTGTAAACGCACATATTGAATAGCCAGCTGCAAATTACATTTTTGATTTTGCAAATAAATTCCATTAGTGTCATTTTTTAACCACATGGCATTATCGTCTATTTGTGTATTTGACTTTGGCTGTCCCCAGCTCCCTCTGGCTGTCTCTTCCTCTTTGTCTCCGGCTGATTTAATTCACATTTATTCATCACATTTTATTGTCAGAACCCCCTCTGGAGAACCTTCTGAGAAATGTACGCCCCCTTTCAGAAATTGTATTTGTTTTTCTCCATAACTTTGTGCCTCTGTAAGATGATAAAGAAAGCTGTTTTCTCAGGTTCCCAATATTCAATCCCCTCTATCTTTTCCTTCCTTTCACCCTCGACGTTCCCACGTCTCACACAAAATAATTTTTCACATTTTCTACACATAAACAAACCTGTTGCTCCTGCTCTGTCCTGCAGCTACATTAGTTTGCGTGATTTCTTTATTCCACTTTCTCGTCATCCGTTTTAACAAAAATACCTACTGGCACTAATGGGAGTGTAAGGGCGCCATGGCAACCTGGGAGGTGCAGTGCATAGACCCTCTGACGTAAGACAATTTAAGATGGATGCAGGTGAAAGACACAGGGGGGCACAGGGTTTTATTCGGTTGTCGTCATAAAAAATAATTATCCATCCACACTTCAATCTTCAATCCCATTTCATGGCCTCCAGCCTTTTTAAAATACGGTTAATCCTTATCATCCATCATGTGTCGCTGAGCCCATCCATATGTTAATCCATCCTCATTTGTTCGCCCCCTCCCCCACAACCTCTTTTTCTGCCATTTTCTTCTTTATGTAAACCCATTTGTTTTTCCAAGAAGTCAGCCAATAAGCCAGCCTCTGAAAACAACCCTCACTTTGTCTCTAATGCTAACCTGCTCAATAAGCAGCCATGCATGACACATCCATATAAAGAACAGAAGATCATAAACAGGTTTACTATAAAAAGGACGCATAAAAATTAATGAAATGTATTTCTGCACTTATAATGACCCTATCACCATCGATGATTACTTCATGCATTAATTAATGCTTTCCATTAAGTGGTTTATCATGATTTTAGTTCCATCCGTCCATCCAGTCATTGTCATCGGGTGAGAGGCGGTTACACCCTGGACTGGTCGCCAGTTAATCACAGGGCTGACATATAGAGATGGAAAACCAGTCACACTCACAGCCTAACAAGCATACCCTAACCTAACAAGTATTTCTTTGGACTGTGGGAGGAAGCCAGTGTACCCTGGGAGAACCCACGCATGCACAGGGAGAGCATGCAAACTTTCAAAGCAGGAACCTTCTCACTGTGAGGCAACATAGCTAACCACTGCGCCACCGTGCAGTCCCAAGATTTGAGTTCAAATGTGCGAATCGAATTTTGACAACATCTTTGTTTATTTATCACACTTCATATTGTTATCGCAATGTTGAACAAGTTTATCACACGCCGCGTCATTGTCTGAGATCGTACAGTCCTAGTGAGTGTGTGTGTGTTTGTCTGGTGTGTGTGTGTGTGTGTGTGTTCACTGTAAGTCCTGGCAGCGAGGCAAAGGATTAACATCATCATATATCAGCCAGGGAAACACATCACCTCTCTATAGTGCAGCTACATAAAGAGCTCATCAAGAGTTATAGTCTTCAACTAAACCATGACCTCCTCACTCTCTCCTCTCTTTCCTTCATACCGCTGATCCTTCATCACTGTCTCCGCTCTTATAATTACCTCTCCTTTCCTCCTCCTATATTTCTCCTCCACCTCATATCGTCCTCTGACTTAACTCCTCTATCTTTGCCTCCTATCTTCTCTTCTCACTTGCCCCCGTCACCTTTGTCTTCCTCTCTCTCCCATAAGTCCCTTCCTCGCTACGACTTCTGCCTTATTTTGCTGCAAAGCCAATAGCTGAGATAAATAACCACTTCACAGCTCAAATGCCCCATTTCTCCTTGACTCAAGTCATACGCTCACTTATCATCTCTCCTGCAGTCCATCAATCTGTCCTTCTAGCCATCTAAAAACTTATTTAATGCTGGTTTTGATCAGATATGTGACTAAGTCCTGTCAGTATTGGTCCTGTGTGTTTATAAATCACCACTATCTTTGTTAAGATGTAGTCTTCTCTCGTCCTGCCAGCATCCCTGTTTCGTTTCAAGGTTTCAACTACTTATTTCTCAAGACAGAGCCTCGTCTAGGCGATGTATACTACATTTATTTTGATGGAGTTAGATCCTGCACCACTTTTTCTATAGCTACAGGCCCGTAAGATGTGAATAAACATAATACAGACTAATATTTAAAGTAACAAGATCATGTTCAAAAGATCTATTTATATATATTGGGTTGGACTTAACATCTCATTCACTCATAACAAGTGTAAAAAAGCACTTTAACTGATAATCCATGTTGTAATGAAAAAGTCTATAATGCCAATCCAATCCTAAACATAGGCTTAATCCATCCCAAGACTGTTTTCCCTTCTTTATACATTTCTGTCTAGATTTGTGATTTATTTTCTCACTGTTCTTTTTCTTTATGTTCTCTCTCCAGGTTTGTGACGATCTACTACGGCCCAAGCCACACCTTCAAGGTCCAGCGATTGACCGAGTCCAGCAGCTACAGCTTCAGAATACAGGCCATCAGTGATGCTGGGGAGGGTCCTTTCTCTGACACACACACCTTCTGCACCACCAAGTCTGTTCCCCCTGCCCTAAAAGGTAAACTATCAGAGACAGAACGTGTTTTGTTGCATAGTGAAATATGGAGGATTGACGTCATTGATGTTTTCACCAGCAAATCCATTTTAAGTGTATCAAAGATCTTTTTTTTTGGTTATACATACCCCGCTAGAAATCTCCAGGTATGAAAATTAGAAATGTTTTAGCTAGTGAAGACCTAAGCAGTGTGTACAAAATATGCTGCGCAGCCTACTTACACAATCGGCTCTGCAAGCTATGCTAACCTGGAAGTCACAGTAGCTTCACTAGGTTTGTTTAACTTACAAAAAAAGTCATTTCTTGAAGCCATAGTATTAATCTTACTATAAGTGCTTATCCTTACTCAATGTAGGTGTTTTGCCCTGTCAAGGGGAGGCCAAGACACAACAAGAAAAAGGCCCAAATCCATCAAATCCCAAGCAGCCACAGAGACAATTTTTCAAGTTTAACATGAAAATTGTGTTTTTACAACAACTATTACATTTAATATGAATCAATCTAGAGCTAAAATATACCAATAAATACAACCAAAGTCGTAACAGGAGAGAATGTTTGTCATGTGTTTTTTGTGGTTAGTATTTATTAGTTTGCAATGAGTGCGTGACTGAATACCAGATTATGCTAACCTAGTTTATGTTATTTGGACACTTAGCATGACATTGCTAGCATAGTGTTTTGTAATGTGAAGAATGTTGGGTTAAGTTTAATTTCAAGTCTTACATTGTCATGTCAGATGTGTTGAACATTTTTGAACCTCTTTTTGAGTCACACATTAGCGAGCTGACATTAGCTTGCCAGTTGTTTCGGTTAGCTATGCAGCCTGGAAGCTACTGTCTGTAAACTCGAAACCTATCCTGAAAAAGTTTGAGTTGGGCAACCAATTTTTGATTGAATGATAAATAAATCTCCACTTATGTTATAAGTTAGCTGAGTTTCATCTTTAAGGAGCTGTTGTAACCGACTTCAGCAGCTGAGGAGATTCTCTGAGAGGCGACACACTTAAAGAAAAACAAAGCCTTGTTCCTGTTCAGCATTTTGACTTGACATGTTTACTGTAGCTCTGCTTCATGATTATTGCCTCCAGTATGTGCTCCTATAGCTGTAAACTGAGAGGCCGTGGCTTATTATAGCTATAATAATCACAGTTAACAGTATCCTCTCAGGTGATAAAACAAGAATAGATTATGATTATGGCTGTGAGGCTGTAAATGTGCAGCAAAGCATCGACATATCCATAAACAGTCCTGTTACAGCCTGTGTAAAACTTCTAAAAGGTTCTCAGCAAACTGGTGTTCATTTAGAACAATGGAGAGCAGAGAGACTTCAGACAAATTAATTAATAGCTATCCAGTTTAGTTGATTAAAGGTCACATTTAAATAAGTCTCAGAGGTTCCCAAAATAGGTCTGTGAAGTTTCTTGTTCTAAATCCACTCTGATCCTGTATTTGATCATGCCTATAAACCTCTCTATTTCAGCCCTGCTCAGAACAGGCTGTTTATGTGTCTGTAGCTTTAAATGCAAATGAGCTGTGTTTGACCACGCCCCTCTCTGGAAGGGATGTGGCTCTGTTTTTTTTTGCAACATGCCCGATTTTTAATGGTGAGAAGGCAGACTCAGTGCTGTGGGAGTGTCACCCACCTGGGGGAGGGGTTACTGCCCTTTGTGATGTCATGAAGGGAACATTTCGTAACGGCCTGTTTGAGCACACATTTTCTGAAAAGTGGAGCAGGCAAAAGATGGAGTGGAGTGACTATTCTCATAATTTGGGTGTTTGTAGACGGACTAGGGACACTTATAAGTGTGTCACTATATGGTAAAGTGTATTTTGCATAATATGTGACCTTTAAATCTATTCTATTGTTAGCAAAGCAGTTACTGCAATCAGAAAACAATATTTGTTATTATTCCTAGTGAAAATTATGTGAGTAGTCCCCATGTGAATTATTGCTGTGAATCAGCTCTGAAAAAGAAAATCATTACTATTAAATATAATTATCATAATTGATTTAACTGTGTCTAATATTCAGGATGACATCCAGTACCTGTCAAGGCAAAAACTAAAATTAACATCACTGCCTGCAATACTTCTGTGTGCTATGAAGCAATGGATTGTATGAGCGAGATCAGTGGGCTTTATAATTAAAAGACGGTTAAAAACAACAGGTACACACAGGAAAGTATTTTATTAGTTTTATGTATTTCTTTTTACGTAGGTAAGGTAGATTTTTTTCTTAAGAGTGCTCACATGTAGAAAATCCAAATCATATTTTAATATTGTTTCCAATTTCTTTGTATGAAGTCTTGTCCTGTGATCTAAACAAAGTTTTGATGTTGTTTAATCCATCAGCTCCAAGAGTGCACCAGCTGGAGGGGAACGTGTGCGAGATCACATGGGAGACAATCCAACCAATGAGAGGAGACCCTGTGAGCTACGTGCTGCAGGTGCTGGTGGGACGCGAGTCAGAATACAAACAGGTGCGTCTCTCAAACGCACACACAGACACAGGTCACATGAGGACAGTTCTGAGAGTTAAGATGTCTCGCCTCTGTTGTCCAGAGTCCCTCTTCAATTATTTGGTTCAATCTTAGTTTTATGGAAATGTGTACGATCGCTGAAAGATATTTCTCTTATCTCCCTGAGGAGAAGAAAAAAATCCATTTGCATTGACAGTGAAGGTATTACAGAGCACCCAATCTCCCACAGACCTCGACATACATTTGCATATTGAAGAATCTCAAACAAATACATACACATACTATGTCTTCACTGCTCTGAAAATCTGTGCAGCTAAAGGGAACCTGCAGTGCCAGGAGTATTTATTGAAAAGTACTGAAGGATTTAAACGAGAATCACAACATAGAAAGAATCATAAAAGACTCTGGCTCCACTCGTTGATATGGGATCAGATTTCCTGCAGTTTGAGGGATGAGCGGAACAGCAGACAAAAGGCATTTGTCTTCAGGGCCATTTTACTCTCTGTTATTGAATCACTGAATCATTGGGGGAAACAGGAGATGATACTCACCAACATACAAAAACACAGCTGTGTGTAAATGTGTCAATTTTGGTGAATTTGTGATGTGTATTTGCTCATTGCATTATGTACACATCAGCTGTCAATACATCTGCGTACAATGTAAACAGGTCTTCATGATCCCTCATGTCAGCTTCTTTCCTAATTATGCATAACAGAACCACAGAAATGTGTTGCTCTGGTGTGTTTTCAGTCACACACAAAAAACATTCAAATTGTACTGCGTCCTTGTGCCTCAATATGATTGATCTTTTATGAGACAATCATGTACAAGACTGAACAAATATGGGTTCAATGACTTCCCTAAAACATTTCAGAAAGACACACCTCTGTGACTTTTTGTCTCCTTGGAGGTTTGCTGAAGTAATATTGAAATCTGTTTTTACAGTGTCGTGGTTTTCATTTGAAGTCTATTACTGAAGCTTGAAGCAAAGTCAAGTATTATGAATGTCATTACACCGTGATGAAGGAAATGTTAGCCCAGCATCCTGACAACCAGTCAACATTAAAACAACAACAACACATGCATGATGTCAGGAGAACACTTACAAATTGTATCAGACCGTTCCTACTACTAAGCTAGTTTTAATGCAGGCACCGTGGTTGATTTGTAACATTCCTCATTAGCATCATCTAGTCATCTAGTTTGTTTACAAAAATGGTGCTTGACCTTTTTCAGGCAAGATGGAAATCTGTCTGAAGGGCATTGGGCCTGATGCATCTGCCACTGCAAATAAAACACAATGTCGCTAATGTATCCGGTCACAAGGCTTAAGAAAGGTTAGGTACATTGGCACCTTAAAAAACAGACGCAGATTTATTTTCAGAAACATTTGCTTGATCAATGATTTTATTTATACAGTTTATATTTTGTTTCGGAGCAATTATGGATAGAAATCGTGGATATTTTTTTAAATAGAAGGAAAATTGACAAGAAAATGTATAGTCCTATATTTTTTTACTTCCTTAAACTAGCAGCAAATAAAACTAGTGCAGATGAGCACTCACATTAGCCCTGTTCAGACTGCCGTTTTAAGCTACGATATTTACGTCCCTGTGACGTTTCCCCTTCAATCTGAATGTCGCGGAGGTGTAATTGGGGGATGAAGTGATCCCCCCTCTGTACCGCCTGGAGGTAGAAACATAGGCGTTACAGAGGCGAGCCGGTTGCAGCTGGCTTAGCGGGGGAGCGCAAAGCTATGTGTGCATGTCTGACTGTGTGTGTATGTGGAGCACCTCACTGTGCCTTGCTGCCGCAGCACTGAAACACAATGTGAATTCACAGACCGGGACACCAATATTACGCCCTCGTGGAATTAGTATGAATCTACAAAGACGGCTGAGGTTATTTTAGCGAAAAAAGCAGTCTGAAAAATGGCTAATAACAGCTCAAGATTCATTCAGAGGGACACAGTTAGAAAGTCGTCACAAACAATTAAGCAAATTCAACCAGGCCGTGCAGGACGCCCAGCGGGTACCTGGTGCATTTGTAAATATGCACCATCTGACAGTTGTCTCCATGCACACACAATGAAAACAAGCAATCCTATTTCATTCTGACCCAAGCAGGCATGCACTATTCTCCTCTAACGAAACGAGTAATTTCACCTGTGAGCACACTTATATGAAAAGCAACAGGCTTTGTATTTTATTGAATAAATGCTGTAGTGTCTATTCTTTAAGTTCTGTCAACATAAACAAACTGTTTATGTTTTTACTACTCAGCTCTAAAAAAGTTCTTTCTCTCTCCTCTCAGGTTTTTAAGGGAGAGGAGGGCATGTTCCAAATCACTGGTCTCCAGGGCAACACGGACTATCGTTTCCGCGTTGGCGCCTGCCGCCGCTGCCAGGATACGTGCCAGGAACTGTGCGGACCGCTGAGCCCCTCCTCCTTCTTCACGCTGCGCCGCCAGGAGACGGCGTCGTCGGGAGAGCTCTGCCCCGTTGAATCGGGCAAAGGAGCGGGCCTGATCTCCAGCGACGAGCGCTTTGCGGCGCTCATCGTGTGCGTGTTTGCGGGCTTCTCCATCCTCATCGCCTGCTTGCTACAGTACTTCTTCATGAAGTGAGGGAATTTTAACTATAGGATAGAAAGAGAAAGAAAAATCACAGTCTATGAAAGAAGCGAATGAAATCAAAACAAACACTTGAGATGTACTTCTAAGGCTATGTTTGTGCTTTTTTTTTTTTTTTGTCAAAGTATCGATTCTGGCTTTCCTCACCTTGTTCTCGTCGTCTTCTGCCGTCACTTTGTTCAGTCTCATTTCACTCTGTGTCTCTGTTGTCTTTGTATCACTGTCTAAATCATGTGTTGAGGATTTCTGCCGAGGGGAGCTTTGTCGTAGCTGTACCTCGGCTGGGAAATAAAACTGATAATCAAGCCTTAAAATAGCCGTGAGCAAAGCAGATGCTCCTCAGACTGACTTGCATGTTTTTTTATTTTGTATCTTTTTAAAACATATTCAAGATTAGAAAATGTGTATATTTCTTGACGGTCATTGCCTTAATTTTTTGTTTCGTTTTACAATGTGTAATTACATTTTTTATTATTTTTTTTGCAGTCTGTATCCATTTCAGCCATATTCCAATGTAGGCCTTCAAAGCTTTAGCCGCTCATACCTTATAACTCAGTTTGTTGCTACTCTACAGGCTGTCAGTCAGTTCATGCAATCTGCACCTGCTCTCACACACAGACTGACAGAGACACAACGCAAACACACACACACACACACACACACTCACGCACACATGCACATTATACAATAACACTCATGCAATGACATCGGAAACACACAAGAAGTCAATCACATATCCGCTCAGCTTTGAACACTCAATCACTCACTCATTCAGCAACCAAAGTGATGCAATTCATGTGTGGTGTAAGATGCTGCTATCCTGTGATTTTTATTATATCTAAGAAAGAATGGAAAACCAGTTATCTAATATATATACACACAATATATATATATAAATATATATTATAACAAATATCTATGATGCTATAGAAGTGATGTTATATAAGTGATGGCAATGTAAGGTCTGAACTACAGTGTGAAAGGGAGAAAAAGTCGACTCTAGGTGCTCACAATCAGCAGCTCTGAGGTCAGTTCTGCATCTCGTGCAAACGCTTGAAGGAGCCCTTAGACACTGGTCTCAGATCAGATGATGGACCCTCGTTGGTATACGAATGAGGGGCCTAAACTGGTCGATCCTGAAAGGCTGCAACTTATCAGGAAAGAGCTTGACTTGGCATTCGATTGGCTCTCTGTCAGTCCTTTGGTTTTTCTACCATCTCATCGCTCTCGCCAGTTTTTATCTGGAGCTGTAGCCGCAGACCCAGAGGTGCTAACAGCCTGCCAGCTAGCTGCCCTTCTCAGAGCAGTGTGTGTGTGTGTGAACCAGGAAAGTTGTTAGCATTAAGCTTTAGCTTCAACCGCCTTTCAATTTAGCAGGCCAGAGCAGTGCTCAAGCTGTAGTTTCCTCTTCCATCTAGTCTGTGAATCGATACATTTGAAGACTCTTCTCCCTCTTTTTTCCTCTGCTGCCCATAATTACCTTCCTGCTCTGGCTGCTCCTCCTTTGCTTTAGATCCATCCCATCTCTCTGCCCATGCACTACTCTCTCTCTTTTCTTAATTTCTCTCTCTCTTTAAAAGGTGCTTTATTGACATGTAATCAGAGCAAGTAGCAAGTCTGCCGTGTCGCCTCAGACTGACATGTTCTCCGGGGACTAATGATCACTAACTAAACAAGCCTTTGACAGAACACTACTCAGCAGACAGAACAGGGCATTCTGACACATGTTAACATCCCCTGACGTCCCACCTGACTCCCGAAACCCCGACCTGAAAAACAAAGCCAAGGTACAGCCCGATACACACCCTGATGATCCAAAGAAGTCACCCTGACCTGCGTGATTAATATATGACATGTCTATTTCTATCAGGCGGGGTGCGAGGGAAAAAACAGGATGGGATGAGGGGGTTAGGAAAAAAAAATGCGGGGCTGTAGCTTAGCCCCTTCTCTCTGCTCTGATTGGCAGCCTGTAACGTACCTCAGGGAAAAGGCCTTACAGAGGGGAGCTCCAACTTGTCGTCCCCATCGCTGTCATCATTGTCATAGTAACAGCCTCTCTTCCTCTGTCTTCCTCAGTCTCTCTCTCTCTCTCTCTCTCTCTCTTCTTTTCTTCTTTAATTTGTTGATGCTGTATCTCGTCCTCTGTCTATGCTGTGCCTTGCTCCTGTATGTCAGTAAGCAAAGTGGTTTACTAGCTCAAAAAAACCTTTGCCAAAGTTGATGGGAAAGTTAAGGTAGAGTTCTTTTCTAGGTTTATTTATACTATATATTTGCATACAGTACTTTACATGCCAATTACAGTGCAATCTTCATTTATTTATTGTTAAAGATTAAGAGACAAGTGTAGTTATATACTAATTTTTTTTTCCTTGTAGCATGTTTTTTTTCTGTTTTCTTTTTTTTTTTAAATGGATGTATGTTAGATTGTATGATTAAGGCCAGCATTCCTTATCTCAGTAACCCTTTAAGTATTTCTCTTACAGCTGTTGGGAACCTGTAGCTCATCAGTCCATGCATTGCAGTTATCATTGCCGTTTCAAACATGTAACCAAATGCCTTTATGTTTTGTTTGATTTTTTTTGATTTTTTTTTCATCTCCTGTCTCGGCCATGCACAGCCGAGCAGCTCTTGTAATGCTTAGAGAGACATGTAGCAAAGTCGGGCCTTAAGGTCAGTTCACTTCACCTGTATTGGGATAAGCGTCGCTGCCTTTGGCTTTTTATTTTATTTTTTTCCTGATTAGTGTTATAATGAAGCTTCTGATATCTTTTGACTGTTTTATTGCCAAAGCGCAGGCTTCTCGTGTCCACTAGATGTTGCGTTTCGCAGTTGTCTAAAGGGTTCTGTGATGTTCTTCTGCAACGACACAGCATTACAATTATTACTATTGTTATTATTATTCTCTCAAAAGGAAAAAAAAAAACATTAACTTGATCTGTGATTATGCTTCTTTTCATATTATCTTTTATCTTTTGTTTTGTAAAGCAAATTGTGCCATTTTTACAAATGTGTAGCCCCCTTTTGGAGGAGAGTATCGCAGCCTGATTTCACTCAGAAAGGTTATTAAAGAGAAAAAAAAGGCAAAAACAATCATTCAGTGATTTCAGGCGGATGACGACAATAATAATATTGACGATTCCTTGTTCAGGCTAGTGCTGGTATAGCAGTAGTGAGTATTTTGTATCCAGTATTTTGCTAAGAGATGATATACAGAGATATCTATAGAGCTATAGAATGAGATGGTAATACATTATGACTAACAGAGTTGAAGCACTTTTTATATGCCGAGCATTAGCATTAATGAGGTTTAATACGAGCGGGAAGAGACAAGAGGTCCTTCGCTCTGTTCCAAACACTACTGCCAACGCCGTCTGTTACATTCATTGGCATTACTGTGCCGTTGGCGTCACTGTGACATTGGCATTACTGAAGCACTGTCCTGTGCTAGTCAGACGGCACCCTGCTCCCTGCAGAATGCAATCTACGGCAACAAAGGAAGTTCAAAGGGAGTACAGTGCCTCTCTCAGACGTGCTCATGGCGTCTACCTTTCCTGTTGCATTGTTGTCTACAGGTGATGTGTGACGTGTCCTGTCCTTAAAACCCTGATGTGACCCTTATGTTGCCCACCCACAGCCCCCCTATTACCCCCTTTTTTCAAGCCTTAATGCCCTGGTAGGAGAGCTGAGGTTCACCTTGGCCGAGCTCAGGCCAGTCATGTTAGTGTTTTACAGCCACGGTTAACAAAGAGTTAACTGAATGGCTGTTTTTTTTTGTGGGCAGGGTACTCCCTTTTATGTGCTTTTATGTTTTTATTTGGTTTATTTTCAAATGCTGGCGATTTTTGTAGACACCCCGCCCTCCCAAACCCCTACACCGCCCCCTACCTGCAGGTCCTGCACATTTGGCGGGTATGTCGAGAAAGAGAGACAATTTTTTTTTTTTAAAAGCCCAGAATACCCCACGTCTGTGCCTTCTGATCAGTTCATTTTCTTCTCTTTCATTTTGTTTATGTTTTGTACGTTTTACAGTAAGTAGAGATTTTGACAGAGAATTTGGCGATTTGACAAACACACAGAGACTCACAGGTATTTAACTATTTTTTAAGCGAGACAAAAAAAAAGAAACATATTTTTACCTCACGATTTAAAACAAACATTCCAATGTTGTCATGGTCTACGAATTGAAAAGAAAAAAAAAGAAATTCATGCATTTCTTCTTGTATTGTAAATGTTAGACAATTTCATATGCATTATATAAAAGAAACTGCCATATCAATTTTAATGTATAGATTTTTGCAAATACTACCCTATGTATGTAAGACGTAACTGTATCGGTAGCGTATATATAATATATTTATGCCCAATAAATGTTTTGATTTTTTTCTGACTTTGATTGCTCCTGTTTGTTTTATTGCAACACTGCTACATTCACATACACTGTGCTACATGCAGTTCTTACTTTATACAGAATTACATACACACCTGTGTCACACCTTGGATAAATGACAGATGTTTGATGTGCAAAAGAAAAAAAAACCCTGACTGATATGTAAAAAAGTCAATTTTATTTGTATAGCACATTTCATTACACGGGTAAAACTCGATGCGCTTTACATTAAAAACATTGAAATGCAAATTTAAAGAAAAATTAACAAATGAGGTAGAGACATATTAAAAGAAAAAAGAAATCATCGCCCATACAACACACAGACATTTAAAATCAATTTTCTGTCCTTATCATGCTGCGCTCACACACAGACACATATACTTACCACCAAAGGCCTGAGAGAAAAGTAGTGTTTTTAAATTGTTTTTAAAAGAAGATACAGTTGCAGTGGATTTCAGGTCACCTGATTTGGATTTAATTTGAGATACATTGAGGAGACACCTGCTTGATGATCTGAGGGATCTGGTTGGGCTATAGTTAGTGAGCAGGTCGGAAAATTAATTATTGGGCAAATATGAACTTACAGAAATGTAAGTCTGTGTCTGTATCGGCCCAAATATAACACAGAGGCACAAATTAGATTTTTTTTAAAACAACATGTTGCTGAAAATATTACTTTAAGAGATGATGCCATCACATACTTAGTCCAGCAGATCATACTGTTACTCTCATTACTATCTGCAGCAGATGTTGCACAGCATAACAGCTGGACCAATGTTGGTCCACAAAGTTCAATAATGGTACTTTTCTTGAGTTCTGTTTTTAAGAGAGCTGCTCTCTGGGTAACTTTGCACAGTCATATAGGTGTGATGCACAACTTACATACAATAGCACTATCTCAACATCAGCCTTCACATCTTTAAACACCAGAAACTGTACAAGTATTAGTCCCCAAAAAAACTCATATCTGTCTGCCTCTAGTGGAAATAACCGGTATAGCCGATGCGAATGCAGAAACTATTTCTCTCACATTAACTTTTGTGTAGCAGTATTGATTTTTGGCCTCAAGATTTAATCAAAAAAATGATGAGCTAGCTTATTATCTCGTCAGATACACCATTAATGCACCATTATGAACATCTCTGAGAAACAGTCAATATTTGTAGAATGAGGTTTTAAAACGATGAGTAAAGATTTTAATTCTGTTTTTAACTGTTGTAATTCTTCAAATTGTCAATATTTGTAATCATAGTCTCACTGGTATAATTGTGCTGTTCTATCTTTTTGTCACCCAAAGGTTTCAATGATGTAGAGTGTGTGTGTGTGTGTGTGTGTGTGTGTGTGTGTGTGTGTGTGTGTGTGTGTGCGTGTGCGTGTGCGTGTGCGTGTGCGTGTGCGTGTGCGTGTGCGTGTGTGTGTGCGTGTGCGTGTGTGTTTTTTGGTGTAAGAAGCACTCTGGTTTCTGTTTGAAGAAAGAGACGTAGTATCCCCCACTGGCATATCAGTGCTGTAGAGAGGAGAGCAGTCTGTGTGTAGAGCAAAAAAGCCGTAAATCATCAGCAGTGGTGCAATACAGCAATCTATCGGCCTTCATCTGACAATAATAGCTTTAGATGATCTCTTAAAAAGACATACGCATTAAAAATCTACCCAACAATCCACTCTTGGTTGCCGACTCTCAACTTCAATTCTATTCTCCTTCGTCAGGTTTAAAGTTTCTATAGTTGGACTGTAGAACAAAAAGCAGCAAATAGAAAAGGAAGTCTTTGCTGGAGGTCCCTTATCATTAACCCAAGCAATGACAAGCCTGACAAGTTACAGATTGCCGGAAGAGAAAGCTTCTCTGCACACCTAACTCAGTGAGCTATTTGTTGTTTTCTTACTTACAGTGTGGATGGTGTTTCCTGTATGTGTTATGGTTTGTTTAAAGGAGTGTAAAATGGTTTTAAAGATGTAAGTTTGTGATTGCATTATAAACCATGTCACCTTTATCTTTTTTTAATAAAGCTTTACAGCATAATAAAACAAACCCCTGTGTTGAGGAGAAGCTTTCTGAGCAGTGGTTTATAATAACAGACTCCTCCAGGCTGTGAAAAAAGCTGAAAAATAAAGTGCTCATACAGCCTGAAGGGCATATTAATATTGGACAAGTTCACCAGCTGTACTATCGAAAGTTCACCGAGAACAACAGCCCATTTGCAAAAAATCAAATCAGCTTTTTAAACCGAGTGTAGGATAAATTCTACTGGCTGAGTCACAAGTCTGAAAGATAACGGCAGGAAGTGCAGAACAGTAAAGAGCAAACAACCTGTCAAACTTTCTTTGTGGATTGGTTAAATCTAAAAGACTATGTCTTCCTCTCTTTTCAGCAAAGAACAAGTAGCCCGTGCCCATCAGTCTGCAAATACTATTTTAACAATGTTGACATTTTGTCTTGTGAGCATGTTTTAGTTAGCTCAAAGTACTGACACAGCCTCACAGAGCTGCTTACGGGGCTGTTTACTCTTTGTCATGGTTAAATGGATGCCTCCTGCAGGATATTGTGTTGCTGTCAGAAGAAGGCGCCAGAAATATAACTATATTAAAGGGCCAGATCTGAACCCAACAGAGCACCTCTGGCATTCTGCACCCCCACAGGCCCCTGAATAACTGCGTGTCAATATGAAGTCTGCAGAGACTGTGACCCCTGTGGAACCCTTTGAAACTTTTATGAATCCATGCACCAAATAAAGTCCAGCTTCTTTGGGGATGCACATTCACAATCAAATACTGTGCATGCATGCCGCTGTTTCTATACAATTTCTGATGTATGCCAAATGAGGAGATTACTACAAAGACAGTTAAACAGCCGTATAGATACATATAGAAATAGGTGTGATTTTTTTTCCTTCTGTTCATCCTCCAACTCTTTTTACGAAGGTAATTTATTCCCTCTCCCCTGCACAGCCCACATCTAATAAACGATCATGATGTCTGACTCATTAATCAAACCTCTCTTCTCTCACCTTTTGTTTTATTGTCTATTTTAAAGGCAAATTATTTTCAAGAGGGACCTCTTGTCCTCATCTCTGTTGTTTTACACCTCTTCTTTTCCTCACCTAACATCCACCCACAAACCATCTTCTCTGAGACACAGTACCAGCCCGGTTTTTATTCAACAGATGGATTTTCTTCATTACTTCTTCATCTGTTCATTGGTCATAATCGGGGGTTCGTTCACACTCAACATCTGCTTTCCAGAACATGATGTCCTCAGTTGGTTCTGCAGACAATCTTTTGATCAGGTACCTTCAGGGGGCACTTACTGGTCCTTTGAGCCCTGTGTGTCTTTGAAGCTATCATAGGTGACAGAGAGGTGCCTGTGCCTGTGGCCACAGAAATACAACGCAAGCTGAGATGACAGAGAACACACTGCTGTGTGTCCAAAGTTAAAATGACTCCCCGCTGAGATGCACATTATGTAATCGAGTGAGGCAGGGTCACATGGGAAAAGATAAGGCTCTGCTAAAGCATCTTATATGGTTCTTAGTCAACTTTGAGTGTTTATTCATCTCAGTGATGTTCAAGTGTTGTGCTGGTAGAACATTAATAACCTCTCTGATTGCAATCCACGACTAACTAGTTGGCATAGACTATAAAAAAGACAAAGGACTACATAAACCCTCCCCAAAAGTAAAGGCAAAACATGTGGAGCTCTCCATGCTGACTTGCTGCAGTGTAGATCATAAGCTCTGCCTCCTCCATGTTACCAGACGGGACATGGGTCACACTATAAAATTGAAATACATGTCAAATAAATTTCTCTGAATTTTTTTCTTCTGTCATTAAAGTCAGTTCTTTTCATGTGGATTTATGTCCAAGTGTCCTCTTCTAACAAGTTTAGTTTTCATTAGTTATTTGATACTATAAAAAGGAGTAAAATGACTGACAGCTTTGTTGACAAATGCGACTTCCACAGCTCAACCAGACAGATCCCTTCTGTGCATGTAGGCTGCTATAGATGTCATTTTGATTTTCTTTTTACAGAAAAATCAGCTACTAAATGTACAGGCAATTCAAACAATTGTAGTGACATAAAACAGCAAATTCATTGTTAAAAGTGTCATAAAAACAATTGCAAACATTTTATGAGGTTAAAAATGTTCAAAAAACACAAGTGTTCAAAACACAGTCATTCTGAAGAGGTAAAACGCTTTAAAAACGCTTTCTGTAAAAAAAGAAAAAGAAGTAAGGATGTCTACTGTACCTGTCAGAGTTGTTCATCTGTGATCTACCTGTAGAGTCTTGTGATTGATTAGTCATGCCTGCAGAGGCCGGAAAGGGACGCTCTCCCGGCCAGCTTCGATGAAGCTACCAAGGAGGAAGCGTGTAGTCTGAATGTCTGTACTCATATTACCCCTTTTCAGGTAAAAAAAAACAGAATCTTTTTCGTGTTTATCTGTGTAATATGTTTGCTACGATGTTCTGTTTCATATTGTAAAGATGCTGACCGAAAGTTGAGTTTTAAAAGTTGTATTTATATATTTTATGACCGTGAATTGAGACACTGTTTTAAGCTAGTTTAGCTCCGTTTGAGCTGCCGTCGACACATCGCCACAAGAGGTCAGTGTTAGCTTGACTCACAGGGTGTATGTAAGGTGTTCAGCTAATCAAAATACTGTAAAGACTGAGAATGAGACTGTTTACGTTTATTTGAGTAATTATCCACTTATGCATTTGTGTTTATCTGAAGTCAATATTTAATACAAGAGAAAAGAAACAAAGTGGAAGAAAAACAAGGTTAACTGAGTTTTACAATATTTTTGGTACAGCCAACCAAATTTTGATCATTTAAGTTCATTTATTGAATACTTACCTGACTCTTCTTTTTAACCTTTTCCAAAAGAAGTGACAGAAGTAAATATATTATTGTATCAGCCTGTAAAAGAAGCAGAGGATTTTCTGGCACAACTTTAATAACTACCAAGGTGCATGAAGAGTGAAAGGCTTAGAAGAGGTCAAATTGCTCCGGCAACACTTGTAGTACGAAGATCAACTTTATTAACAAATTGGACCGGCGCGTTTCGGCCTGTGGCCCCAGGATGACCGTGATGAAGGCCATACGCCGAAACTCGTCGGTCCAATTTGTTAATAAAGTTGATCTTCGTACTACAAGTGTTGCCGGAGCAATTTGACCTCTTGTAAGCCTGTAAAAGAAAAGAAAAAGACCATTAATGTAACTAACTCGTTGATTTCAAAGAAATATAAAACATGCAGACTGAAAGCACCATTGTTACTTTGTGAATCATTTTGAAAAACTAAGAAATTAAATTCTTGATGAAGTCGATGGAGAGCATCTTGTCTGAGTGAGTACCTTTATTTAAATGACCCTTTTTCAGGGCACAACCCCAACTGATGTTACCAGTGCCATGTCAGCGCCTGTCACAGCGTGTCTTTGGCTTCAGCTTTGTGCACTGAGAGGAGGTGATGAAGCTTTGTCAATGTTGGTATACAGGTTATAGTTTGCATCAGGGAAAAAGATATCGAAAGAAAGCCTGTTTATAATTGAATGGGAGAGAAGACAACGCCCCGAAAAACGGTTATTTATTTATTTATTTATTTATTTTTCTCAAGCCTATGATGTTTTATTTTCTGTTTGGATATTGCTTTTATTTTGAAGGTAAGACACTAAAAACACCTCCTGACAATCTTAAAGCCACGTTAGTGAAATGTCAAAATAAATGTCAAGGGCTGAAATGTTGTTAAAAGGTTCGCTTCTGCTGAAATATTCTAATATGTCAAAATGGTTTGATTGAACATTTTGAATTAAAATGACCTGCTAAAATAGCTATCGCAATTCAAAGTTGAAATGAGTAAGCTTCGCCCTTATCACATATGCACTCCTGAAATGTTCAGGCAGACTGCCCCTGAAATCTTCCTGACTTACTTGTACTCACAATTACCTTCCAGCAAGAGACTATCTCTGTCGGACAGGAGACAGAGATAACATCATCGCCTTCTCGCGCTCGCTCAGGGTGGATTTTTTCCCAAACATTTCCTGCTGGGTTCTCACGCCTGCTCACCCTGACTTCACACGGAAAATGTACTATGGATGGCAGGAAAAATTCCGGGTAAAGTCAGAGTCTAAAATTCAGCTGATTACGTTCACACATGCAGCTCGTCATGAAAACTTCAAAAAAGATTACCGGGTTTTTTTACATATGTGAAAGCAATATAACACTGCATTGTCTCTGTGTTAAGTTTATGTCCTTAACTAAATATACTTAGGGGATATAGGCAGTGGCGATTCTAGAGTCTATTGGGGCCCCAGTGTCCCGATGCTTACTCCTCTTCCCCTTTTTCCTATTTCTGTTTTCTCTCCTATAGATGGATAATTATTTATTTTTTATTTTTTTGGTTGACTTTCATTGACAAACTTTGGTTTTCACACCAGTAATGCATGCAAGAAGAGTGAGTACTGTCAGATGGGGCCCCTAAGAGAGGTTTCCTATACTGTCATTGCAAAATTTGCATATTTTGTGACGTTGCTGTGGTTAAAAGTTCGTGAGCCCTCAGGGGCCCCCTACTGGTCTGGGGCCCCTGCCTTGCCTGTTGACAAGCAGCACCTCTGGATATAGGTAGGCTGAAGTAAGAGCACGGGGACAACCTCTGCTGCACATCTGGTACTCTCTTAGTGTCAGTATTGACTGCAGTTCAAAATGAACACCTTTTGTGTTCCATAAGCAGCTTCTCTGCTGGCTTTAGCATTTCTAGTATATTTTGAAATCATCAGTTCAAGTGTCCGAGCATCTTCTGTTATGTGTCTGATATGTTAGAGATATCATTCACAAAAGAAAAGAAAAAGCAAGCGAGTTTTCCTTTTTTTTTTTTTTTACTTGACAAGACTTGATCATCAACAATTACAAGAGATATTCACAGACATCTTCAAAATAGGGAAAATACTTTTATACTCTTTCCATCTACATCCTGTAGATGAATAAATATTCTGTCATGACATCAGTACAGTCAGAAACATTCATTACCGGAGATACATTCTTTCGAGCATGGAGGCCATGTTTTGAGTTGATTTCCAGTATAGTCTGCTGCTGTGATTTGGAACCATCTGAGTGAACCGCATCGAGTGTAGAGAATTACAAAGCATCTATTAACAAGTTCAAGCAAGCAGACCACCATCCCTTAAAGGCAGTTCAGTGATCCTACTCCATGTCCAGGTTGGTACATGATACACTTTAAAAAATCAAACCAGTTTTATTTTTCAATATTGCATTGTTTTTGACATTTATAAAGCAATGGCTTGTATGTGATATTTTGGCTTGGTTGGCCCGCTTGGCACATTTGCGCGTCTGTTTCAAACCATACACTGCACAGTCTCCAATGAAAATACTTCCCATGAAGCATCAGAGCGGTCTCATTGTGTCCTTTACATGAAAACCTAAATCACAGTTCAGGCAAATCAAGAGGCTTAGCAAGACGGGCGATTGAGTGTGTTTGATATAAGCAGTGAGTAAGTCACTCTGCCTTCAGGGTGTGGAAAAACTTTAAAAAGAAAGGTATGAATGGTGATGTATGTAAAGTAACTTTACTTCAGATGTCTTCATTACCTACTGTTGAACGATGCTTCAAGAAGTGTAATGGAACTTGTAAGAGTGTCAAATATGCATGGTTTAGATTTGATTCAAGTATTGTATAATAAAAAGAAAACTGTACAGTGCAGGTGGGACATCTCTGAACCTGAGTGGGCTGAAATCAACAATGCTGCAATGGTGCAAAAGGCACTGGATTCAGAAAGCTGAGGCGTTTATGGCCACTGACATATTTGTCATTAAACCATTCATCATTTTCAGATGGTTCTTCTAACGAGTTTTCAGCTTCACAGATGTAGATCATTTAACAATATCAAGTACTTACAAAATCAGAGACAATGATACATATGGTTTAAATGTCAGCGTATACATTATCTCGCCACCCAAACCCCCATTGGTCCTTTTTTTTTTTTTTTTTGGCAGCATCAACATAGCATGGACTTGAATTTCCAAGATACAGGGCATTGAGCATTTAACAGTGACACAGTAGTTTCTCATTCTAACACTGCACATCCAATATGATGGCCAAACATACACATTTGCAATCACACACATGCCCCATCTCTCACGCACAGACACAATCACACTCACACACACGCACACGCACACACACACACACACACACACACACACACACACACACAGCCCCTCTGTATCTCTCTAAATGAGTACAGAGAGGTGCCACAAGTTCTACAGTGCTTTCTTTGTCATCCAGAATATAAATACAATATAAGGCAATTGTATAGGTCGAGGATATGAATGTTTAGGCTATGTGTGTGCTTTTTTACTAGCATGCACAGCCTTGCTCTTTTGAGTGTTTTTGTTTTGTTTTCATTTTTGGATCAATATAATCACTTCAGGAGGCTGTTGTGTGTTTTGCACTGTCGCTCTTTTCTGTTGAGCGTGCTGTATGAGTAGGCCTACTGAATGGCACTTTGCTGAAATACTCCAACAAGACAGGTTTAAGAAGAAGAAAATCGAAGTTAAATTGATGCATGTTGTTCACAAGGACAATAGAGACTCGCAGCCTTTTCTTGCTCCCGTTTTTTTTTTAATTGTCCCTTTGTCCCCTTCAAACATTGCAAGTGCCTGGCGTACAGAGCCTTTTTTCAGCCTGGCAGATATTTGCTTTTATGCCTGCTGTTTTGTACACTTCAGACACACTGCTGCTGAGTATTTCTGATACTTTGACGTTCAATAGCTGACTGTTGATTCCGTCCAGCCTTCTCCCTTCAGGGTGCTGGCTGTGCGTCCTCGTGGAGGCTGGCTGTCGGTGAGGCCGAAGAGACGCGCCGCTGCGCCCCTGTACTTCCAGGACATTGTGTTGTAGAGGATGGGATTGATGGCGGCACTCAGGTAGAAGAGAACCACAGAAACAAAGCTGCAATACTCGGACAACACGGACAGCAGTGGAGACGGATCGTCCAAAGAGCGAAACTGCAGGTAACGGCCCACATGGAACGGCAACCAGCAGAGGACAAAAGCCAAAACCACCACCACTGCATGAGGAGGGGTAGGGGGAAAGGATGAGGAGGGAGAGTGAACAAGGTAAAGGGTAGAGAAGGAAGTTGTTGCAGAGAGATGGATGAAGAATAAGACGAGAAAGGGTTCAATTACAAAATCTTAATGCAAACTTTCTTTTGTTGTGTACAAGATCAACACATTTTATTCACTCAGATTTAATTCTACCCGTATAATTTCACGAATGTTGACCATATGCTTGTGCGTAATTTGCGCGCTCTCCAGACTTACCCAGCATCTTAATAGTCTGTCTGTTGCTTTTGTCCCGGTGTGCCACGCGGGAGTTTATGTTTGTCTCCATGTGTCTCTGCCACAGCCGGCGGCCAATGAGGCTGTAGAGCACCGTGAGGCAGAACACCGGCATGAAGAAGAAAACCGAACTCAACCACACCATAGCCCCCATCAGACCCGACTCCACCGCGTAATGCGTCATCTTACACTCACGAGTGTCCACCTCCTCCAGGGAGTAAACAGTCTCATTCATCCCCGAGCTGTAATTTGGCGAGCCCATACTGTCACGTTCCACTCCCACCATAACAAACACGGGCCCCGCACTGAGCAGAGACACTGTCCACAGAAGGAGAATGAGTCCACGCACTCGCCTTTTGGTCACCACGGCCTTAGCGCGCAGCGGGAAACAGATTGCCAGGTAGCGCTCCACAGACAGAGCGGTGATGCTCAGGATAGTGGAGTAGGTGCACGACTCTGACACGAACTGAAAGAGTTTGCAGAGCGCGTCCCCAAAGCGCCAGGGCCTGTACCTCCACATCCGGTACAAGTCCAGGGGCATGCAGAGGAAGATGAGCAGGTCTGACACGGCCATGCTGCACAAGTACAGGTTGGTGGTAGTGCGCATGTCCCGGTACTTACTCACCACTAAAATAGTCATGACATTCCCTGCCACCCCGACCAGAAAGAGTAGTGTGCACGCGATGGTGATGGCCGTGAGAAGAGGGATGGTGTAGTAGTTAAGCGGAGGCTGACCGAGGTCAGTGTCCCTTGTTGCGTTGAGAGTCTCCCAGCTGCAGTTTTGGGAGATGCACTGCGACTGATTAAGCCAAGGGGGCATGCTGATGCCGTGCGGTTATTCACGGGGCCGTACCTGGCCCTTTCTGCTATAGACACCCCGGGTCTGGGACTCTTTAAGCCCCTCGGCACTCAGTTGGACTCCCATCATCGGTGTTTTACTGGTAATGGCAAAGATTGGCAGCTGTGCGTAAAACCAAAATTCTTGAGATCTTACACTGAGTCTGAGATCCTACAGGGAACACATAGTCCTCTCCAGAATACAAAAACATATTTCAATACGATCCAAAAGTTCTGCTTCGCTTGAAACCAAAACCCTTAGTTGTGCTAGCTACAAATCAGTTTGCAATAACATCTGTATGCAGGCATCACCAGGTAAAGTCAGGTGTATTCCAATCAAAAGAGATGCAACAGGAAAAGAAAAAAAACAGCACAGACATCTATTTTCCAAAATTTACTGGAGAGAAAAGGACAAGTAATATCCGGAATCCACTCTGTTTGTGTTCATCACGAGTTTACGTTTTGTAAAACAAAATCATAAAACAAGCATCCTTAATATGCCAAAGAGGTCCCATCAGCAGCAGCGCTCCCAAAACAAACCAGAAGATCTGTTTACGACATGCACCGTGCAGCATGCGGAGGTGAGTCACTGGCATGCGGGGTCGTAATGATGCGGTAGCTGCGTGAACATCTGTCCTCGGAGGGTGAAACTTATCCACACACGAACGGATGAAAAACAACAGTGAAAACAAACACTGTTTGACAGAACGGAAACAGTTTTGTAAAAGTCACCAGCACCACAAAGGAGCGATGTGGTGTCACTCTCAACATAATCATGGAAGTAGGACCTCAGTAGCTTTAAGTTGAATAAAGTTGTTGAGAATGGGGAAAAAAAAAATCAGCCTGGATATCCAAATCTGCCCATCTAGTGCTGGTGCACATTCCTTCTGTGTAGCCAGACTCCCAGTGCGCAAAACATCATACAGCCCACAGGTGCAGTGGTGCTGCTCAAGAGAGGCTAGTGTGTGGGGGTGCCGCAGTGAGTTCAATGCTGCAACGCCACCTACAGGTGCTTTAGGGTAGTGATGATGGGGACTAATACTCACCAGTTTCAGAGAAGTCTTAGGAGTGACCGTTTTGAAAGTTCTTCAATGGGAGTTGTCCATTATTGAGACTCAAAACAACAACCTATACTGCAGGAGTTCGGCTTTGCAGTGAATTGTAGAGGTGAGTAAAAATGTATCTCCCCAAAGAGGTCCATTTATTGGCAATATTAAAAGATTGACAATGATATTTCTCCTTTTAATTTCCCAGTTAAGGTTCATGAAATAGTACTGCAGTACTAGCCTACTGTATATCTGTTCCTTATTTCAAAGATGCTACCTGCCTGGACAAAATATTCACCATTAAATACAATTTATTTTTTTTGGTCAGTTTGAAGGCCAGATTCATCCAGGCTCAATTTTTCCCCTTGGAGAATGAAAACAATCAGAAGACGTCATGTGTCTAAGACACGATAAACTACAAATACATATTGCATCTTTAAAGCTGCAGACCTTTTAAACTAGGTAAAACGCTAAAGTTTCTAAACATTAATTCGCTATAATGATCTGTCATTAGACTAGTGAAAATAAAATAAAGAGCTTAAGCCTGCACAAAGTCTTTTCTTGTAGGCCTGTATTTCTTTTTTTTTACTTAGCCTAATATTTTTAGTGATATTAAAATGTGTTATTTCAAAGTAGATATGGCCTTTAGCCTACGATCATTTAATGTAACTATAAACAGCCCTGCTACAAAAACCAGCATGCTGGTCAAACCAGCATGACCAGCATACGTTGTCTTTTGGTGCTGGTCATCCCAGCATGACCAGCATCATGTTGGTCCATGCTGGTTTTTGTAGCAGGGAGGCTACACATTGGAACCTGTTGCTCTGCTAGCATAGGTCAGTAGTACAAAATGATCTGTTATGCTTTTATTTTTCTCTCCATTTTCATAAAAAAAAAAATCGTAGCAACACATTAGAGGCAAAATACACCCAAGTTTGAAGACTTGTAGGCATTAAAATGTGTTAATCACATCACACACCAATACACTGTAAAACAATTAAGTAATCTAGCATTAGCCAGTAGGCTACTACTTGCTAGAATAACTAGCTAGAGTGAACTAGTTTGAAGTTTGGTTTAATCAGTTTTACATAGGCTAAAACGTTCCTCTGTTAATTAGTATTTTCTATTGCTTTATGAGATACTAGGCCTATCTGAAGGTAAGATTTCATAGTTTACATTAGGCCTACTGATGTTCTTTACAGGGCGTTTGCCCATTTGTGAACTGACCTTAAATTTACTAATAGGCAAACCTTAATAACAGCTTGCTTGAGGCCTTAACGTAAGTGTGAATGTAATCACAATGTGAATTTCTATTTATTTTTTAACTGCACTGATGTGATCCACAGGACTCAAATATTGTTATCTCTTTGCCCTTTGTGCTGTGTTTACCAGGAGATACCATTATGTTTATTACCAATGAATCATGATATGAGAGAGGCAGAGAAAGAGCGAGATTAAGAACGAGAGAGAGTGAGAAACAGAGGTTGGAAAGAACACACGCAGGACAGTTGTGTCTTTTGAGCTTCCGAGACCATTTCAATCTAACTGGTAAGTATCTTTTTGTGCTCTTATTTTGTGTATTTGTATCCAGACAGAGTGTTATATGCATTTGTGCAGATGAGTGTGAGTTTGTTTGGGGCGATGAGCCTTTTTGACTTATAGGACAAACCTTAAACTTTAAATCTGACGTGTGTTCTAAATAATCCAACTCAGTCTCACTGAAACTATGCTCAAAACAACTGGAGATTAAATAGAAAATAGATTGTTATCTGTTTAGTCCATTAATGGCTGTGTACTGTGGTTTGTGTATATGAAATCAAGGTGTCCCATATTTTTCCAGCGGCTCATCTCAGTGTTTAAAAAAAAAAGAAGATTTTAGTGCTTTGCGTTCTGCTCATGTAATTCCCTTATCGCTTTACTTTTCCACACCTAACTCTCTGTGCTTATTATTTATGTGGATCTGGAGTGTGTCTGTTAAAGGTGGTTAAAACCTTTCATTCTTGATAGGTATTGTGTGTCATTTCGCCGGAAAGGTATGTTTACAGGGTGTGGTAGTGGAATACAGGGTAAAGTCCCTATCACAAGGACACACGTCATGCACACATGTGCAAGCTTAAGTATTTGTAGGAGTGTGTGTTTGGTTTGTAAGCCGGGTAATACATCTGTTCATCCACAAGATGGAAGTAGAGATCTCTTTTGATTTTAGACTCAAACCTATGCATCAGTGTTCCTGTGTAACTGATCAAAATCATGAGCAGTTTTAAAATAAAGGTACAAACACAAACATAGCATGTTTTCAACGTGATTGGATGAACAAACCCACACTTCCAAATCAAATGTTTGCAGTTAATTTTCTTTTTCTTGTTTGTTTTATCTAATTCACAAGCACAATCTACTTTCTACTTTTGCTTTTGTGAATCATCAATACTCAAAAGGCACACACCCACACACACTATTTGAAAAAGAGAAAAGTGTGAGATGATGAGATAATAACAGGCAGGACCAGTATTAGTATTTTCTCCCCAGAGGACTCCTCCTACTCCAACAGAGTCCAGAACCTTTTATTCATCCAATAACAAAAGCATGTGGGAGGAACCTGCTCCTGTGATTGGTGCAGAGTTTCACAGCTCCCTCCCTCCCTTCCTGAGAAGTTGGAGAGAGTTCCCTGTTAGTTTTTTTACCAGCCTCACTTTCTGAGTTGCAGAGGAGAAGAAGGACTTATCTGCCTGCTGCTTGTGTACGTCATTGTCAGTCAAGTTGGAGAGTGCGTGTGTTAGCATTGTTATCGATTCAGTTTAGCAGTGAAGTGGATCAATGAGACTGAGCAACATGTGGGCTGCACGTCCACAAAAAGAGCAGGTTGGTAATGTCTCCCTCTCCCCCTTCTCTATTTGTCTCTAAATCTGCTCTGGTCTATTTGTGTCCATGGGCCGGGGGAGATATGTGTCTCTGTGGCCCTCCTTGGGATCATGTAGAAGAATGTGCAGAATGTTTGAGACTTACTTGCATTTTTTGTGTTCGAGTATAGTTCTTTTTTTGTTGTGTTGCTGCATAAAAGATGTTAAGCTGTAGCTCTGTCCAGTCATGGTGGAAAGATGTGTGTTTCTTTGGTTCTTAAGCTGAGTTTGTGTGCACTTTTTTTTTTATCAATGAAAAGCTGCAACAAGTTGTGTGTTACTTCACAGCTGTGTGTGTACTGTACTGTCCTCATGCCCCCCTCCTCACACCCCTTTGTGAAAGTTAGTCCCTGCAGCTGGAATGTCATGCGAAGCCTGGAGATATTTTGCTTCTCTTTCTTCACTGCTGCTCGCTCATACCGACCCTCCCCTTAACTTTCCCCCCTCCTCTCTTCTTCTGTTGTCTTTAGCAGCTGATACACATGACACTGACCTCTGGCATTCAGTAGTCTTCCTCTTGCACAGGCAGTGACCTCAATACTGTTCTGTTGTGATACAGCAAACGTTAACTGTCGCTCCTGCCTCAGGCTGAAAGTGTGTGGAAGAGTGTTTAACTGTATCGACCCGTTTCATGTAGTGAAAGGTTTTCCCCCTTTGTGATCAATCATTAATCTGGACAGTGGGAGAAGATGAAGAGTTTAAGTTTGTCGTCCATGACAAACTAGTCTTTTGTTGAAAAATGTAAGTTATGTATTAAGAGTCTTATCCCTTGGCTGCCTGTGTACTTTATCTTCTCGGTAAATATTGTAAGAATCTGGGATATCTTTAGCATAGCAGGCAGATTTAGTGCTTCAAATTTGTTCCAGATGTGGACTACTGTTTCATATGCTCGCTCAATATTTTTTGAAAACCCACAAACCCTTTTGCAACTTTTTAAAGATAATCATTTGTGTATAATCTAAACTGTAATTATGGCATTTTTAAACAGACATCTGTTACTGGAGCTTACATTGTGGATCTGCATCATAACACTATTCTCCATAGCTAGTCTTCAGCTGTTTTCACACATGCACTTAAGTCCTGGACATTTCCAGAAATCTTCAAGGTGAGCAACATGTGTGAAAAACAAATGGCTGAATTTTTCTCTCTGACCATATCTCTGCAAAGCCCCAAAGTCAAAGTTGGGTAAGCCAATGTGTGCACGCAGCATGAAACATTCAGGAGGGGGTGATTAGGCCGAGGTGGACACAGTTCATTAAAATGTAACTCCATTAACTCTTGATCTGTTCAAAAAGACTTGAACTTCGATATCAGTTAATCATTTCATTCCATTGATGATTAACTGAAGTTCATGTTAACCAGTATTATAGAAAACAACAAAAACATCAGCTTTTTGCAGTAGCATTAGCAAATTGCTAATTGCTAATGGATTTGAGTTCTTAAGAGGCCATGATGAAACTCAAAATGACACACGTGAAAATCTACATATAATAGACGCACGTAAATGTGTTTTCTCATTATCGCAGTTATTTACAAAACTACTCTTCTGTGGATATCACTCATGCTATACATCGCTAGAAAGCTACGATTCTTTTGATTCTGACCATGTGAACCATTTCAAGATTCAACCAACACAGCAGCCACAATCTACACATCTGTCAGACCACAGACAATCAAGTCTTTTCTAATTCATTTGTCTTACCGTCTGAACGTCTACTGTACTCTTTCAGTCATAGTATTACAACAAAAACGGTCCTGCTGCATTGACAAGAGTCCCTATGATCCAATGGATTTCTTCAAAATGTTTCGCTGCTATTCTCAGCTCCTCTCAGATCCTCTGGAAGTCTGATGTGCAGCTTTGGATAACTTAAGGGTGGACTGTCCTGAAATTTCCTAGAAATGTTCAGGATTGCGTGTGTGAAAACAGCAGTAGATAAAAAAAAAAGAAGCCTGATTCATACTAGGTTTAAATTGATGTTTGGCAGCAAAAAAAAAGTCTTGTTTTAATTTGAAAGAGAAATCAATAAAGTCTCCTGCAGAATGTGGACATAAAAAAAATCTGTGAGATGCAAAAATAGAAGAGATTTATTTACATAGTAAAACATGTTCACTGTGTCATTTGGCGCACACACTTCAAAAACACTTTGGATTGTCTTTTTGTCTAATCTGTTATTTTTTTTGATTTCTCGTTCTGGGCAAGTCTTATTCAAAACCTGTGTCAAGAAGTCCAAGGTATCAAGATGTGTGATGGTATCGAGGCATGTAGAGAGTCTTTGTTGGATTTACAGAGATTGTGACATTTTCTGCATGCAGCCACAAATAAAAGCAGGAAGAAGGAATTTTGTTTTTGGTGCCTAGGGACTATTTTTGGAGTTGAAAAAGGAGTTTCACATTAAACATTCACTGCCTTGTCTTTATATTAACTGGAACACAATACCATTTTGCGTCATTCTATTGGGTTGAAAATAAAGGACAGGTCTTTCCCCCCCCCGGGAAGCCAAACCTATCTTTATGGCCTGCTTCAACTTGAGATAGTAATTATGATAAGTCGATTGTTTCAGTTCCGAGCCCGAATGTCCTGTATACTTTCAGCTCTGCTATTGTAATGATGGCGACTTGGAGTCACATAAGCGGTCAGAGGAGAAGTTATGCTTTGGTAATTTCCAGGCTCTGACTTGGTTGCCGTGGTAGGCCTGAGTCAGGCTTGACTGTAAGTCAAACAGAGAGAGCAGTTCCACCACTCCATCAGCACAATGATGCCTTGTTTCACCGCCAGCAGAACACTACTCTGGCGATGATGACGCTTTTCTCCCGCTCCTTTTCTGGCATCAACTGTATGTCTTGCTTTCTCTGCCTATGTGACCATCCCGATCCCCCTCTCTGTGGTGCAAAGGATTAGATAATAGGCAGCTTTAGTGTGGGCAGAGAGAGAGAGGTGTCACAGACCTCTCTTGTTGCTTCTCTCTCCCTCCATCTTCTCTCTCTCTCTCTCTTTGTACCATCTGCGCCATGTGGAGCTAGGCACGGCACAGTCTATAAATGCCAAGTTAGACTTATTACAACTATTTGCATACTGTGTATCCGCGTGTGTGCACCTGTTAACATAAGTGGTAGTCTGTTACGCAGACGATGTGGTGGTGTACATTTGCAATAAATTCAAACATCCACTTTGAAATGCCAGAGATGTCCACCACACATCCAGGAATAGATGATGCATGTCACAAGTTATATCTATTTTTTCTAACACTGGGTAATCAGTGACAGCACCTCTGCTGATTTTGACATAGTCATTCAGCCCGCCTCCAGTGTTCTCTTCAGTAATTTGACACTTTGCAAATATGACCAAAAATGTAAAAGCGGAGGGACAAAAGTAGGAGTAACAGCTATTGTTTAAAACAGAGATATGAAGAGTTCCTGTGACTGATGTCTGAGAGTTTGGTAGAGATAACTGTACTGTATCTGCATCACGCCCATTGATTAAAAAAAGCAGCTATGACAAATCTTAATGACTAATAGTTGATCACTATGTCACACCTTTAAAAATTGAATAGCAAAATCCTGCATTGCAAAGTGCAGCTGCTACAATGATGTTCAGTGCTTCCTCAAATGTGTGCTCAAGTCTCATAATGTGGTGTCGTCTCGATTCTGATTGGGATAGATGTTGAGATAGATCCGCCCCTTTTCTCGCAAAACAAAACAAAAAACGTACCAACCTTTATATATGGCTTTGTGATATCTTTGATATCATTTGTACCATGAAGGTCAATCCTAAAATCAACATGTTAAACATAATGAAAATGTACAGAACATTTACACGTTGATAAATCAAACTGATTTGTTTTCAAATGATAAATGGCTTTACACACTGCTGTGCAATGACACAACATGTTTTAAAGGTTTCCCAACAAAACCAGATAGTCATTTTTAAGATGTAGGATTTCCTTCTTTGTAATGTCGCTATATCTCTTTGGTATTTTCGTTTCCTCCCAAACCACATTGTTTATGATCAGCCATCAGAAGTGATTAAAAATAAGACACAATTTTGATCCCCATTACAAGCTGTGTAAACATAACTGTCTCTTCAGTGTTCCAAGTACCTGTCTTCTTGTTCATAACTAGACAGTGAAGGGGAGATAAGATAACAAACTAGGGAGTTCAGTGGAAATATGAACACCATCAACCCTGTTTGAGGACACTGACTCTGCTTCCTTGTTCAAGTGTTGAAGGTTTGTTGTAGGCTCTCATGCAGGGTTAGTAACTCAGCTCCCAGCAGTTAACACAGCATGGAAACCTCCCACCTTTCACACCTCGTCATACTGGTCCCAAATCACCATAATACAAACTCCTTCGGCGTCACAGAGAGGATGGATGTATGGTAAAGGCTAGGGCGAAAGTTTTGCGATAATTGTTTGAACAGTGAACATTTTTTATTCATTGCTGATTCTTCAAGCAGTCTGAAAAAAAGAGAAGATGACACTTGTATGAAGATGTAAATGTAATATTAACATCACAAAGTTGTGAAAAATAGTCATAAATAAAGTTAAACCAGGAAATTCAAGATTATGTGAATACAATGTGGTTGCGAAACACAACTTTTGGACAGAAACAGCGAAGCAACTGATAGGAGATGCCGTTTCTGTTTGTCAGTAGATTCCATCAGGTGACCTTGTCCTCTTTCCCATGTGTCCCTCCCGTGTCCCTGCACTGTTACAGGAACAGACTTACAAACCGGCCAAGCTTATGTTTCTGTATAATGTAGGACCCGACCGATAAGGGCTTTTAGGTGGATACTGATATCGATATTGTGGAGGGAAAAAAATCTGATGCCGATATCTTTCTAAGATCTATTTTCAATCTGTAGAGATAGAGAAACATAAACCCAATCATTGCGTTGATCGCTTATATGCTGATCAAACACTTGTGGAAAATATATATTAAAGACAAGATGGTCACTAAGTGGAAAGTAACTGTGCATGTACGTGCATTAACCACATGACACTCTGAAGGGTGATTATGCTCTTTTAAAATCCATATAGCGCCCTCTGCTGGTGACAGCCAGAAAGAGAACTGCTTTTGTAATTTAATGATGCTCAAATAAAATGCTATTTGACTGGAGAACAAATTTAGTAATATCGGCGCATATCTGCGTTAAAATTAGCCGATACTGATTGTCACTGGATGTGATAATATCGGCCGATATTATCAGCTGGCTGATTTATCAGTCGGGATCTAGTATGTTGTAACTTTTTTTTTTTTAATAATCAGGATTTTTCTAAACTGTACCCTTCACATGTTTGCTTTTCCCTCTCTCAAAGTAGATGAATGAGTGTTAGTGGCTGTGAGAGATGAAAGAATCAACTTGAACACATGATTGATTGTAGATTAACCTCGAGTCACCTACAGTGATTGTTTAACTTTTGGTACCACTCTCTGATGCTCCCAGATGTATCATTAACTGAGTTTTAAAGCATATGCTAAGGTGTTAATCTCCAGCTGATCTATAACCTTCTCTCTCACACCAGTACACACACTAGATGCAACAATACAGTCAGCCTACGGGTCAGTGCGTACCTCGGTTTTAGTGAAATCAATCTTGAAGCGTCTAGAAAGGGTAAAAAGTGCTGCCAGACTTTCCAAAGTTTTCAACGAGTGCAATCTTTAATTCCAAAAGTTCTCCTGAAACTGAAGTTAAATATTACATCTGCAATAATGGATTTGATTTTTTATCAGAATTAATGAAGGCTGGTCCGTGCATAAAAAGTAGTAATATGTTTTAAATGACTTTCTGGTGCACAGTGAGTGACTACATTTTCTGTGTCTCATTAAAAAGATTGAAGAGTTCCCACTTTGCTTTAATGATACCTCGTTCATTCCTCTCTCTTTGCCACAGTCCACCACAGTTCCTCTGCCTGTCGGGATTCTTACGTTTCTTCATCTTGCATTTCACTATGGGTTTATTCCAACTAAGTGACTTTAAAAATAAAGAAAAGCTTTTTACTGTCATCATGTCTTGACAAATACCCAAATTGTGTACTCAATGTAAAGCTGACAACATTTCTACATTTTTACAAGTGATGACGTGTGTCAGAGTAGGCTGGAAATACTAAAGGAAATGACATAACAGAGGGAATAACTAAGGCCCGGCCGATATTATTGGCTGGCCGATTGATCGGTCTGACTGTAGTAATAACAGCACCTTCACTTCTGCTACATAATTCTTAAATAACAAATGTTTATTATTTGCATAATGTATTTTGTCCACCTAACAGAATGAAATCTGTTTTCAAATGAACGGTATCAGTGAAGATTAGGGATGTAACGATTCACTCAACTCACGATACGATTCAGGATACTGGCTTCACGATACGATTCTCTCACCATTTATTTTACAAAATGAGACTGAAGACAAACGATGAGTGAAAAAAGGGGCTGCAAACCCGCTTGTCAGTGTGGTTTGGCCTTATAGATATTTTAATGTAAACATTTCAATAAAATTCTACATATTTTAGCTTTCAGAGTTTTCATTTAATCAAGTGCCTGTTGATTGTGTTTGAACTGCGTAATGCTTTAGGTTAGGGAGAGTGCGTCCCCCTTTCTCTTGTCTTCATTTTACCTCCAGGCTTTTTTTCTCATCCCTCCAAAATGTGTTTATCATGTTTTCCCAGTTTTTAAAAACACTTGCACTTATGTACACTGGTATTGTCTGAAAGAGAAATAAAAATGATTCTACCATTGATAAGACAACAGTTCTCCACCTATTCAGATCCTGCCTAATTTGTGCTTCTGGGTGATTGAAAGTCATCTGATATAGTAACTTCATATTCTTTGGTATCACAGTATTTCATATTGTCCATGTCCTGTTTCACCCTGAAGTATCTGTGTTTCATTTCTCTGCTAAGTGGAGCGCCTATAGTACCATGGCTTCACACTTCTGTATATTTAGCTCGTATCCTGACGCTGAGTTATAATTTTTAATGATTTGCATAAGAGCTGGTAATGGTTTTCCTAAGTATCGCCATGACAACAGGACAGGAAGCAGGAAGTTCTCCATTTGACTGAAGCAATGAGATAACTCCTGCATACTTTTAGCTCCAATACAATCTCACCATCTCTTTTATTTTCTGAGGCATCACACTGTAGACGCAGCCACCATGACCAGTGCTTTTAATGTGCGTGCTTATGTTTAACACACGTGTGCAGACGTTCAAACTGCTGAACACTGCAGTTAACCTTTGTCTGGGTCAATTCCTGCTGGGGGGGGGTCATGGATATTCTTGGAGAAGCTGTAAATACTTCTGCTGGAATTCAAGATTGCGTGCAAAAGCTCATTCATTTGGCCTCTTTTAATTTCATGACATCGTGTATGCCTACCAAGACAATAATAATAATGATAAATGGGGCTCCAATAGCCTTAGCCTAGTGGCCAGTTTAGGACAGTATGACACAAATATAATAAAAAACTATCCTCCAGCTATTCTCGAACTTGATCAAATGTCAAAGAGACTCACTCCATGTAGGTTGGTTAAACTTCCTGAATTGCAATGACATCAAACACTGATGTTAAAATAGTCTATAGGAGCGTTCTCATTATCAGAAGCAGGAGTATTGCCAAGCAAACATGAAAACATGTAGGCCTAGCACAAAATCTTTTCCTCCTCCAAAGAGGGGCATGACAGAAAAAGGTTGAGAACCACTGGCCTATAATTTGTTTTTATAGAATTGCTATTCAGTGGGGCGCCGGTGGCCGAGTGGTTAGGGCGTGCGCCCCATGTACAGAGGCTGTATATTCCTCGGAGCGGGCGACCCGGGTTTGGGTCTGACCTGTGGCTCCTTTGCCGCATGTCATTCCCCTCTCTCTCTCTTTTGCTGATTTACTCTATCCACTATCCTATCTCTAGATTAAAGGCATACCAAACCCCCCCCCCCCCCCCCAAAAAAAGAAAAGTTTTTGAAGTTTGGAAAATATACATTTCCTGTTTATTTCTTACTGAATGTAATATTACTTTAACAGGTTTTGATTTCTTATTGAATTCTTACACACGTGTCTCTATTCAGGAAAATGAAGAATGAGAGAGTGAATGAAGAGAGCGAACTGTTTCTCACGAAACACAGACACTCGGTGACTGCAGGCTGCTGGTGACTGCTGCTGGTGACTCCTCTGACTGTGTGAGCGTGTTACAGCTTGTTGGTGCAGTGAGAATATTTACTGTCAGCTTGTCATCTGTTGGCGTACAGGCTCAAGTGTTACTTTCTTGTCGTGAACATTTTTAGCCACGAACAGAAGAATTCAGCACTTTGCAGAGCAACAAGTGCTAAACACCTGTTTCTTACTTTAGCTGGACGTATT
This sequence comes from Tautogolabrus adspersus, assembly GCA_020745685.1. Taxonomy (NCBI): domain Eukaryota; kingdom Metazoa; phylum Chordata; class Actinopteri; order Labriformes; family Labridae; genus Tautogolabrus; species Tautogolabrus adspersus. Next base: position 20,148,950 of record CM036552.1, read on the forward strand.
TGTAGGCTGTGAGGAGTAATGTTCGGCCTCCATAGACACATTAATGGGCAGTTTGTTTGGAAATGAGTCCAGTACGAGGACAGTTAAACCCTGATGAGTCTGAATGAGAGGGATTTCTTTCCTTTTTTTGGCTCCACTGACTGTAAACACATTGACTTTTTCTGTGTTTGTGTTTGTTGCCACCCTGACTTGGACCAGACTAATGTTCTCAAAAACGATGAATCACCAAAACCTCATTCCTTTGGTGCTACTCCTCCCTGTTCTCAGAGAAAAAAAAAACGATTGCTCTGTCTGCTGTTTTTTCTTCAAGAATTGCCAGACTCATCAGAAAAATTTTAACTGAATCTTTAGGGCTTATTTTCTGAAATAAAAAAAGTGTTTTTATTCAGCTTGAAACAGTGTCTCTGTTTGAAGTGTCTGCTTTCTGTTTGTCTTATCAGCGTGCTATCAGAGGTGAACATTTTTAATGACGTGATGATCATTCTTTTATACTGCATAAAGCGTTTTGGATCACTGTGAGCTGCTATGAGATACCAAGAGGCACTTCTTATCCCTGCTCGTGAAAACACTTTCATTTCTTCTGCATAACTCCTCTTTTGAGCTTGCAGGCCTTGTGCACTCTTACGGCTGTATGTTGTTCCCTGTGCTGTTTGTCTCTTCTCCTCTTCTGTTGTCTTCAGCTCCGCCCATGCAGGTGAAGCTACTGATCGCTCAGTGAGGTGTACCTGGCCGATAAACGATAAAGTAGAGAAAATGATCTCCAGGGATGTTTAGCCGCAAAGGGAAAAGAGCCATCATTCAACCTACAACTCTTATTTCTGCCACGTCACTCTCTGTTCCTTTCTGCTCCTCTCTTTCTTGACCCTTTTCTCTTTCTTCTGGACTCACAGGACGCTGTGTGTTAATGGGTCACAAGTTTGTGGATCAGTGTTGGATTACTAAGTTTTCTGCTTGGTTGTCTTTTGTCTGTATGAGTCTTTCTTTTCTCTGTTATTGTTCTCTTTTCAGGACCGTTTCCTGCACTGTGAAAGATTGGGAAAGATAAGCGAGCTATTGCAGCTCCTGTGGGTGCCGCTTTTGTCATCCTCCACACCCTGCTTGTATCTTAGTGGTGCAGGGTTTTAAAGAAGTCTGCTCTGAAAGGGAAGTCAGAGAAATATCTTCATGTTTACATGTCTCAGGAAGAGTTTATTTGACATATTTAAATCCATTGTCTTAGGCGTGTTTATGGTTGAGCTCAAAGTGAAACTGAAACTGAGAACTGGTTGAAGTGTAAACATGAACTTCACATCACAACATGTAACCTTCTTAGTGTTAACATGTGTGCATGCTGCAAATATTGACTGATACAGTAAGGTGTTGAAAGTGTGTTCAGTCTTTGTGTCATAGAACCAGTGGTTTGTTGACATGTTTTGACAGCACGGGTCAAACTTAAACAAACTATGACCTAATATTTAGTGAGGTTGTCTAAATGTAGCTCAATCCGCTGCTCTCGTCTCTCAAAAAAAGATCTAAGACTTAATGAACTCATTGGATGCGTTTAAGGGCCGACACATCTGGCTGTAGATGTTCTGCCTGGTATACTCCTGATTGTGGTGGATTCGGACAAATATTTGCCGTCTTGAAACACATTGTAATGGCACTGGATTTGAAAATTGGCTTCCTTAATGTTTTCTTCTCTGTTAATGGTCCTCTTTAGCGTTACTCATTAAACTCATGAAAGCACACAGGGTTACTGTATAAGGTGTGTGTGGAATGTTCTCAGCTGATATTTTCATTGTGCATGTTCTTCATGAACAATTTCACTACAGTCAGAGAGTTTGTTATTGACGGGGTTAGCTTAGCCCCTAGGAATGCCCCTGGAGTCACAGACAGCAGAGGGGCAGAGAGACAGTTTTACCCTTCATCAAATAAAAAAAAAAGAAGACATTTCAAGAGTTCCTTCAGCAGGTGTTTGAACCCAGGGGTTGGTTTTCCTTTAGATGGGGGCGCCGGTGTGGCTCTATTGTTAAAGTGGCATCCCATGTATAGAACAGAGGCTATAATCCTCGTCACACTGGTCGCAGGTGAGACTCCCAATCCTGATGCTGTTTGGTGCATGTCACGCCCCATTCTCTCTCTCTCTCCCCACATTTACTGTCTCTTTAAAACTGTACTGTAATTGGAAGGCCCCAAAGCCCCCCAAATAATCTGACAAATAATCAAACTATAGATGATGTGCTCTTTACTGTAGAACAACTCTCTGCAAACACACCACCATAAGCTCTGCCTCGTTTCGAAGAGCTGTGATCACAAACTGCAAATAGACAAGATGACTGGGCAGCTTTTCTTTGTCTTTGTCTGTCACCTGATTTAGTTTAATGTTTGTCAGGGAACCATGTACGATAAATACATTCATCTCAATCAATGAGAGGAGAGGCATTGCACCAGATTTAGCTGATTAGCTAGATTCCAACTGCACTCCCTGTACAGGTATACACACAAACAACACAAAACACAATACACAATTAATCATTACAACATATGAGGAATAGCTATCATAGCCACGTTCCCTAACCTAAAACCGAGCGCCCTCCCAAGCCTCCCTCCACACCCACGAAGAGCTTACTACCATATGTAGTCACACACACTCCTACAGTACGCACACGAAAAATGTCTCCTACGTGCAGTAAGAAGAAATGGATACCAAAACAAGTATCTCTCAAGATTAATGAACACATAATTGGTTTTTCGGGATCCATTTTTTTTACTTCAAGGGACAATGTTTCAAAATGTGAGCAGATTTTCAACCCTGTGGGGAGCTTGTTCCGCTCCTTTATGGCCCTAAAAGGAGCACGTTGTGCGAAGATTAGTCGGCTTCTAGTGGTAAACTGTTCAGTTCTGCATTTTGTGACTTGAGGGGTGACCACAACTGACCTTGAAACCCTTTCACAGCTGTGTCTACTGTGTGTTGCGTTGTTATGGAGTCTGTGTACTTCTGTGACCCTTTAGATAGAACATCATGTTTTTTAGTAATCAGTCGTCATCAGTGTATGATTGTCCGTGGGAGAAAGCCCTAAGGGAGTCTTTTTGCACTCTCTTGGAATCAGTTATATATAGCTCACTAAATGGACAGCACGACATTTTTTCAACATTTTTTCTTCTCCTTTAGGTTCGCCCTGCTCTTTGGGTTAACTGCTGAGCATGCTGGGTAAGGCTCCGCCAACGACCAGTAGCCTCAACCTGGTGAACGCTGAAGTTTACGACACCACAGCGGCCCCTGACGAGCCAGATCATATCAAGATGGCCGACCTAGTGGAGAGCCTGGATACCAGAGAGCTGGACATGGGAGAGGGAGAGGAGATCGACTATGATGGGAGCTCCTTAGGTGTGTTTTGACATATTTTTCTGTTTGTCTCAAGTAAAGTGATATCACCAGAATTTCACCAAAAAACAAGAAGCTATGGAGAGAACATGATAAAATAAAACAAAGGACATACTGGTGAGCCTCTAAACTGGTTTGGGGATTGGATTTTTCCTTTACATAATTTAGATCTTACAAACTTTACCGGAGAATAAAACAGACACATTTGACCTTACACCACGAACTAGTGAAGCGCAGAAATCTTCCACAAAGGCCGACTGTTTTCACTGATGCATCCTACTCACTCCCAAGAAGCCTGAACAACTCCTACATGCACGATCTGAAACAACATGCTCACCACCCTCTCTCTCTCTCTCTCTCTCTCTCTCTCTCTCTCTCTTTCTCTCTCTCTCCCAGGGGACACTCGTATCCCGTTTTCAGCCGTGTACGCCACTGTAGGCTTTAAGGAGGACAGCTCCAAGGTCTACCTCCCCACCGTGCCCATCACTGCCCGGATCCTGGAGGTGGAGAGATTTACCACTGCGCAAGACCGCTTTAACCTGTCGCACCACAGGAGTGTCAACAAGGTCCTGACCACACACAGCTAATACTTACGGCAAACATTGAGGAAAGATTCAGAGATTATTACTCTCTTTTCTTGTTCTCCTTCCTTTGGTCTTTTTTTTTTTTTTTTTTTTTTTAATATAGAGGAGTTATTGTGAGTGCTTCTGGTTATGAAACAGACTGAAGTTAATACTGATCTATCTATATGAGTCTCAGAAGCTAAGACAATCAGGGACCAGGTTCATTATTTGTTAATTATAAATACTTGTGCCTGAAACAGCTGCTGAGGGGTCAATGTCAGACGAGGAGGTCCAGAGCACCCTGCACACTAACATTGTCGACATTGTCATAATCGACATGTCGGGTCCGTTAAGTACGCTAGCTAACTGAGCGAAAGTGACACGTGCGCTGCTATAAGAAGGCTTGTTTAGCCAGAATTATGATGGACGATGAAAGCAGCCATGCCAATAAAAAGCAGGACATATATTTCCGGGAGGGGAGAGGGAAAGTGCATTTTATTCACAAATGTGAAGGACAAGTGTGTCTGGGTCGTCTGCGGGAGTAGCTTTTCAGTCAGCAAAAGAAGGAACGTGAAGCACCACCACACTCAAGTCCATGGTAACTTTGCAGGGAACTTATCTTTGGAGAAAGCTATATGACCTGACGAGGTGAACGAGCTGAAAGCAACACTTTAAAAACTGCTCTCTATTGATGGTGGTAACAGAGGCATCATTTAAAGTGCCGCACATCCTAGAAGCCATTGACCAATGGCGGGTTGATGAAGGAAGTGATGGCCACAGTGGCTGAGACGTTATTCAGGGAGTGAAATGATGTCTACTTCTGCTCATTTACATGTTGCTGCTTACACAATGACACAAAGTCTCTCCACTTTATAATCTTTGGGTATTGACACATTGAAATTTTGACACATGTAGCGTGATTCAGCAGGTTCTTTTGTGTTGATACAGTATGTGACTAAAGGTGAGCGTTGTGATGCAAGTATCTGTCAGATGTAGAAAGGTTGAATGCCGCTGCTCTATTTGAATGATTCAACTGTAATATAGTTAAAGATCATCATGCACACTTCTTCATGCCCTTACCCCCCCGTGTGTGTGTGTGTGTGTGTGTGTGTGTGTGTGTGTGTGTGTGTGTGTGTGTGTGTGTGTGTGTGTGTGTGTGTGTGTGTGTGTGTGTGTGTGTGTGTGTGTGTGTGTGTGTGTGTGTGTGTGTGTGTGTGTGTGTGTGTGTGTGTGTGTGTGTGTGTGTGTGTGTGTGTGTGTGTGTGTGTGTGTGTGTGTGTGTGTGTGTGTGTGTGTGTGTGTGTGTGTGTGTGTGTGTGTGTGTAGTCTCTGCCAGCAGTGTTTAGGATCGAGCTGAAGCACGGAGAGTTTACCTGGATTATAAAGAGGAAGGAGAAACATTTCATGGAGCTGCACAGAGAGCTGAGGACGTACAAGACCTTCATGAGGATACCGCTGCCTTCACGCAGGTTTGTGCCTACACACACACGCACACACACACACACACACACACACACACACACACACACACACACACACACACACACAGATTTGAACTCCCACTCAGCCATTCACTTGTACAAGCATCACGTTTGGATGTAAACACAAACACACATAAATACTTTTTTTATATATCATTGCACTGACTTGCAATTCTTTTCAAGTTATTTATTACACTGAATCAACATTAAATCTAAGAATGTAACATGTTCTTTGTGAAGAACAATTCTTCGTCCCTGACTGGGAAACAGATCAATAAGAACCGTTTTATTTCTGAACTGCAAGTGCAGACACACACACCTCTATACACACTGGGTTTCAGTAGTACACTAACTTTAGATAAGAAGATCAATACTGCTGCTGTGTAAACTCTAGATGAGAAGCTAGGACCAGGACATGGTTAGCCTAGCTTAGCATTAAGACTGGAAACAAGGGCGAACACCTAGCCTCGCTCTCTGAATAGTTGCAGAGCCCAGGAACGCACATTTGTATTCCTTCCTTTATTTTCATTTCTTCCATGATGTCTCTTTATTTACCTGTCCCTCTCTCGGTCTCTCTTTCTCTACTTGGTGTACATACATACTTAAAAATACATGAATGTTGCCATTGGTGTTTAACAGGATCACCTCTCCTCGCCCTCCTCCCTCTTCCTCTGTTCCTGTCAGTGTTCTTTGCCACTCAGTAATTCTCTTTGTGTTTGATTAACTTTATGTCCTTTTGTCTTTCTGTGGTCCTGCTTGAAATTACAAAGTGCACAACAACCCACAAAATGTCAAATTTATTCAAGCTTTTACAGGAACACTGGAAATTGTGTTTGAATTTCAGAGCTGAGACCGTGTTTTTTTTTTTTTTTTAGCTTCAGGCAATTTGAAAAGTGCTCTTTGGAAAAGTGTCCTCAAATGGCCTGCACTTTATTTAGTATGTTTTAATTTCTTTCCTCTCTGCCTCAGCCACACAGTGAGGAGAAGGACAGTGAGGAAGAGTGAGGTGAGGGAGATGCCCTCCTTGCCGAGGGGGGGTGGAGACGAGCTGGTCCGAGAGGAGCAGGTCTCCAGCAGGAGGGTAAGTCACAGCCGTGTCTGCAGCTTCTTTCACTTTTGTCACATCTTAACATGATGGCAAAAAGCTCTCCTGGCACCCACTTGTTGCCATGGCACTTATGTGTGTGTGTGTATGTGTGCAAGTGTGTGTTTACACGCATGATTTTGACATTAAAATACTCACAGTGGCCAAAATGAAGTGTGTGTGTTTTTACAGAGACAATTAGAGGACTATTTGAACAAGCTGCTGAGGATGGCCATGTACCGCAAATATCACCACACTGTGAGTAATCGTACTAAGCACTGCAAGCTGTGTCACTTTAACACAACCTTATAAAGATTGCCTGCCAAATGTCAAGTTACACTTTATATTCATTTTCTGTTTATTATTCATTTCTGTCAACATGAGCCAAATGTACCACGCCAGCTACTGTAGAAACCTGACATGCACTATTAAAATAAACATATGTAACGGTACTTTTTTTCATTTTACTGTCCCCTTCCCTCGGGGTAGAACATTGTGTGAGAACACACGTCATGACTGTGTTTTCCCACAGCACTGTGTCTGCTTTATGTTGACACACTACAGGAATGTAAGCATCTAATTACTCATAAAAGCTCCTGTGAGGATTTTTTAGCCGGTTATAAAACAGGTTGACATTGATATTTTTTTACCTCTTTTTGATCCATGAAAGCAAACAAGACCATGAGGAACAAGATTGATTATTTCTATACGTTGTTTTTACTGCCTGTAACCGCTGCTGCAGGGTAGGTGTCAGACGAGATAAACTATAGCGTGCTGAAGAAACAGCCTTCCCTTTACATTTTACACAGCAAATATTCACAATGAGTGATACATTTGACTGTTAAATAAGCAGGGTGAGGGGCGCTGGTGGCGCAGTGGTTAGTGCGCGAGCGTAATGTACGGAGGCTATAGTCCTCCAAGCGGGCGGTCCAGGTTCGAATCGACCTGTGGCTCCTTTCCCGCAAGTCGTTCCCCACTCTCTCTCTCTCCCTGATTTCCGACTCTGTCTACTGTCCTGTCTCTCCAGTAAAGGCACAAAAAGAAAGAATCAACAACATAAAAACAAAGATTTTGTGTAAAAATAACAAAACACTACCTAAGGGGGTCCTGATAGCCTTATGTCGCATGCCCCATCTATGAAGGCTATCATCCTCTAGTAAAAGATATATAAAAGGCCCCCCCCTCATTACAGGACAAAGTCTTCAAATGTACAACGTGTTATGCTCTGTCCACAGTGATTTCCAAAAACCCTCAAGCACAAAAACAAAAAAAATCTTCACTTCTTTAGTAAATATTTGCTAAAGGCCTACAGTCTGTGACTTGTGACTGATATGTAGGAAGTTTTGTGACTGTACGACTATCTTAAGCGCCTCATAAAACTACTTCCTGTTTGATGGCGAACAATGTGTCAGCATGTCAACAGCATTTGACGCCGGCCTTTTGAGCTTTAAACGGCAGTATGTCCAAGGTGTCAGGATGGTCCAAACCAATTGTGAGGGAGATAGGAGCAACCGTGTAGGAATGGCTAGTTCTAATTCAGAAGCAGTAACTTCCTGTTGTCAACAGGTGGCGCTGTGACTATTAGAGAAAAGAACAATTTGAATGCCTTCAGTAAGAATAATGCATCAATGATCAAAATGTGACTTTAACATGTTTCATTTCTCGTAATGAAATATACAAAACAAATTAAATTCAGTGAGACACGACATTTAAATCATGTAACGTTAGCTTCCTTACGTTTACGATGTTAGCTTAAATGTTTAACTCCCTATGTCTCACTCATCCAAAGTTTTTCTACGTAAAACAGGCGTGGCTAAACAGATAGTGGATTTATGAGTTTAATCTTACATTTTGGTGAATATTGTACTCTTCATTATACTAATTCACTTACAGAGCTTACTCACACAGCAGTACTATTTTGGGCCGTATCACCTTCCCTGATATGCTGACGTGCATCATTCTGACACTTAACAATTTAATATTTGAAGTGACACCACTTGTTGAGATAATTTAAGCGACCCACTCATGGATGGTATGTATAAATGTCATTGGTATCTGCTCACAAAGTCACATGTCTTTCTGTGTAGAGTATGTCTCAATGTTTTCTTTGACTAGCTTTAAATGAATCATTGTGTGAAGCCTCTTCCTGTCTGTTCTCAGATGGCGTTCATTGACATCAGCCAGCTGTCTTTCATTCATGACTTGGGACCCAAAGGACTGTGAGCACTGACTCTTCTTTCAAATCTCCCTTTCTTCCTATGTATACAAAACAGATCCTGTATCAGGTGGATTAACAGTTCACAGCAGAGTTGAGCTCTTGAGCATAAATTTACAGGATCAGGGTGACACAGTTATTTTCTAAGATACTACTATTTTACAAACTTCCAAGTTAAGATCTGCACTCTACCTGCATTCCAACTTTTTGGAGATGTTTCACTTTTTTCTGTCTCTTGCAGGGAGGGGATGATCTATAAGCGCTCAGGCGGACATCGTATCCCTGGCATGAACTGCTGTGGTCACACTCAGGCCTGCTATCGCTGGTCCAAACGGTGTGTGATTACATCTCTCCTTTTTTGTTGCTCTCTCTGTTTTTCTTTACTGTTGTTCTTGGTTTTCAACCTTTTTCTTTTTTCTGCCCGCCTCCCCCACACGTTGCTTTAGTTATGCTCACGTACTGTGTAAATGTTGCTGTTAATAACATGTTTCCTATATTTAAGCAGTTCACTTTTGTTTTTGAAGAATTATGAATGGAAAAATCGTTTTTTTTTCTCCTCATAGATTCTCAACCACATTGACAACAAATGGAAAATCCTTAATGTCTTAAAGAAGATGGATTGAAAAGATTGTGTTCCTTTTGTACTGGCAAACTTTTAATGTAGGTGTGATGGAAGTACAAATTTCTGGCAGGGAGCATTCTCAGCGCGGGTGTTAACACACAGTGACCACTCTTTGCATATTTAAAATTACAAAAATAAGAACTTCTTCATAAGTGATGGCATTGGCTCCTTATTTGTATTTTTTTTTTTTACTTTCTCATGTATTTTGCTAACACAGTCTTAGCAGCATGTTCAAACCAGCTGCAGTGACACACGCTCGCCTTTCTCTTCATCTGTGTGTCTGTTCCTGTCCCTTTTTCTTCATCACAGCCAAATTATTATGTGAGCAGTTTTTTCTTTATTGTTGTTTTTTCCAAAGACAACACAAACTAAATCCCACACGTTTGAAACGCTCGGCCCATCCACCTACATCCCCATGTTGATTTTCTTCCTACACCCGTTCCAGGAGACAAAAACTACAAGAAATGGTCCACAGAAATCAGAAGAGATTCCGCAGAACTTTACACAGAAACACAAATCATGAATCCTGATGACGATGATAAATACTGTTTGTGTGTGTGTTGTGTGTAGCTGGCTGGTGGTGAAGGACTCCTGCCTGCTGTACATGAAGCCGGACTCAGGGGCCATCTCCTTCGTTCTGCTGGTGGACAAAGAGTTCAGCATCAAGATGGACTCCAAAGACACGGAGACCAAACACGGAGTCCGGATCGAAAGCCTCTCCAGGTTATTTTACTGTGTTTGTGTGTAAATTATTTCATCTTTGTAGCAGATGCCTGTAGTAAAGATTCCCAAGAGATTCCCTCTAACAGAAATAAGTTTGCATTCATGGGTGGTTCAAAGTGTAGGAAGAACATGTGTACGAAGTGCGCAAGCCCAATGTAAGGAGGCTAAAGTCCTCCAAGCAGGCGGCCCGGGTTATAATCCAACCTGTGGCTCCTTTCCTGCATGTCATTTCCACTCTCTCTCTCCCTGATTTCTGACTCTACCCACTGTCCTACTGTATCTCTGAATAAAGGCATAAAAAAAAAATCCTTCAAAAAAAAAAAATGCAATTCCTCTTGTGTCCACTTGAGGCTGGCTGCATAACCCGCGCTGAAGTCACGCACCCATGACTAGATGCCAATTTTTACAGCAGACTTAAACATGTTATAGCCTGGGTCAAAAAACAAATTTTTCTCAAACCGCTCATATCTTTATTGATTGACTCTGTCAATGGTGAGTATTTTTATAACTCATCCATTTTGATTTTATTAAGGCTAAGAGTTATGTGTAATAATGAGTATGGCTGATGTGACATACATGTGGGCGTGTTGTAGCTTTTTGCTCCGCTCCAGCTCTTCGCCTGTTACTTGGTTGAACAAAAGTTAGGCAGAGATAGCATTTCCAACATGGCGACCGCCATCGATGGGCTTCAAAATTCCGCTTCAGAAACCCATCGGTGAGGTCACTGAGACAGCGTCCATATTTTATACAGGCTATGGTTCTATCCAATAAAGATAATGACCAAAAAATACTCTTCGATAAAAAATGTATGTGTTGATTTTGGCGCCCCCTGTGGACCAAAGCAGTACCTCCTATTGCTTATCTGATGTTGTCCTGTAAATGTTGTCAGTTGCTTTTTTCCCACAAAAAGTTACCCAGCTTTATTTAAACAGTCAAATGAATCCCTCATTGAGCATCTTTGCTAATGAAAAAGTAAAAATGGCTGTTTCCAGTGTGCGCTGTTGATCACTTCATCTCAACACCTTCCCTGGGGCAGCATTTTCAGGCATTAAAAAAAGAAAAAAACTATCTTTAATCTGACAGTCTTGTTTATAGCTCATGAAGAGGCATCAACATTAATATCACAAGGTTTCATAACCAGTGAAATATTCCTCACAGGAGCTTTAAGCAGCAAATAAAGTAACATAGTGGTGATTGAGCCTCTGGCCCGCTGATGACAGTCCCTGCATCTGAAGTTTTATGAACCCGAGGTGGGCGGGAACATCACCTGGACACCATGTGCTGAGCACAGTGATGCTTTTACCACAACTCCTTTGTGGTTGGTCCACTATCATCGGCTGGGCTAACACAGACTCTCTTTTTAACTCACTTTAGTTCAAAGAATGAACTGTATGTTCTCTTCTCTGCTAGCATTAAACAATTTGTTTTGCTAAGGTCAAAGAAAACACCAACAACGACATGTAATCGCCACAGGGGCCGCCAAAGAGAACTAAAAGTGGATCTTAAAGATTGCTACTTTAAAGAAAGGATTTACTGTTTCAATGTAGAATGTATTTTCTATTTCTTTTTCATTCCATTAATCTCAAGCCAGGGCTTTTTCCAGTTATAATAGATTTTCTTGCCTTGAAAAGAAAACTGTTCAGCTGCAAAACGACATAGCAAAATACATCTAAAGATCTAAGAGTTCCCTTATATTATTTAGGCCAAAGCCAATAAAACGCCTACGTGTGTTTGTATGCAGGAGCGCAGACTTGTTTGTTCAGTTTTAAACATCTGTGTTTGTATGTGTGCTCATGCTCCTGACAGGACCCTGGTGTTTAAGTGCAGCAGCTTCAGACACGCACGCTGGTGGGGTCAGAGCATCGAAAGCTTCGTGAGGGAGAACGGGAAGGCTTTTCTTCGAGATCACCGCTTCGGATCTTTTGCACAAGAACAGGAAAACATCCCGGCAAAATGGTAACTACTTTACACAGAGAATGCACAATTTATGGTAAAATGGTAAATGGACTTGAGCTTGTATGTTGCTTTTCTAGTTTTCAGATTACTCAAAGCGCTTTTTACACCACGTCACACCTACCCATTCACACACTGATGGCAGAGACTGCTATGTAAAGTGACCATCAGTATTAACTAATCCCATTCATACACATTCATATTCCCCTAAAGAAGCAGAGGGAGAAACTTAGTGTCTGGCCCAAGAACACATCGGAGCTGGGGATCGAACCCCTGACCAACTGAGCCACAGCCGCTCAGTCAACTCAGTTGTCGATGTGTCAGCAGAAAAGCTAAAAAAAAGTATCTTTTTTTGTGGTTCTTCCACTTTCCAAAAGCGACCTATATCAAAGAAGTATGTATACTTTATGCAAAGGTTAAGTTGATCATCATAGCGTGATGCTTTCTGCAGAAAAACCCTGCTCATTAGAAACTCAAAATAAACACATTTTCTACATAAATTCAGTTTTCTCCGCTTTTCACTTGTAACAATGAAGACGTCTGACAGGTCTGAGCTGTCATCTCTCTTTACCATCTTTAAGATCTTTTTTTAAATCCTCTCCTCCTCTGCTGGCAGATTGTGCGATAATAAATCATCTCATTACGTCTTCTTTGCACTTAGCTTGGATCCTTGTGAGAAAAACATGCTGTGCAGCTGTGAGTGAATGGAAAAAATAGTGTTTAAAGAACAGTTATGTCATGATGACACAGCGTTGGGTGTAGCCTGACGCCTGTAAGGTTAAGAAAGTTGGGGAAGTGAAGACACAGACACACTTCCACTGCCCTCTATGTCTCGCCTCCTTTTTTTTCACGCTGAAGACTAAACTGTGGTTTTGTGTTGAGCTGTGAGAAAAGGGACGGCTCTGAGAAGGCAGAAGTAGTTAAACATTTACTGCGCATGGTCCAAAGTGGGGCACTGCACACGCTTGTTTACTATTGTGTAAGTGTGTGTGTGTGTGTAAGTGTGTGTGCTTGAAAATAAGCCAACGTGACAGATGTCTGCGTTCGCATTTCACTCTGAATGACTGTATTTTTGAATTCAGGTATGTGAATGGAAAAACATACATGGAGGACGTGGCTGATGCTTTGGAGGAGGCTAAGGAGGAAATCTTCATCACCGACTGGTGGTGAGTTTCATTGCATTGTCACCTTCAAGAACTGCATGAGGTCACAGATTTCGGTGATGGTTTTTCTGAACTGAAATGTAGATCCAGGTAATAAAAAAGCTAAAAGCGCGCGTAGATTAGGTCAGATCTCTTTATTTGTATCTGTAGGTAGATTTACAGTGAGGGAGTCGGCCTCATTTTGCACACATGATCATGAGGACAAGACAAGACATGATAGTCAAAGTGACAATAGTGCTCAAGAATAAAAGTTAACCCTTTGGGAACATGATAAAAATTGTATAAAGTAAAAAAGGAGATCGGAATAAAAGTATATGCCATCAATCAAAACTGTAAAAGTTTGTAAACACAAGCAATACTCCCAGCTGAGAGTTGAGCCAACTGGACACTGGGGTACCATGAAAGTGTAGTGTTTACTGTCACACATTACATTATGCATTACCCACAAGCCATTGCTCTCAGCCAGCAATACAATGGTGCTAGCTCTAATTACAGTCCATCCACACGACCAGAATAGAAACACACTGACAGAGAGACACAGACTCTCTGTAGTATCTGTCTACTTGTCGGCTACACCCACCCTCCATGTGTCACCCTGCACTTTCTTATGTGGGTTTGCATACCTGTGTGTTTATTTTCAAGGCAAGGCATCCAATTATTTAATAAAGTTAAGAGTGTATGAATTTAAAACAAAACAAAGAGAAAAGGAAAAGTGATGTAGTGTTTAGTATTGAGTTATATAACAGGAAATAAAACACTGTATTTGCCGCAGTTTTCATGTTTGCGACGGGGTCATTTAAAACAGTTTACAGTCCCTCAGAGACGTATCTGTGTCAGTTTGACGTGGCTGAACGTTTTTTGTTCCAGGGCTGTAATCACAGGGCTTATGGTTTTAACCAATGAGGTGTCGGCCTGTGTAAAGGGAGACAGTTTAAATGTGGACATGTAAGCTCAGGGCGCCAATGGGATTGAATCATGAGACTTTAATATTGTTCAGTGTCTATACTGTCTGAATATCAGGGCCCGACCGATGTGGGATTTTTGATGCCGATACTGATATCGATATTGGAGAAGTAAAAAAAAAAAAAAAAAACATACTGATATATCGGCCGATATCTTTCTTAGATCTATTTCGATCTTTAGAGATAGATCGATATACAAATTCATTTTGTTCATGCCTCAATTGCAGTTAACAAAGACTTGAGGAAAAGATTTATAATGATGACAAGATGGTCACTCAACTGGAGAGTAACTGCGCAAGTACGTGCATCACCGCTTGACACTCTGGTGGGTGATGATGCTTGTTGTAATCCATATAGCGCCCTCTGCTGGTGACAGCTAGAAAGAGAAATGCTAGTGTAATACAATGAAACTCGAATTAAATGCTATTTGACTGGTGAAAATATATCAGCACATATCTGCAATAAAATAAGCCAATACAAGTAGTCCCTGGATACAGCAATATCGGCTGATATTATCGGCCAGCTGATTCATCGGTCGGGTTTTACTGTATATGTCAATTCTTTTTGAAGTAATTGTATTTTGCATTCCCCTAAAAAACTGAATGTGTGAAAGAAATACATCATTCTCACTGTTGATCTGTTTCTCTCTCTCTCTGCGCCTCTCATTCGTCTTTTGTTTCTTGGTTTCTGTGACTTCCCTGACCAGGCTGAGTCCAGAGATCTTCCTGAAAAGACCAGTTGTGGAAGGGAACAGGTGGAGGCTGGACTGTACCCTCAAACGCAAAGCTGTAAGTACGGATTAGACGGACAGCTAAGATTAAAACAATTATGTTAAACATAAAAAGTCACAACTTCCTCTTCATTTAAACCAAACAAATACATTTAAACAGTCAGTTTCACATTTTCTTCCAGTTCATCTTTTTTATTCCGTCTCTCTACAGCAACAGGGAGTTCGCATCTTCGTGATGTTGTACAAAGAGGTGGAGCTCGCCCTCGGCATCAACTCAGGCTACAGCAAGAGGACCCTCTCGCACCTGCACCCAAACATCAAGGTAACTAAATCACTACGGGTTACCAGAGTGTATGCAGGAAGATTATTTCATGTACGTCTATGTGAATCAGTGTCTGTTGTGTTTAATTTCTTGTTGCTCAGGTGATGCGACACCCAGACCACGTCTCCTCCTCCGTCTATCTGTGGGCGCATCACGAAAAGATTGTTGTCATCGACCAATCAGTTGCCTTCGTGGGTGGGATCGACCTCGCGTACGGTCGCTGGGACGACAGAGAGCACAGGCTGACGGATGTCGGCAGTGTGACGCGCTCTGTTGCCCTGGAGCAGGTTGGACACACAAATACTCACAAACACACACAACTAATTAAAAATCAACAGTTTGGAGTTATTGGCAATAAATGTGTTTCCAACCTCCTGACAAATGGTTCCAATAAAAGAGGAGCAAACGGAGCAAACTGTTTCATTGTAGCTCGCACAGTTGGGGGGTGTTGGTGGGTGAAGAGGAAGATGAACTGCGTGTACCCTCAGTGACAGCCTGCGGTCATTATGTTGCACTCTCACAATGCCAACCTTGAACAGGCTCCAGGTTTCATTTCACACATATAGTACAGATTCTCATACAGAGGCACAAAAACACTAGTTACACTATTGATCATACAGTCAGTATCAAATATTTACTTCATGATGTTGTCAGTAGTTTCAAGCACAAATTCACCCAAAGGGATAAAAGTGTTTCCTACGGAGGCCCTGAAGTCCCAAAAAGTAAAAAAGACAAGATATTAACTTGTGTGCACAAATTAAAACATTTTTGTTTTTACTTTTTGGGACTTCAGGTGCTCCGGCTTTTCCTGTCGCGTCCTATTTGTCATAGGCTCATATTCCATTGTATTCTTTTAAAAGGTTTTGTAGTGTTTCATAACGTATTGCATTGTAGCCTATCATGTCGCATTATTGGTTGCATCATATTGCATTGCATCGTATCGTATTACGTCACATCTTATTATATTGTATCGTAGCCTGTTGTCACGTATCGTGTTGTATCTTATCGTGTTGTGTCGTATCGCATCCTGTAAAGTTTCCCCGACACTTATTGAGAAAAAAGTGTTAAGTTTTGTGATCAACACCGTGTAAACAAACAACAGTTATCTCAATAGAAATGGGGAGGATTATCCGTAGGTCCCAGACTTTAGCCTTTCCCTTAAGTTTCTGACAGTTTATGAATAGTACAAGATTGCAAAGAAATATGCTGAGCACATTCATTCCCTAAAAAAGCCTCGACCTCTAAGATGTCGTTTTAGATTCCTTTCCTGTGTCATTCAGAAGAATCAGACAGAGAAATCAAGAGTTTTAACAAAAATTCCTGAGGATAGTCCTAAACTCTTGATTTCTTGTTTAGTGTTGGCCAATACACTTTCATAACTACGTGTTTATTTCCTGTTGTTTCCATGTTCCCAGGCCGGCTCCGCTAACCCTCCGTCCAGTAAGGGTGTTTCCTTTGTCGACGGGATATCTGACGGCATCTCGAAGAGTAACGGACGAGAGACGCCGCCCAGTGAACCGGTGGAACTGCCAAAGCTGAAGGGGATTGGACGCAACAGGAGGGCTCGCTTCAGTCTGTACAGACACCTGCACAAACACACTCTGCAGCACGCCGACAGTGTCAGCAGTGTGGACAGCACGGGTGTGTTTACATGCTGGAAATAAATATTTCAAAAATTGTGTATATGAACTGGAATTAGAATATGCTTGCCATAAATAAGCTATATGCATGAAACATATGTGAAAAATACCTTTTTTTTATTTCCTTTCTGCATGTGTTCGTATGTTTTGTGTGTGTGTGTTTGTGTTTGTATGGTTTGTGTGTGCCTGTGTGTGTGTGTGTGTGTGTGTGTGTGTGTGTTTGTGTTTGTGTGGTTTGTGTGTGCCTGTGTGTGTGTGTGTGTGTGCGTGTGTATAGGGAGTGGTTCAGTGCGAAGCCTCAAGACAGGTGTTGGAGAGTTACAAGGCAACACACGCTTCTGGCATGGAAAAGATTACTGCAACTTTGTGTACAAGGACTGGATCCAGCTGGAGAAACCTTTTGATGGTCAGTTAGAAAAACAAACACACACAAACATACACACATGTGCATACTCACAGAAACACAAATACTTAATGAAAGCACATTTTTGCTATTAATAAATCAATTTATCTTGGATATACTGGTCTCTCGTCTGAAATACGTTCTTGAGAATAGCTTAAGTATAAAAGGATTTTCCTGTTGCTCTAGCTCCTTTCAGGATACAGTATGTAACTCTGAATCTCATGACATTTCCTGTTAAAGTAGAGTTCTGGGAACAAGCAGCATAAAACACTTCCTTGTTACACTGTTTTTTCTCTCCCTCTCTCTGAACCAAACTCTCTCACCCTGCTGTCTGTCCCTGCTCCAATCCCCGTTCCTTTTTTTTCCTTTTCTACTGCCTCCCCACCACCTCTGTCTGATGCACTTTTCTTCCTTTCTTTGTTCGATTGTTTCCACACTACATAGACTTCATCGACAGGTACACAACTCCCAGAATGCCTTGGCACGACATCGCCTCGGTGGTTCATGGTAGAGCTGCTCGGGATGTGGCCAGACACTTCATTCAACGCTGGAACTTTACTAAGGTACTGTGTGAACACACACCCACACACACACACGCACACACTTTCTCTTACGCACACACACACACACTGACAAACGACAAAGGGATGGAGAGCCGGATGAGGACTTAAAGCTGAACTTGGTTAACCAGGACTTAAAAACTAAAGCTTCTTTGTTGGCAGACTTTAACCACCTTTTTAGACTGATATCTTATGATTACATGGTTTTAATATATGTATATCTAATACAGTTTTAGTCACAGTGAGTTGTAAGTGAGTGAGTGTGGTGATTTTTCAATAAAAAGTCAAACAGACCAGTAAACAGTAACCAGGCAGATTATGACAAACTGTGTGGCTGAATCAGTGGAAAAACACTTTAATCCTCACGCTCAAGCTTTCCATGGCATCACTGTTTTTCCTTCATTTCTCACTCTTTTTCCTTTCCTCCTCTGACCCAATGTTCTCCAACTGCATCCATTTCAGATCATGAAGCCAAAGTATCGCTCTCTGTCTTATCCATTCCTGCTGCCCAAGTCTCACTCCTGTGCCAACGAGCTCAGATACCAGGTCCCTGACTCTGTCAATGCCAAAGTGCAGGTAAGAAAAAAACACTCACTCAAGCACTATTTAAATTTTTTTTACCAAACGGAACCCATAAAATGACACATGTTGAGGACAGTGTGGTCTTTCCTTTCTTAATAATTACACAAAATGACAAAATCGGGTAAAAAAAACCCTCCAACCATTCACCGAACTTAAAAAAAAACCACTGGCAGAAAATTACAGAGAAAACACAAAAAGCACACACAGTAAAAAAAAAAAAAGCTCCCACTTTCACGTTTAACTTTCCACAAGCAAGTCTGCAAGCACTGCTGGACAAAGATAAAAGAGAGTGAGCGTTCAAAGACTCTCCATGCGCCAAAAAGTTATATAACTACGGAGGTTTGCACTTGCGATTGACCCTCGAGTGTTTGCAGCCTCAAGGAATGCACCTTGGAGAGAGATGGTTGACTAAAATAAGAAATAAGGACATATGGGTCTTATCACAACTCCATCAGGTTTATTTGATGTTTCATTGTTTTCTCTGTTTAATGTGAGAATGGTTTTGTGTGTAAAAATTAAACAGAGGGCCTGATTCACAAACGGGTTGTGTTGCTTTTGCGCCCTGTAAGCCTGTGCAAAAGAGACAAAAGTGTGCGTGTGCTGTTGCTGTTTGTGTCTTATTAAAGGAGACGTTATTCATTCATTTGAGCAGAATGTCTATTCATTTCTATGCAAATGAGCTTCACTGCAAAGATCGTCTTATCCACAAACAGTAGCCACAGATTGCTGCGAGTTGGCGGTAACTGCGCTACAGTATTTAAAGTAGTGATGTCATACTCAAAGTTTCCAGTGATCATGACCAGAATTCTGCGTCTGGATCACCTCAAAATTAGCCTATAGATATGACTGACATGACTAATGTTATTCTAATAAAGGGTTAACTTGGTGTGACGCTGCCTCTCAAAAGGGGGCACACTGTTTCTGAATTAGGGGAGATGCACTTTTTCTACCGCAACTTCTTTTTAAAATGCCTTAATTTGACAGACAGGACAGGAGATAGAGGTGGAAATCGGGGAGAGAGAGCGAGTGGGGAATGGCATGCGGGAAAGGAGCCACAGGTCGGATTCAAAACCGGGCCGCCCGCTTGAAGGATTTTAGCCTCCATACATGAGGCACGCAAAATAACCTCTAGGCCACTGGTGCCACATCTTGACGTGATTGACAAAAAAAAAAAAAACGGGGGATTCAATTCCATAATTATTGCTCAATAGTGTTAGTTATGGTCCACACTTCACATGATACATTTAAACACAGCTTGCAGTCTTAAAGGTGGGAAAAGTAACTAATGGTACATTTTTGTTCATATTGTGATCAATATTGCCGTCACTGACTGTGATATCCATACTTGGACAGGTTGCCAGTTAATCACAGGGCTGTCATACAGAGACAGACAACAACCCCCCCTTTAACAACTAGGGTGTCTACATTACAGTATTTCTTCTCTATTTAGCTCCTTCTCGTATACATACTCACATATGGTCGAGTCATTAACCCCTCTAATGATCCCCCTGTCTGTGTGCACAAGGTGTTACGGTCAGCGGCAGATTGGTCTGCGGGCATAAAGTACCACGAAGAGTCAATCCACAACGCCTACATCCAGGTCATCGCTAAGAGCAAGCACTACATCTACATAGAGGTAAAACACACACGGAGACACACATCCGCTTGTATGTTTGGCTCTTCTTTTTAAACATTGACAATGGTTCTTAAAGACACACAATGTCATCATCATTTTAAATGTCTCTGATTGGTTTTGTATCCCGACTTCCTCTCCAATCAGAACCAGTTCTTCATCAGCTGTGCGGACAACCGGACGGTCTACAACAAGATCGGAGACGCCATCATCGAAAGGATCCTCAGAGCATACAAGTACTTCCCGTTTGTTTGTCTTTGTAAAACGTCTACATGAAGTACCTTTTGAAGTATATCGTGTATGTAAACAAGATTAGACTTGGGTTTCTTCTTCTACTGTTTGACACTGCTGGTCTTTGTCTTGTATGTAACTGATCTGTGTTTGCTCTCAGGGAGGGGAAGAAGTACCGTGTGTATGTGGTCACCCCTCTGCTTCCTGGATTTGAGGGAGACATCACGACAGGAGGAGGAAACGCCATCCAGGCGGTCATGCACTTCAACTACAGGTGAACAGAGAAGGGAAATGAGAAAGCAGTTGTTAAATACCTTTGTATATTCCTTTCAAGCTCATTTCAGTCTTGGACATACAATATTTATAATCTTTCTGATGAGTCTTAACCTCCTGCCTCCTCAGAACAATGATCAGAGGGGAATACTCCATCATCTCCCAGCTGAAAAATGAGAGTAAGTGCAAGAAACAAACTAAAATGTTCAATCTTAATGGCTAATATTAAGTTAAGCTCTTATTTCATACTCTTATCTCGTGCTATTTGTGTTTTTCCTCCTCCTCCTCCTCCTCCTCTCAGTGGACGACCACTGGATGAACTACATCTCCTTCTCCGGTATGCGAACTCACGCTGAGCTGGAGGGTCGTCTGGTCACGGAGCTCATCTACATCCACAGCAAGATGCTCATCGCTGACGACAACACAGTCATCATCGGTGCGTCTCTCGTCGTCTCTCTCACGCTCTGTCCTTTTTTTTCACCGACTACTATTTTAGCATCTCTGTCTTGACATCATTGAAAATGTGATGAATCTCAAAATCTGGCATTATTTCTCCATCGCACACCATGTGTGCAGCTAATAAATGTGCAAATAAATACTATTTAAAAAAATGACATAGGCCTGCTGCGCCCTCTGCTGGGTGATGAGGTGCAGCTCAGTCTCTCTAACTGCTGCTACAACAATCAACAGGTCTGAAAATCCTGAACGCCTTCCTTTTTTCCCCATTTTTTAAAGACATATGAGAGACTTTTCTCTTGATATTTGTGTTAATAAACTTTCCTAAAGAGAACATCAGTAAAGTAAAGAAGTTGGGTTAATTTTATAATGAAACCACACAGTTGTTGTTTTTTTGGCATAATTAAAAGGTCTCCTAACAAACAAGAAGTTTGAGAAATACATTCTCTGTTTTGCGTGTTTGTTTCAGGTTCTGCTAATATCAACGACAGAAGCATGCTGGGTAAACGCGACAGCGAGGTGGCGGTGATTATCGAAGACTCTGAGAAGGTTCCTGCTGTGATGGATGGACAGGAGTATGAAGCTGGACCGTACGCACTCCAGCTTCGCCTTGAATGCTTCAGGTGTGTGTGTGTGTACATGCACTCCTCTGGATGTTTACATGCACCTTACATGGGGAGAATATCACCGGGGGGTGTTATGAGGCAAGCTATGATGTAAAAAGAATGACGCAGAAGTGGCGGCCAAAGCAACAGAGTGGGCTATACAACGCTATAATTAGAATATTTGCCTTTATATCAGTGCTATGTGCATTTCGACAGAATCACAATGTCAACAAAAGAGTGGAGAAGAACATGCTGGCGAGCAGAAATGAAAATGCAGCAGTTAAATTACGAGCACAGATATTACATCGTGTGCAGAACAGTGTATGGTCGTGCACCAATCCCAGGGAATTAATGTCACCATCCGCTCGAGGTGCGACCTCTCATCAGCTCACATTAAAAAACAAATACTAGGGGGCTGCAGGAGAAACTCTTTGAAACTGTTTATGTTCACACATGAAACTCAGCCCGAAAAACTTCAGGGCCCGTATTCACAAACATTCTGAGAATCCTCTCAGAGAGCTCCTAACTTAGCTTAAAAAATCCTAGCAAGGACTTTTAGCCTAGGAGGGATTCAGTGTGACAGGTACAGTACATTTAAGTAAAGCTATTACAGTTTATTTTAATGTAATAATGTGGTAATGTGTAGTAATGTCACCATGAAAATACATATTAGTTTTAAATTGCGGTTGATTTAAACATTTTGGACAAGTGCCTTCATTTGACAGAAACTTTTAAAAACATGTCATCTAAATGTAGTTCATTTCTTCTTCTCTATCCGGACAGGACTGTCCTTGGAGGCCACAATGACTCAAGTATCGACTTTTCCGACCCAATCAGTGATCGCTTCTATAAGGAGGTGTGGATGACCACAGCTGGACGCAACGCCACCATCTACGAGAAGGTATGTTTTGACGTGGTCGTTTAGGGAGGACATGTGCATGATGATTTAAATTCATTTTTAATGGGAACAGATGACAGCTGAGGTCTTACTGATTTAGCCAAATGAAACTATAACCTTCAAAGTGTTAGGTTTATGGTTAAGTCGTGACATTTTTTCTCTCCGGTACATTCAATAAAAAATGAATACATCAGCTCAAAAAGTCTGTGTGAGCATGCAAGCAGTCCTCAAAGGTTATCATGGTCATGACACAGTGAAAGAAACATTTCACATCATACATAAAACTCTTATTCTTAAAGGAGCTGTGTGGGGATTTAGCGACATCTAGTGGTAAAGTTTCACACTGCACACAAGCTCAATAACAAGCCTTTCTCCCTCAGGAGATATTAAGAGCTTGTTCTAAGATAAATAAAAAAAAACAAGTCCTCTGCATTCATGAAAACATAAAAAAAGCAGTTGATTTCATTATTCTTAACTCTCCATGTTACTGGATCTTAAAGTTCTTGTCTTAGTGGGACGTTAAAGCAAAGGTCATTGTTGACTTAAAGGATTTGAGCTCAGTAAGGGTTCCAAATTGGGACATTTTAGTCTGATTTTGCCATTATTGTTTGCTATGTTTTGTGTTCTGGGACTTTAATCAGTGTTCGTGGTTCATTTCCAGCTAGTTGGAGCTGAACAGAGCCTCTTATGTCATTGGAATCTGCCCTCAGGGAACCATGGATGTTTGTGCAAATATCAGAGCCATCTTATTATAAAAACGGGTTAAAGTAACAAATAACCAGAGTTATGAGGGGTGTTTGATCTGTATCATCAGTGGTGAAAGTGTGGGTGTGTGAAAGCATTATATGGTGTGAAGTGTTGAGGAGTGCACGAACATAAAGAACTAAAGAATAAACAAGCATCGGTCAGGCTGAGAGAGAGTGAATGAGGGTAACCAGCAGCTCTTTGTAGGCCAGGGTGCAGCTGATCCTGCTGACGAGCCCACGGCCAGAACACACCTCCTGCAGCAAACACACAGACAGACAAACAGCAGCAAGCCAAAGACTACTACTGGGGGGGCGAAGGCTGTGCTGAGATTTGTAGTCGAGCAGAAGGATTTTGTAATGTGATGCGGGACTTGATCGGGAGCCAGTGACGGTGGTTGAGGGTTGGGTACAGACAAGTACAGACAGTGCCGAATATTATACAGTATGCTCAGGCCAATATGTGGGCAAGAGTGTGTACAGACCATGTCAAGATAAATCTCTTTAGAGCATATTGCCCTCCTCTTTGTACTTCCCCCTGTGGGCCAGGTATAAAAAGGCAGGCTTAGAAACGCTTCAAGTTGCTTATAATGACTCCATGATGATGCTATTTAATAAAAACTTGATCTTGATGGACCACTAGTTCATGTGAACTGTTTTGTGTAATGCAGGAGTTAACACTTTCCTGCTCTCATGAGAAACTTGATGTGCAAATGTATCTGCCGATTGAAGGATTCTCAGAACTCCATTATTATGCTCAAACAAATGTTATCTCAAGACACTTTACAAAAAGCAGGTAGACTCATTGCTATATTTCTACAAAGATGAGGATTGCTGACAATTCAGAGTCATAGTTCTGTGTAATACTAGTCATCCCTGTAGAGACACTGGTACATCTGTCTTTCATTGTATTGGGTCTGTTTTGTCGTTTTACCTTGTTTGTGTTTTTGTCCCGTTTGTTTTCATCTGTTTCCTAATGGACTCCTGAGTCTCTCGATAATGATGATGATGATTTTTCTGCAGGTGTTCCGCTGCCTTCCTTCGTCCCTGGTGAGGAACATGTCCGAGCTGGAACAGTACCAGTCCAAACCAGGTTTGGCCCAGACAGACCTGACCCGCGCTCAAGAGGAACTGCGCAAAATCCGAGGCTTCCTGGTCCAGTTTCCTCTTGACTTCTTGTCCGAGCAGAACCTCATGCCTTCTGTCGGAACCAAGGAGGCCATGGTCCCGACTGAGATCTGGACGTAACTTTTCAGCGTCTTCATCGAAGTATCCGGATTGTTGTTGTCCTCCCATTGGTACTTGTGGATTAAGAGGTTGCCGGAAGAGCAGGAGTTCAAAAATTCTCCTTTGGATCGATCCGACTGCTGGGCACTGCCAAATCTCTCAAATCTGTTTCTACTGAAAACACTAAAGGGTAGTTGCAACCTTTTAGCGGAAGCACTAAGTTTCGGGATGTATGAAGAACAAAAAGATGCCACATTTGAGGACAATATTTGTGACTGCATTGTGACTGCACTCAAGAGGTCGGGATGAAAAACAGGCGTTTGAATTTAGGGTTTTGGGAATCAAACTCTGGACGCCTGACACTTCTGACCGTTTGAAAAACTGACTAGACAACAAGGATTTCTAAGGGACCAGGGTGAGGCTGTTGTAAAAATGATGACAATGTCTCTAACAGATATTTGCCTCTTGGTCGTAATGATCCCAAAATACACAGAGATGGTGATGCATGTGTGTTCTGAAATGTGCTCGTAAGGTGCAGTAGTGCCATGTTGGCTGTTTTTGAGTTGTTAAGCTGCTTTAGAACATAAATTGTCGCAGTTGCATGGAGTATTGTTTTCTGTAAGACAAATCAAAACGTGACAGCAGTGAAGCTCTTCACATGAAGACATTTTGACTAAATCAACAGCAGTGCATGAAGTTCTAACTTAAATCTAGTTTACATGTTTGAAAGAATGCATGTATCCTATGACAGCTCTGGAAATACCCTCAAAGACATTCGTATGTCCTATTTTAAGTGATTTAAAATAAATTGACATGACCTTTGACCTGTGTAGAATGACTCAGTCAAATCATTCTGCATTCAGAAGGGTTAGGATTAACGTATATCGACTGAGGGTGCATAATAAAGGCTACAGCACAGAGTGGATTAGACAATCAGCCCAGAAATTCAAAGGTGTCGTTTCCACTTTGCTCAGCAGATGGCGCTAGTGTCTCACAGACAGCGTTTTTGTGCAGAAGCGCAGGACAGGCCTTTCAGCACTCCTGACTTCTATGAACCTACAGCTTGTTTAAAGTGCAGAAATAGAGTCTTTGAAACAATATACACAACAACACTTCCTTTAGCATGTGACTGATGTCAGAGTCAGGGCTTTGATTGGAGGATACAGTTTGAAACCACTTGTTTCCGGGTTTTGCTGTCCTGTTTTCTTGATGGAGCGTTTTACTCTGAGCGATGATGAGTTTTTTGTAATGTATCAGCCTTTGTATGTAAAGAGTTAATTAAGCTTTTTCTATGGACTCTTATGGTTTATAACCTGAGGCAATTATCATATCTGTGTATGTCTGAATGTATGGACTCTTCTCTCGCCTGATTTCACTTCACTTTTTTTTTTCTTCTACAGAATCATGTTTGATTAAAAGCCTGTGTAAATTAAAGCACCACTCCTGTAGAGCCCAGGCATCCTCAACCAACATGTCATTTGTTGCAGCAAGTACGCTGCTGTACAGTGCCTCGTTAAATTGTCTCACCATGGCTATGAAACACAAACAGACAGACATTGGAGCCAGCAGAAGAAGGATTAATCGGCTCATTAAAGATTCCATTGACAGAGCTCCTTGGTCTTCCAAGGAAAGGTGTATCTGCTGGCTTTTCTCCACAGTATGTGAACACTGCGTGCAGTACAGTACATGTGATCTGAGAATGAAATGTAGACGTTTAAAGGGACCAGGAAATGTAACTATGTTTATTGAAGTGATCATGTGTGGAAACACTACGCTCGTTGTTAGCATTTTAGCAGTGACGCATTTCATATTGAGTTTGTTTTTGACAATTTCTTCTGTAGTGTTTCCTCCTGTTTTTTTTGTCACTGCATCATTTGTAGGTTTGGAATCATTGTACAGTCTTGAAACATGTATTTTGTAAATGCTTGGCATGGTTGTATGGAGTTGAGACTAAAAACTCTGTTTATTTATGGGAACCGTCACGTGTTCCCCTGAGCCTCACTTTAGCTTTTGATGTAGAAAAAAATCCTCTTTATACAAATAGAGATGTTTTTAAAATGTGTCTGTTCATCAAACCAGATGTTAATTATCATTTTAATGGCCTAAAATAAAAAAAATGTTCATGGGAGTTTTTTCATCTCGAACAAAGAAAACATGTCAAAGTCATTGGGGTCAGAAAAGATGTGTGATTGGGGAAGGGCTGTTTGGAGAGTGAGGATGTCATTAATCCCAATCAGAAAACGCTGTATTAATCCCAGGGGGGGAAATGTTACAGTTGCTCTCAAACACAATATGGCAGGAGGAAATGTAGAAAGAAATAATAGAATAATAATAATAATAATGTGTTCAGGGAATTGTTGTTGTTTTTTTGCAGTTGACCTTAAAGGCCACCGTAGTTATTAATGCTTATGTGCAAAATCAACACTTATGTATTCAGCACAGGTGAAATTCTTCAGAAACGCATTAAACAATGAAAATAATCACTAAAAGAAATATGAGAGAGAGGAATCATTCTGTGGAAAAAGTGCTCACCTCTGAGAAGTCGTTCCTTCTTCAGAAGGATTAAAGAAAGGAACGAACACTTTGAGGGGCATTATATAACCATACCTGGTTCCTTGGTATTCTCTCATTGTTGTCAAGTGCGAGAACATTCCCCTCCCAGTTCATATCGTGACATCTTTTTGGCAAGCAGTTTTACAATATGACGCAGCCGCCATGATGATTAGTCACGCAAGGTGGCAAGACAAACAAATGAGACTGAAGACTTTTAGTTTGTTGATCACATTTCTAAAGATGTTTATGTTTGATACATTTCAATGTGGCCCAATACATGTCAACAATATATGTATGAGAACAAAGTTCCCCCACTTCAAGAATGAGAAATAACAAGGAAATAGACGTCAGTTAACTGGCACGTTACATGACAAAAACTGCTGCTCAGATTCATAGGAAAGTTGATGATGATCATGACTGTACCCACTTAGAACATTCTTATTTGGAAGCAACACAGGAAAATGTCGAAACTATGGGAGCACATGAGGATCAACTGCTGACATAGAAAGCATCAGAATATATATATATATATCTAAAAAAACCCAGAGATACAACGAAACAGAGAATCAGTGATATAAACAAGATCTTAAGTCCTATACTTAAATACAGGCAACACCCCAATGTAAGCTGCTCCATTATAAGTCAAAGTGCGTGAATTTTTTTTTGCTTTTTGTTTAACAAAAAAGAGGCCAATTCCAGTATCAAAGTGAAAAGTATCATATAAATATGAAGCATGCTGTGTGTTTTATGATTGCATATTGTACACGTAATATTTACAGTCTATGATTGTACACTGTCTATCAAAGGTGGTTTGAGAAGCACACTGGAGGAGAGAGGCCTTTAAAAGGTCACCTGTCAGACTGTTACATGTTTGGAACACGAAAACATTCCTGTTTTCACTTGAGGGGTGACAGAAAACTGACCTGAAAACACATTTATGAAGAATGTTTTTGAGAATACAAGAGTACATTTTTATTATAAGGCCAGGAGGAATCATCATGTTTTGAGTACTATATATGTTTTAACGCTTGAATACTCAGATAGGATAGATTTTAATCTGAGGCATGTTAAAACAAATCTGACAGTGATGTTTTATCTCTCTTAATCAAATATCTGTTCTGTGATGATTGGAGGTGTGCTTTAGGATTGCTTGAGTTTAGGCATCATTCAGACAGAATTCAGTCTTCTCCTCAGTAGTCTTGATAAGTACATGACAATTTATTATGTACTTCTGTACAACTTCCCTGCAATACTTAAGAGATCAACAGTTATTTGAACAGTTTTTAAGATGTTGCTTCAGCTTAAAGTATTCATTTTTTTTCATCTCATAACACAAAGACGCTCTTGTGAATTTCAAAATAAAGCGCTTTTTTGATTACGTTAAGCTTTAGGACTTTCAATTTGTTGTTATGACTTAGTTTTATTCTCTAATTTTTTCATTCATAATTTAAAGATAAAGAAGAAACTCAATTCATGAAAATTAAAAAAACAACCATGAAGAAATTAACGGGAAACAACTCCTTAAAGTTCTCCAAGATGTCCCCACGTCGCTCAATAAAACAGCATAAAGAGTGACGTCACACACAAACTTAAACGTTGCAGGTACAAAAAGATATCATGCTTAGACTGTTTTTCATCTATTCTGGAAATGTGTTCAAACTCGTAAATTGTGATTATTTGTACTTTTGAGCTTCTTCTGGAAAATGTTTTTTTTTTTGGCCACTTGAATTTCAATGTGACACATAACCTACAAATTTATATTTTATCATATTTCTAGCGACGTTTTACATTCATTCATATAAATAAATCCCCAGTTTCTGGCCTTTCAGAAAAAAAAACTATTAAATGTAGTTCTAAATGTAAAGTTAACTAAATGTAGCCTACCTATTTTCTTATGTTGTCCCCTGGCTTCTATTCTATGTCTTTTGCAGAGCCTATTATTTATTTAGTTTATGTCCGATTTTTTGTTTGTTGATCATTTAGGTACCTTTTTGTTTTTAAATTTTCATCTTAAAGAAATGGCTGGTAATTTTCTCCCGATACACTTTTTAAGATTTTCTGACACAAATGAATAATTCATGTGCTCATTCATGTGAACCAATCACACCTCCCTGTCTCTCTGCTCGTTCTCCACCCCACCACCGATGAGGAGTTTATACAGCGAGTTTGTCGCAGAGGCGCTGCTTGTCAACAGGCAAGACAGACAACTGCTTTGGGGCTCCCAGACCATTAAGGGGGCCCCAAAGCAGCGGCGAAAAATGTGCAAACTTTTTGTAATGACGGTAGGAAACTCTTTGCCCTGCTGACATTGGTTGGAGGGCCCCCCAATTGATTTTTGCCTAGGGCCCCAACAGACTCTAGAATCGCCACTGGTCGTTGGCAGTTTTGATTAGTAAAATAGTCAAGTTTTTGTTTTTTTACATGATTTAATTTAACTAAGTGTTTACTTACCGCTGAATGAGAAACATGAGACGCATGCAAGCGATGAGCTGAGGTCCCCTTCTAGAGCAAAGGTGCTCGACGTGCAGGTAAGTGAGGGGCGTTTTTGAGGGAGCACAGAGGGGAGTGGGTGGGTATAGACGTCTATGGTAGGCGGGCCTATAGACCGGTGAAGACGAAGCACTGAGGGAATGCTACTTTCAAATAATGCTAGTTTTCGAAAATTACCAACCCTGCCTTTCATTACGCTGTCTTTCTGTACGATGTGTACATTTCTAATTTGAAATAAAGTTTATTGCAAAAAACAACAACGTTGCAAGTCCGCCGGACAGGTTCTCGTGCAGTTTTGTTAATGAGTTAAGTGGAAAAAGTAAACAAGTTTGGGAGTCCCGTCTGCCTCACCAAACCCCGCCCAGTAACAGGCGTGGTTTGCCGGCAGAAAAGCACTTGTCTCCCCCTCCCTCAGTGTATTCACTTTCTGTCACAGCAGCAGCAGCAGCGCCGGCAGTATCAGCAACACACTCTCGTCTCGCGCTCACCTTCCTCTTGTACCGTCTCCATCTGCAGACATGGACCTCGAGCTGCTGGTGCACGCGGTGCTCTTGCTTCCCGGGGCTGAGCTCTAGCTGGGTTTTTTCACCGGCACGAGGCACCGAGCAGAAGGAAAGGAGACTGTGTTTTATCCAGCCGCTCGCTGAGACATCACTTTGTTGGAGAGAGACTGATAGAGAGAGAGAGAGAGAGAGAGAGAGAGAGAGAGAGAGAGAGGACCACACAGTCGTGACAGCAGAGGCCGTTTCAGGATATCGAGCTTTTTTTGGCGTGTGTGCCCTCCATCATGGCGAGTGACTCCCCGGCTCGGAGTCTGGACGAAATCGACTTGTCCACTTTGAAGGTAAGAGAATATGACAATTTATTTTCAGCTTAAGTGAGAATAGCCGGTTTGTGCGGTTGAAGCGCGTGCGCTCGTTTCTCCTCTCCTTGCACCTGACAGCGCTCCTTGAATAGCAAACCGGCAGGAGAGAGGAGCCGAGGAGGAGAAGGAGGAGGAGGAGGCTACGAGAGGCGGATGTGTGGGAGACAATGTGTCAAATTATAGATGAAATAGTATATTTAGACATTAACTAGCATGACAGCTGCCTCGTACTTCTGAAGCTTTATCTACACACCAGGAGGGTTGATGGTGTGTGTGTTAGTGTGTGGGGCTGAGTGGAGGTAGTAGCAGAGATTTTGCTGACCTGGATACAAGGGTTTGTGTATTTTTTTTTTTTTTTACCACTGAGGCAGACTAGTAGGCTATAGGCCCTGAATCAGACAGCAATGGAATTTAACCTTCTTGCCCCCCCCACCCCCACCCCCACACCCGCATACTCTCACACACTCAAATGCAGATTTGTGTTAAAACCAAGAGACAAACTACTCCTTGATTTGAGTCCCTATTCCCCCTCTCTGAACAGAAAACTAGTTCCCCCTTCTCTTTGGAGCTGTTTACACCTGTATCTAGTGCCTGAGTGTGAGTGTGCATATGTGTGTGCAAGAAAGAGTGTCCAGGCTACCTGTAGTCACCTCACCTTCCTCTTCATCAAAGCAGAAGCACTGCATGCTGCAATAGCCACTTTCTTTTGTTCATCCGGTGTGTTGCTGCAAACCACAACACACTCAGACAGACAGACAATCACACACACACACACACGCACACACACACTCTAACAGCCTCCTGCGCTTGTGTTTATGCGTGGATACCCATGTTTTCGCTCCGCTGGGCATGTTGTGTATGTGTGTGATATTCTCAGTGTGTGTATGTGTCTGCCAGGCTAATATCAACTGCACACAAGTTAAGGATGCTGTACATGAGTAAAACAAAATAAAGAAGAAGCTCTTGCTAAAAAACCTGTTTGCTGCTCTGAGGAAGGAAACCACATCACACACGTACACACATATCAAACATGCAAACACAATGCAGTTGTTGTCAGACTGCCTGTGTTTACCTCCTTCCTCAACTGCTTGATCGTGCCCTTTATCCTGTCTGTGTCTTTGCTTGTTTTAGTGTTTCTGCTCTTCTGTCTATTCAGTTCCTCCTCTTTTCTGTCCATTTTTAACGCCTGTTTTTCCTGCATCGTGTTTGTGTGACTGACTGACTGAATGCACCTCCCTGTCTATCTGCCAGCCGCTCTGTCTCTAAGCATTATCTCTCTCTGCCCACCTTCTCCTTTGGCCTGCCTGCTGCATGAAGACTTAACAGTCACACGGGAGGTGAATGAACTGTCGACAACAAATGACACTACTCGTAAGGTTTACACATGTGATGCATGTTTTGACGGGTGGAAGGGGGGGGGGAGAAGTGAAGGTCTGAGATTTGAAAAGGAGGCCAGGAAAGAAGAGCAGGAGAGGGGAGCGAGATGAAGAGGAATGAGGAAGAGAAGGGGAAGTGTCTGTGCATTGGGAGTCAGGCCATGCATGTTCTGTTCTTTCAGAGGCGTGATAGCAAGCTCATGTCTCTCACTGTGACTCAGAGGCTGCCACAAGGACACACGCACACCCATACACACACATGCTCAGGTTTCTTTTACATGCATGGACACAACTCATCAATAGCGATCATTTGACACCCTTCATTTATATGATTCGGCGTGTTTGTATTTGCACACTCACGGATAAGAAACATCTGAAAGCTTCCGAATCCTGGTCCTGTTTGTTCACTTAAGTTCAATCAAGAGTCAGAATGAGTAAAAAGAAGAAGATGAATTTCCAGTTCTAAGGCTGGTTGTGTGAAAAGTTGAGATGTCGCCCTTGAGCACCAGCATTAAGCCAAAACAAACGGCTGTTTGGTGACACCTTCGCTATTCGCTATCCAGTGACACACCTCCAACCCCTCTCCACTCATGTTCGCACGAAGGAGTTATCAATTAGAACACACCTTAATTAGGCACCATTACGACATATTTGTCCTTGGCTCGAGCTTCAATTGCATGTGGCCTGCATTATTGTGTTAGCACACTTTGGTTAACTCATAGCTTCATATTGCACATACGTAAAAAACAGAATGACTGTGATCTAAAGACACTCACACGACGTCCAAAAAAATAGAAAAAACTATAAGGAGATGAATGGTAAATACAGAACAAATAGAGAACAACACGTGGTGTAAATACATGAAGTGTCTAATTTGACTGTCGACAAACAGTCCGTTGGAAAATGTGCAAATACCGATATCAATAGCTGATATTTTTCTTTTGTGTCGCAACAATTTAATGCTGGCAAGCTAGTGTACTTAGCTGCTGATTAAGAGAAGAGGTTTATTTTTTTCGGCGGAAGAAGTCATCTGGCTGAGATTTGTTTTCATAGTCAAACGTGAAAGAAAGTTTCAGCAGTGTGGGAGTCTTAAACCGTCTCTGGGACAGATCTGAGATGTGCAGTTTGAAATAGAGGAGGGACTACAGCTGAAAAACATCAAATCACATATCTCCTTTGATAAAAAGAAATCAAGAATTACAAAGAAGTCGTGAGAAAAACATTGGAATCAGCGTTTGGATAAGTTGTTTCATAAATCTCTATATCTGTCTACCTCTGTATCTCAATCTCTTCAACTTTACCACTCCTTTGCTTTTCTGACCACTTTTCCATCTTTTCAGAATGCATTTTGACAGGAAATAGGTCAGCTGGCTCTGGCAGGGTGGAGGGGGGTGAGATTATAATACTGACCCGGGTGGTGGTGATGAGGGATTGTGTTATTGTGTCTATGTGTGTATGGGGGGAGTGGGGGTGATGGTCAGGGAGCGAAGCTTGCTCTTGCACCGGGCTTCTCTTGGGCACACTGACCCTTGCACACATACAAACACACACACACACACACACACACACACACACATTCAAGAGACAGACAGAACTGAGTGGGAAGTAGAGAGGAGAGGGAGAGAAGTGGCGTTTAATGTTTGCTGGCTCTGCACTTTTCCCTTTTTCTTACTCTCTCTCTCTTATTTTTCAAATGCCTCGTCAACTCTCTGCAAAATTCGCTGTTGTGACACACTCACCCCCGACAGCACCTGCGTGTATGCCGCGTGTTTCACTCGAGTAGGAAAGGCTGGAGTCACAGAGATGTCACCGCTTGTTTCCCGTCTTCCCTGTGACTCACAGTGATACTAACAGACCAGAGGAGGACGAGACAGACGCTGTGGTTTTTATACAGACAGTGGTTCTTATTTATGTAAAGCGAAACTCATGCACACTGCACACACACACACACACACACACACACACACACACACACACACGCATACAGGTCAGAGGCGTCAGAAGCACGAGTTCATCCAGTCAGCTGAGGAGAGCAACAGATGGGGAACCAGCAGGAAGCACAACCCCGCCATCACATAAACACACACAAAACCACACACAGCCAATAGAGAAGTGTGCTGTGCAGGGACTCAGGTGTGAGATCCGAGATGAAAAAGCGAGAGCAGGTGAGGATGGAGAGACAGTGATGGAGAGAAAGGCGAAGAGGTAGTGAGCTGGAGTGATAGATTCAGAGAGAAGAAGAGGATTTAGAGGGATCATTCTAGACAGAAGAGGGCAAAAGAAAAAGAAAGCGACATTAAGGCTGAAAGGGTGAGATGTGACCAGTGACTAAAGTAGTCCAAAGCAAAGACCCCTCTCCACATCTCCCCCCTCCCTCCATCCCTGTTGCCCAGTAAGGCCGCATTCCTCGGCCTCTCACCATGAACGCCATAGTAACAGGGCCACAGCAGTGCCCAAGGCTTACACAGAGCTTATTCATGAATAGTCTATATACTGTATGGCAGTCTGTCGCTGAGAAATGCCCCTCTCCCTCCCACCCTCCTTTCCACTCCGCCTGCCTGCTTCTAGTTGACCTATTTTCTCGCCCCCAAGTCACTGATGGAGCTTCATCTAGTCTCTTAATTCTCTGTTACACTTACACGAGCACTTAGTTCCAGAAGTTGGCTCTGAATGCATGAGAACATGAGGTTCTTGCTTGTTTGAATCTGCCAAATTAAATTCCTATCATCAGCTGAAGTGTGGAAAAAGCTGAATTCCCTTTAAGTTCCACTTGTTTTTCAGAATTGGATAGTTTCAATCAACAAAGTATACAAAGCCAGGAAAGTTTGGTTGTCTTTATTAAACAAGCTGGGGACAGGTTTGATACGATATGGTACAATATGATGATTATTTATGATATGATTTGATACTATGGGATACAATATCAGAGATGTATACAATTCTAAGATCCAATATAATAGACCCGGACCGATTAATCCACCAGCCGATAATATCGGCCGATATTAGCTTATCCAGTGACAATCGGTATCGACTCATTTTATCGCAGATATGTGCCGATATTACTAGAGTTATTTACCAGTCAAATGTAATTTCATCTGAGCATCATTGTATTTCACGAGCAGGTTTTTTTTCACCAGCAGAGTGTGCTTACAACAAGCATTATCGCTCTTCAGAGTGTCTCGTGGTGATGCACGTACATGCGCAGTTACTTTCCAGTTAAGTCACCATCTTGTCTTCGTTATATATCTTTTCCACAAGTGTTTGATGACTGCATTTGAGGGATCTCTACCTATTGAAGATAGATCTACGTAAGATATCGGCCGATATATGGGTATCGGATTTTTTTCCTCCCCAATGTCGGTATCAATCCCAAAAATCCCATATCGATCAGCCCTGTGCTGCGTTCCGTTTACTTCGGAACTCTGACCTCGGAGCTGGGAATGTCGTCACGCCCGAGTTAACTGCGTTCCAGTTGCAAGTCGGACAAGCAACATGGACGCCTCCAGGAGTACCTTTTGTTTTGTTAGCTAATACCAGACGATAACAAAACACACTACGTGATGGTTTCAGACCGAAAATAACATAACACCTCCACAGGGAGAACTTGCACGATACCATCGCTGTGATTGATTTTATTACACAAAAAGACAACTAAGCTGCTAATAAAGACAACAGTTACATCTTAACCATCCCTGTCGATGCACGTAGCAGCCATATTGGATTTGAACTCGGGCTACTGAAGGTTCTCCGAGTTTCCCAGTCGGAATTCCGACTTCAGGGGGCGTTTCGAGATCAAATGGAACGCAGCACTACTATAGAGTATACAATACCACATGATATGATATGATACTGTAGTATATCATAGAAGATACAACACGTTATCATACGATACGATGCACAACAAAAGATATACAATGATGAGGTATATGATATGATGGGATTCAAAATCATAGAATATAATATGCTAAAATAAAAAGAGTTACTGTATAAGATACAAGATACAATAAAATACATTTCAATAAGATATGGTCAGGATGGTTGGATATGTTTTTTTTCTTTTCTGGGAAAATGAATTAGTTTGGTTTGTTTGTCAAAAACATCCGTTTGTAGTCCTTAAATACACAGTTATTGAGCGTGCAGGGAAAGAAAATGAAACTCTTAGAAGAAGACATCACAGTCTCTCTGATTACCAAATGATTCCTTAGAAGTGTTGAGAGTGTAAACAGTACGGAAATCAGCAGAGATGATGCCATAACAAGAAATAAACAGAAGCTGTGATCTTCTCGATTATTGCTTCATGTATAATGCATTATGTTCAGCGTGCTTGAAAGACATGACTTTTTAAAAAATATGAGCAGACAAGAAAGACCCTGCTCTCGAAACCGACTGGCTTCCCTTTACTTCACTCTCATACTGTAACGCACAAAGTGTAAACACATTCTTGATATGGAGCGCTTGAAGGAATCACGCGCATGTAAACAAGCCCATATTAGGAGCTGAATCCCTTCCGTGGTGTCTGAGCACATGGTGGAGGGCAGGATGGATTGAAATGAAATCAGAGGCAGAGCAGAAAATTGAGAAG
This sequence comes from Tautogolabrus adspersus, assembly GCA_020745685.1. NCBI lineage: Eukaryota > Metazoa > Chordata > Actinopteri > Labriformes > Labridae > Tautogolabrus > Tautogolabrus adspersus. The sequence continues at coordinate 20,185,249 of CM036552.1, forward strand.
AAAAGATGAATGATGAGTGGGACGGAGGGATGGACCGAGAGATGACAGGAAAAGGAGGCGAGATGACGGATTTGGCAGAGACGGATGGGATAGCCAAGGAGGTGAAGAGAGGGGATGGGTTCATTAACATCGCAGAACAAACTCCATGGCCTGTATCGTCTTCGGCTGGGCTGTAAATCTGTGATTAAGAGTTTACTCCTGTTAATGTACTGTACATGTCTGGGTGAGATGCACTGGGAATTAGGCTACCACAGCACCTCCTTGTTAAAGCACGCAGTAGTGAGTCGTGTTGTTAAGTGTAAGTGGTTTTATAAGAGGCAGACCTGGCCCCAGCATGACTCCTATCATCCTCTTAGGGTCTTTAATTCAATCCACCCCACTCCTCTGTAATTCACTTTCTAAAGACATTAACTGCACTCACCTGGCTGCTCTCTAGTGCACAGACACATCTATTTTAGATACACCTAAAGCAGACCTATTTAACTGCACCAAGACAATTCATGCACTGCTAAGCTACCATCACTCTTCCAAAATATGCAGAATCAACACCTCATAGATTTTTTTGTGCCCACCTTGGGGCCTCCGAACACACTTTAAAGTTGCCCATTAACATATCCAGCAGACACAGAGCAGCATTAGCATTCATTTGGAGTCTTGTTTTTAAGCCACCTGAGGAATATAAGTCCAATATTTATTGTCTCACACTCGAGCTCTTGCGTTGCTGCCCACTAATGGCTCCATAGTTTTACAGGCCAGATGCTAACTTTTTGTTTTTGTTGCATGGTGCTTGCCAGGAGGAATAGAATTGTTTGATGTTGTTGCTGAAAATCGTCTAACTACTAAAAGCCAAGTTTTAGATGATGAGTGTCCCCATTAACACAATATGACAAATTACACAAAGTAATCTGAGCCAATTTAGCTACAGACGTATCGATAAGGAACCACTCTGCAGCAAGCCCTATCTAACTTGCACTTACATCTTAAGTTTGATCTTTTCAAAAGATTTAAGGGGGGATTTTAGAGGTCTTTTTATGCCTTAATGTGAGAGACAGGGCAGTGGATAGAGACAGAAATCAGGGAGGGAGAGAGTGGGGAGTGACATGCTGGAAAGAAGCCACAGGCCAGATTCGAACCTGGACGCCCGCTTTTACAAACATCATTTGAATAGGGTAGGTACAAAATTGAAAGAAAAGTAAAAACATTCAAAGAGGTAGAGACAACCAATCAAATGCATCCACATATCAGTCAATAGGGCACATGAAAGGTGGGCTGGTTAGGTTAGTCAGCCAGGTAACATGGAGGTGAGGGGCGTGTCCAACAAAAGCTTTAATTAGGACAGTGCGCATTAATCAGGATATCAGCCAATAGCATCTCTGTAAATTTGCCGGAATTAGCACAAAAGCTACATTTCATCCGTACCCTATAGGCAGGTGCTAACAAAAACAAACTTACAATTACAGGATACCTCAAAGGACAGTATACAGAACATCACACAAAAGAACTCACAGACAATTTAACAAACAAATTGGACACAATTGTCAACTGTAAATATTGGTTAAGTGTCTGTGTTACAGTCTTTATCTGATAAGAGGAATAACAACTGATGTACGTGTCAGTCCTTAGCAAGCAAATACATTTCATGGTTCTTTGGTGATGAAAGCTTTCTTTATCTCCAGGTCGCATCACAAGTACCACGTGACTTCCTGTTTACACTCGTGTTTTATTTCCATAATCATATTCAACACAGTCCACAAGACAGACTGATAAATCCCAGACGTGAGGCTAACAGGCTATCAGATCTGATGTAATATGACACATATATTTAAAGTGAGTAAGGTGAGAATCCATTTATGTGGAGTGGTTTTTTTCCAACTTAGCTATCATGTTTGTCCTTAAGTTAAAACTCTTAACTCTGAATGGTTACCTGGGAAATTGTGGCACGTGCATCACCCACCCAGACCTACTCACTGCACAAACACTCTCATTCACCGTTTCAATCTGTTTCTTGGGAATGAAAATGAAGGGCTTAGGGCGGATTATAAGGTTGCATGTTTGCCAGAAACAACAGAAAAGTTTAGAAAAAGAAGGATCAGAAAGTCTCAAGTGTTATTCTGAATTTTACAAGCGACACATTTACAGCTCACATGAACTGCTCTGCTGTCTCAAACAGACGGTTACTTCTGTATTGACCTTTCAAAGAATTTAAAGATACTTTGATGTAGCTTTTGAACCTTTGATTAAGGCATGATGGACGTGTATTTGAAATCAGGAGTCTTCTTCAGTGTTCATTGTGTTACAGTGTGACACATGACCCTGGGAAGTGCAGGATCATGATATGATATGCAACATGCTGCCCACAAAATTATTATCAGTATACCGCGATTCTGCAATATTTGATATTTTGCTAGACAAATCATATAACGATAAATCAGAATATCTGAGGACCTGAAGAATATGCAATGCCTCTGACACGGGTGAAGTAAAGGATTGATTTATCCTGCTGTCGTCGTCTTCTTTTAACCTGCTGTCAGCGTCTTCTTCGGCGCGATCACTTCCCTTCACGTTCCCACATTCACGTCATAAGCGTCACCATGAAGAGTCATGCGGTAAGCAAATTGCTACGAGCACCTTATATTTCTTTTAGTGAAATATCTTTATTTGGCACCAGTGGTTCCATGATTGTACACAAGTCAGGATGACGATACATAGATGTATAAATACTTTGATCCACCCTACTACATACGCAGTCAGTATAAAGCATTTCCATTGGATGAAACAGCTTTTACTGGGTCAAATTGACTCCCAACACAACAGTGGGATTAGAAAAAGAGCTTTTTGCTGACAAGCATTATAGCTATTCATGTAGGAGTTGATCATGAGATGGGTCACACTTCCGATGACGTTGTCTGATTATTGTAAACATGTACTGACTGTTACGAAAGTTTCCATCTGAAAAGCTTAGGTTGTTGTTATGGTCATCGGTGTCCTCCTTTCAAATGTGGTTTTTGCTGATGGATAGATTTGAATGCGAGTCATTTGTTTTGGTATTTCAGCTAAGGTTAGGACTATACGTATTCAGTTAGGTAACAGTTAAGATCAGGAATGTAGTGAAGAGGATTAAGGTTAGCTCGGGGATGGAAAGAATGAATGCCGTCAGTAAAGGTCCTCACATATGTTGTGCAGTGGCTTTCACAAGAGCTGAAGCCCTGCACTCTAAAACCCATTATTTCTGATGGCCTGTGCTGCTCATGGACCGATATCCCCTGTTCAAAGAAAAGAGTGGATTCATCTCAGTGGCCCTGTGCCCAAAGTTAATCTTACTTCATTCTGCTTTTGCACAAAAACATTCCTCGTCAAGGAGACATGGCAAAGGGAAAGGAAACCAGAGGCACAATAGACCAAACAGAAGTTTTATCTTTGGATGTACAAGGATGTCTGTCGAAAAAGCTTGCTTCTTCAATGTCAGGCTGTCAATGTAGCACTGAAAGCTAGAAAGATAACATTGAAGCTCTCTCCTCCTGACTTGTAGATAAGTGTTGAGTCAGGTGAAGTAAGCCGTGTGTTATTTTAAAAGACACTTGTGTTTAACTTTTCAACGATTTTGTTGTTTGACAGACTGCCAAGTCAACCTTATGAATTTCTAAATGGTTATAATTATCATAGAAAGTTCAAGGACATCATGCTCCTTTTGTAAAGTTGGGAGATTTTAAGCTTTATGGGCTACTATGAAAGGAACTAAAGCTCGGGTCGAGTTTGGAATAACTAGCAAAAGAAAACTAGCTTTGAAAGTTTCCCACCTTTAGAATTGTGCTCAATGAGTTACACAGGCTCTCTAGTAGGGCTTTCACGCTTGCAGAAATCTCCTTGAAAAAACTCCTGATATTTCCATGGAGGAGCTGTGTACTGTATGTGAACGCAAATAGCCACATTTTTCGCTCGGACTTCACCCAGAGTTTCTCCTGCCAGACCCCTAGTATTTTTTTCCGTAGCAAGTACGAATGATGTGAGAACGCAGGAGTATTTTCTCCGGAGAATTCACCTCGAGCCAATTGGAGTAGGGAGAGTTGTTCTATACTGTGACTGCTGCACGGTGCATAGAATGTATACACGCGACCACTATGATCTCCGTTCACGTAATTAAAAGGCTGCATTACGTTTTGTGTTCACCAGTGCGCTGTTCTCTGCTCTTTTGTTGATGTTGTCATTCCGTTGGAGTACACGTAGCATTGGTATAAAGGCAAATATTGTCATTATAGCTAACTCTGTTGCTTGGTCCGCTACTTTCGCGTACTTCCCCCCGTCTGTCAGGTATAGTCTCCCCTCTCCCGCTGTGAGGATCATATGTGAAAAGCAAGGTAAGAAGAATCTCCGTAGCAGTCCTCCTGAAATAATCTAGATATTTTCAGGAGTGCAGATGTGCAAACCGCTTAGCTTTAGCGTGTGGAGACTCTTCATACTGTAAGTTCTTGGGCATGGTTTGGCTGGTATGTAAACAGGCAGGTAAGCTATTGATTCTTTGCATTTGGTCAGGATAACCAGACTAGTCTAAAGCTAGGTGAGGACAACTGCACCTTCATTAGGGTTAACCCAAACCTCCACCACCTCTTAAAAACACACTTTTTGACAACTGATGTGTGACTTGTGTATTTGAATCTGAATGAGTGAATCATATCCTTACGTCTCTCAGCTTTTTGGTGTTGTTTTCAAACTATATTTAATGTGCTACTAATGTTTAGCAGCTTCATGCAGACGTACACAAATACACCATGATTCATCTGTCACCAGTGGGGTCACGTGCTAGTCATGTGACGCTGGCAAAAGCTCAGAAGGAACACACCATGAGAAAAAAAGGGGAAGGGGGCAAAAATTGCTTTAGTCATTGGGAAACATAAACCACTGAAACAGACATGCACACACACACACATGTATGTACACACACTCAGATGCACTGACAAAGCCCGGTGCAAGCTGAGAGCTCATTCTGCAAGTGGCCTATAAAATATGAATGATATCGTGCTATATTTTTATCAGCGAGCCTGAGGACATGTATGAACTGGAGCAGCAAAAACACTCAGTTTCTCCAGCCACAGCACTCGTTCTGTGTGTTGTGCATGGGGAAGACTAGGCTCCACATGCATGCAAACATCATGTATCTTCCAGTAATTTAGGTTCCTGTATGCATTTGCATCCAGATCATATGCCTATGCGTGTATGTGCATTGATTTGTTTTACATTATCTGGATGTTTCTGTTGTGTAAAAACAGCAAGAGAAAGAAAGTGCATCCTTAGACATGTCTTGGGAGCTGCTGTCAGAACTTTGTATGCAGCTCAGAGAGTTAATTCACACGGCTGCCAAACAAACACGCAGTTGAAGAGTGTAAAAAGGAAGTGAGGAGAGGAAAATTTACCTGCACAGGCCCGATAGCCAAGCACACGTACACACACTTGACTGCAGAAGGTTGCTGACTGCACTGTTAAAAAAGCTTGCAGACTCTTTTCGACTCTCTTTTTTTGCACTACAGTTTAGTTAGACACACACTCTTCATTTTGAGCCCACTCATACTCGTTAGAACGTTTGAACAGTAGCCTTTGTGTAGGAGTGTGCTTTTGGCACAGTGCATGAGTGTGTGTGTGGTTGGTTATGAGAGTGTGAGAGAGCTAGACAGCGGGAGGATGTACTTGAGACGGAGTGCGAGAGAATGAGTTTGTCTGTGTTTTTGCTGGTGCGTGTGTTTGAATTTGAGGCCAAGTGAATGTGTGTTTGTGTGCTTCACACAACAGAGAAAGAAGGGTGAAAAAAACGACAGGAAAAGGAAGAAGAGAGAGAGAGCAAGAAAAGCACAAGGGCCCATCTTCAGAAAGCGCTGACAGGTTGACAGGTCTGCTGAGACCCACAGAAACAAACATATAGAGACAGAACGAGGGAAAGGGAGAGAGAACGCGAGTGAAGAGAGGGAGAGAAACTGAAAGGATTCTGAGGAAAAAGAGAAAGCAAGCTGACAAAGAAAACATTACACCTTACCAAGCGCCAACCTCTATTGAGTCTCGAAAAATGAAGCCAATGTGCAAGTACATTAAACGGCAGTTCCTAGAGTGTCCACTTGGGGCTCCAAAAAAACAAGAATCCCCTCGATAAAATGCCCATATTTAGACCAGAAACCAACTTTTTTTTTAATAAATCATATTTTTTAATTGTATGTTATATTGTAGAGTTATGCATAAACTCTCATAATTAGGGGCGTGGCTGAGTTGACTGACAGGCTGGTGCTCTTTGCCAGGAGGCTTAAGGCCCGCCTCTATGACTGTTACTAGACCAATGAAAAGTTAGATGGAGATAGAATTTCCAATATGGTGACCACAACCGTTTGGCTTCATAACGCCTCTTCAGAAACCTTTGGGGGAGCAACTTGGGGTTAAGTGTTGTGTCCAAGGACACATCGGACATGTAGCTGCAGGAGCTATGGAATCGAACCCCCAACCTTCCAGTGGAGAGACGACGACTCTACCAACTGAGCCACAGCCGCTCTGTTTCCTTTCTTTAGTTGGCAATCATTTTGTGTCATTGCCTTCATTATGAACTGTCACATTACTTCTAGATCTGAGTGTAGTGTCAGCAAACTTAGCTGAATGGTTCAACCAAAAATATTCAGACATGGAATAAAAAAATATGTACAGGAAGTTAGAAAGTGAAAGAAACAAAGTGAAGGTTGCAAAGCAAAAGACAGGAGGTAAGATGGAAGCAAAACAGTGCATGTGACTTATCAGAAGTGAAATTCAGAGTCGCTTTATTGAGAGGGGTACAGTCTGTGAAAAATGGTTATCATGTAAAATTGTCTGCACACAACCCTGGCAGAAGTACCCAGTGCAGACCTACTGAAAAATGCAGTTTAAAAAGTCAGCATTAAATAAGCCTCTAGCTTTGCCCCAAGTGAAATATCTCATTTTTAAACTTACTAATTAATGGAATTTCCCCCATTTTTTTATCAAGAATAAGGGGGAAAAAGAATGAAAATGTCAGAAATGACTTTGGATTGCTTTTATTTTTAGCTCTCTCAGTAGAATCAGCTCTGACTTCAAGGTTATCAACACTTGCAGCATTACAAAGTCAAATTGCAAGAGTTACAGCTGGACCACCCAACAACACCTCACTCCTGATTGTAGAATAAGATTATAGCCCGTGTGGGATAAATAATAACTGACATTGTCAAATGTTGGATTCTTACTAAATAAGGGAACAACAGCAGTCATCCGACATCCCCACAAAAAGAAAGAATACAAAGTCTAGAAGGACACAATGAATGATGATATGAAACATTTCCCAAACTCTCTAATAGCATAAAGGAAGCGAAGGGAGAGAAGGAGCATGGAGCTAGAGTTGGTAAAGGGGCTCGCTGTTTCTGGGACTCTGTTGGAATGAGAAGAGCCTTGAAAATAAAGCCCCTGTCCTGGACTCTGTCAGGAGTGAAGGAGAGAAAGAGAGAACGAGTAGATAAAAGGGTGAGAGAGACATAGATGGACTTTGGCTGGTTGAAGAACAGAAGCAGAGAGTGTGAAAGAGAGAGAGAAGGAAGGAGAGGGTGAATACCAACTATTGTTGGAATTCCGTAGCAACACGCAGCGCAGAGAAAAGGGGGGAGGTGTATGTGTGCAGGGGTCAGTGGGTTTTACACTCTGTTCAAGTTGTTTATTGTAAGAGATGTGTCCAGTTCTCTGTAGGAAGCCTATAGTGGCTGAGAACTTCAATTATAAGCTAGTCCGGACACAAACTAGTTCTGCATTTCAGACATATGTGTCAACACTCGAGTTAAAGTCCAACTTATCCCAGTTTTGAAAAATGCCGCTATCCTCTGTTGTAATGTGCGCTAACGGTAGCTTAGCTTGTCCTGAAGGCACAGTGGCACTTGACCTCAAGGCTAACATTAGCATTTTAATACCAAAATGACTGTGCTAGCAGATTTAGCATGTGACTCCTGCTGTATTGTTGTTATTTTATACTTCACTAGTCCGCCATTTGCGGATGGATTTACTATAACAACACTCTCCAGAAGGTCAAGCGGGGACGCAGTCACTTTCCAGTTGAGTGACCATCTCGTCTTCATTATATATCTTTTCCACAAGTGTTTAGTAGCTGCAGTTGAGGGATCAAATCAATGCATGTGTGTATATCTATACATCTCTCTCTAAAGATTGAAGATGGATCTAAGAAAGATGTCGGCAAATATATCGGTATGGTATTTTTTCTCGCTTCCTAATATAGGTTTTCGGCCCTGAAAATCCGGTGTCGGTCAGGCCCTGATCTTATCGCTGCATTGACTGGCGGAGGACTCTCAGACGTTAACTGAATGTTTTTACCCAAATCGGACACTAGCGTCATTGCATTATATGCTAGTCCCATTCTTCCCACTAATCCCACTTTGTGTCCTCTTTTCTTCCAGGACCCTGCTGGCATCTTTGAGCTGGTTGAGGTGGTGGGAAATGGCACCTATGGGCAGGTGTACAAGGTAAGATAAACACACACACACGCACACACACACTTTGATATACAGAGTTGTCTTCCCTATGATAGTAAGTACACTCTACCATATTATCAGCTTTTATTTCTTCTCTTCAAGTAGCATGTATGGAATAAAGAGCAGACTCTGTGACTGAAGGAAATAGAGAAGACAAGATAAAAGCAGAGCACAAGCTTAAGAGAAATGGAGCGAGTATAAGAGAGGCTAAAATGCAGAGAGTAGAAGCAGAAACTGGGACACATTAAAGTGCTTTTACGAGAATTTCCTTTACTCCTTTTTCTTGACTCTCCCTCTACTGCTCTGTCTGTACTTCGATTTCTTTCTCTATCTTAACATTTTTCCTATAGTTGAGGTTTTTCAGGGTGATGTGTTTCCTGGGGACACAGGAAATGCTTGTTCTCAGTGTGTTATGTTGTGACATCACTGTGGTGTGAGTGTTTGTCTGTCAGCTGCACTCAGCTGTGTCCCGCTGTCGTTTTAAACCCTATCTCAGGGCCCATGTCGCAGCCTGGACTTCCTCCTTTACCAATGATGCGCAGCCGTACTGTGTTCTTCGCTTCCTGTTTCCTGATTCTGCTGTTCATCCTGTCACTGTGCAGGATGTGGCACCAGCTTGTAACACTCTGTTTGATCACTTTCAGCAGCAGTAAACACGTGTTTGTTAAATTAGGTGAAGGTATGGGCATGTGAAGCCCCCTGTGAGTGCATTGTGTGTGCATGAGAGAGAGAGAGTGTCTAATGGAGCAGGGAGTCAAGGTCAGGTAGTGATGGAGAGGAGCTTTTCTTACACCTGATAAGGTCAGATGAAAGGTCAGTCAGAGGTTAGACATGTTTCTCCACGCTTCAAGAAAGACTTCCTGAAATGTGTGTGTGTGTGTTTTTGTGTGTGTTCGAAACAGAAGATGGGAGAAAACCCACAAAAGCAGCAGAGAAAAGGAGAGTTATGCGTACCCGTGTATTGCTGACTCTGCTGTCTTGGTGAAAGTCACGGCTCATTTACTTGCTGACATTCAGCCACTCTGTTCCTATACATTACCGAGCCAAAGATCGCCCATGGCAACAGCACCGGCCTGTTGGGTCGGTGGCAGATACAGCTGATCCATACTGGTTTATGATCGGCTGTCAAAGTGCGTGTTATAGTCTGTGGACTCTGTAATGAAGATGATTCATCATGTGTTGCGTGAAATTCAAATCAAACATTTCTACCTTTGTTTTGTTTCCTGAGGATTTCAATGTGCATCACCTGCACCGAGATCTAACACATTCACGTCTGTAATATTTCACATGTAACTTTATCTATAATATAATATTGAAAATCTGACCTGTTCAAAATAGTTTGAGTCATTTCTAAAGAAAACTGTGTAGGCCTATTGTAGTCATTTGTAATGATTGCTGATATGTCTGTCTTGAAGGATGCAAAATAACTTGAAGTTTGGAGATTTCCACAAAATGTAAGCAATATCCATTTCCTGACATAGACAGACAGGAAGTTTATTGTCAAATAAATCAACATTTTTACTTTCAGGCCTGATAGAAATATACATCTTACTACAAAATATGAGTTCAAAGGCAACAAAAAAAAGTTCTTTGTACTAATAAATACCGCCCGCTCAGTGCTGTAGAAGCAGATAAAGATGCAAACTAGAAGAGATTGGATTCTCACACACAGATAAGCGGCACAATCGAGCAAAAATGCCATCTATTTTAAATTCCTCATGCGGTTGAGATCCCTCGTCTCCGCCTGCAGAGGATCAGCTCCTTGTGAGCAGGTGAATCTGTGACTCACTCAGATGATAAATTGACCTTCAGCCTGCTGGGTATTAGTGAACTGGAATCGCTCCTGCTCTCGCTGAACCATTTTTAGACACTTGTTATATCAGAATAAAAAGTAGCATATAAGAATGTACACCGCTGAGGTATCCTCAGTATGGATCAGCGGATACTTGAGAAGGGAACACATGCAGGATTTTGGCTGGCATACAGAGCTACAGAGTCAGGAGGGCTGTAAACAAGAGTTTACTCGTTTTCTTTGATTCCCAAAATAAATTAAATTAGCTCAGTGGCGAGGGGCCAGTTTAGCTTTGATGTATCTGTGTGAACATTGACTTCAAGTGAAAAAGTTCTGCGCTGATTTCTTCTTCTTCTACCAGCAGTTTAAAAAAAACAAACATCACTAGACAAGTCCTCTAGCAAAGCTTTTATCCCTTGTAGATTGTTTTTATGTATGCAGATAAAAGTGCATAGCGAAGGTAATCAAATTGTCCTTACTGCAAAGTGACTGTTTTTCATTTCACTGAAACTGAATTATTCATATCCGTGCATAGACAAATGTAGACTTACCTTTGGGCTTATTAAAACTTTCATAACCTCGTTGCATGGAGTGAAAAATGCAGCAGGTAAAAGCTAAAAACAGCTACCACCCCGAACAGGTAATGTGTTTGACATTAGACAGATATATGCAGGATATATGAGTCATTGTTCATCCTTTTGTCAGGTCACCACACTTTCTCATTTCAGATACTTTAGTTTTTCTTGCAGCTAAAACAGACTCTAAAAGTATTCAGCTCAGTCTGCTGCAGTCGTTTGTACTGGATGCATGATATGTACGTAAAGGGGGAATAAGGGTGGCAACTACAGGGTAAATCAATACAGTAGAAGATGTTATGATACGGTACAGGATACATAAGACAATCATATAATAAAACATTACGATATCTGATTAACCGAAGAATACAAAATGCCCCTATAAACATTTAAGGGCAGGATTTATTCACTTAAACACTTCCCCCCCCCCCCCTGGCCTGGTGTAGCTCAGTTGGTAGAGCAGTCGTTCCCCAGAAATTAACAGCCTGGTTCAAAAAATCCACTTTGCTCTGAGGGGAGAAGTTTTTTTTGTAACGCATTCTTTTTTTGATTTCACGAGCGATACGAGTTATGCATAGTTAGGCGTGAGGTTGACCTGATTGACCGGCGGTTTGTCAGTAGGCTTAAAACCTGCCTCAGCTCCAACTCTTAGCCTGTCGTTAGGTTGACTGAAAGTTACCCCCAATTTCCACATACTCTGTGCGCCCTGCCCCGCTGGATCTGCATCTTGAACGTGAGCGCACCCACGAGCAGCTGTACACACCTCACAGGAGAACTACAAGATCACGTGAGAATAAAGAGAAAGACGTGCAAACAACATGTTGCTATGTTGTTGGTTTTGGTGTTTGTTTTGACGTCATGTTGATAAAGTGATAGAAATATGCAGCGTATTTGAAACGGAGCAGAGCGCTGTGGCGCTGATGGTACGCTCCAGATACGGACCGATGCGCCTCTTGTGGAAACACAATCATTGACCAGAGTGGCAGCGAATGGCGGCGTAGTGCGCGTCCCTTATGAACTGCGGAGTATGTGGAAAAAGAGGCTGAGAGAGGATTTCCAGCATGGCGGCTACTTTGATGAGCCTCCAGAGCCCCCTGCAGTAACAGATGGGTGACGTCACTCTCGTCACACTTCATCCATGAATTTTTTACAGTGGTTTGGAGGCTATAGTCCTCGTTGCACTGGTTGCAGTTTAGACCAATTTATTGCCATACTGATATTTTTTCCCACCCCTAATAAGCACTATAAAGCTAGAGATAAATAGGTGTGAGCAAACCCTGCATACATGCTCGTGTGTCTACATAGTGGCCAGCACAGTGTTTTATGTCACAGGTGACCAGCACTTCTGTGAGTCTGCCAGTGAGAGATAACAGGTTTATCAACAATTCCATTAACCCATCTAGTTAAATGATACAGATCTGCTCCACACTGCTCTTTCCTCTCTCTCTCCCGAAGTCTCATCTCAATAAAAAAAAAAAATGTGATGAAAAGTCGTTCCAGGTTGTTGTTTTTTCTTGCAGCTTCCCCGTCAGCAAAAAATAGTTTGGCCGACAACAGTGATAGACGAGTATCCGTGGCGAAAAGATAATTTTAGCTCGACTTCTTCCTCCGTCTCCCTTTCTCATCTTACATCTCCGTGGCGGTTTCCTTTTCCGTGTTTTTCCTCCTCTGTCTTGTCATCCCTTCCCTCACTTCTTCATCCCTGGCTTCTGCACATCTCTTATCAATTTATAATCGAGTTTTTCCTCTTGTTTCCTCTGTTTTTTTTTTGGACTGCATCTTCCCTGGTGAGCTGTACTTAAGGGAGCAGCCTTTGCCTACAGTTTGTGTATATATAGCTGCTACTGGCTGCTCTAAAAGGGCCATAAATAGAGAACACGGGTAATGCTGAATAATTAAACACATTCTCCTTCCACTTCTCTCCCCTCTCTGTCCTCTCTTACTGTTTCCTTTGTAACTCTCTCTCATCATCTCCCTCATCATTTTACATTTCCACGTCTCCCCCATTCACTCTCATCTTTTTAACCCTTCCTCCTCCCCCTTCACTCACCTAGTTTCTTGTTTTATAACGCTTATGTTTCAGTCCTGTCTTCCCCCTTCTGTCTGTCTTTCTGATGCCTGTGAATATTTGATGGGGCTAATGGGAATTCGGGACTAAGGGGGAGGCGGGGAAAGGGACCATCCTCGTCCAGCCATTGGTCGATACATTCTCCGAATGACTGACCGACAGGACAACTTATTGAATGACAGACTTATTGATCAGCTAATTGATTAATCACAGCTCCTGGTCGTTCCCGCGGGACACGTCATTTTTCCCCTGATGCATTCAAGGACAATTCGAGGGGGCAACTAATCATATCTCGTACACGAGTACACAAGCGCTGCACAAACATGTGAGTGATGACACATGCAGCCCAAAGTCTCATCGACTGTCTCCTCGATTTTGTCGGCGACAAGAAAAACATTTCCAGCGTTTGTGTGGTTTTGTGTGTGTGGTGTGTTTTTATTGTTGCCGTGACTCTGCTGTCGCCATGCAGAAAGAGCCAAAAGACGCAGAAGAAAAACAAGGCAGACCAATCTTTTTCTCCCTGATGACAGAACACCATCCACTCTGCTCCTCCTCAGGCAAAGTGCTCCACACACTCTTTAAATATTCACCAGTCTCTACAACACACACACACACACACACACACACACACACACACACACACACACACACACACACACATACACACACACACCGACACCCATATAGACACACACACACACACACACACACACACACACACACACACACACACAAAGGGACGTTGGGGACCGGGCCGTATGGGCTTTTATATGCTCACCCACTGTGACAGCGAGTCTCTGTAAAGAGCAGCTTTGTGGTTTCCATTTACTGCACCAGAGTGTGTGTGTGTGTGTGTGTGTGTGTGTGTGTGTGTGTGTGTGTGTGTGTGTGTGTGTGTGTGTGTGTGTGTGTGTGTGTGTGTGTGTGTGTGTGTGTGTGTGTGTGTGTGTGTGTGTGTGTGTGTGTGTGTGTGTGTGTGTGTGTGTGTGTGTGTGTGTGTGTGTGTGTGTGTGTGTGTGTGTGTGTGTGTGTGTGTGTGTGTGTGTGTGTGTGTGTGTGTGTGTGTGTGTGTGTGTGTGTGTGTGTGTGTGTGTGTGTGTGTGTGTGTGTGTGTGTGTGTGTGTGTGTGTGTGTGTGTGTGTGTGTGTGTGTGTGTGTGTGTGTGTGTGTGTGTGTGTGTGTGTGTGTGTGTGTGTGTGTGTGTGTGTGTGTGTGTGTGTGTGTGTGTGTGTGTGTGTGTGTGTGTGTGTGTGTGTGTGTGTGTGTGTGTGTGTGTGTGTGTGTGTGTGTGTGTGTGTGTGTGTGTGTGTGTGTGTGTGTTTTATGTGGGCAGAATCAGCAATGTTGTGTGTGTGTTTGCTTGATCGCCCAACTTTACTGACTTTGTTGTTTTGTTCTCACAATCCTGTATTTTTTAATTATGCAAAACGGGGATCTGTCATGTCAACATGGCGTTTCCGTGTTTGTTCTCGTGCATGAGCAACCGTACCGTGCCGAAGCCAACCTCTTCCAATCGTGCCACGACCAAGGAAGTGTACTGTGCTAGAGCATGGTACAGAGCACTCACAGTAGTCAAACAAACTGGACTTGACTGGACAGATTGCCTAGTGTGAGTGCATTTTTACCTGCAGTGCCCCTTCCTCTTTTGCCCCCCCCGGCCCCCCTCTTCCTCCTCTGCCCTCTTAAGAACACCATAAAACTTCAAAGTTGTTTTTTTATCTTCCTTATCTGCTGGAAGTCATGCTGCAAAGGACTGTGGGAGAATTTTTTCGCTCTGCATGCACGCTACAGCCACCTCTCTCTACCTCCAATACACATGTTCCTACAAACACACACATCTACACATAGCTCTAAAAAGCAGCATGGGGTGTGAAAGCCTCGGTATAAGAGACTCCCAAAAAGGATGGAAGACAGAGTGACGTCACGCATCCTTCTTTGTTTGATGTCCTGAAGTCCTCCAGCGAGTGTTTCTCAGCAGGAAAGAAGATCAAAGCAGCAGCATGCACAGTGTGTATCGCTGTGAGAGTAGTCAGTTATTATACTGAAATGGCAACTTGTCAAATCTGTGTTTGGCGTTACATTTTCTACTGAGTGTTATGACTTCTTCCACTGTGTATAAAATGTGTTTTATTTCAGCTTAACTTTATTGTTTGTTAAGTTGGCACCAAGATGAAAACTTCTGTTTTGAAAATCAAAGCCGATGCGGAAGTGCCCATCTGTTTGTATTATATTAAGACCAGGAGTTATGCATTCATAGGTACAATAAGGGCGCGGCTGTTTTGACTGACAGGTCGGAGAGTTGTAGCTTTTTTACAAGGTGAGGCTTCTTTACAGCAGGGGTTACTTTATCGCTTAAACGTCCCATCACTAATGCTTCATGTTTCGTCAAGCACAAGAATTCAGTAAATCAAGATCTACCTTTTGGTTTGAGGCTCAAGCAACATAAAAACATTCACACTCAGTAATTTGGCTCTCTGAGTCTCCACGTTGGCAACAGTACTTTATATGTAGTATTATCTGCACAACCAGAGAAAATGACTCCGTCTCACAGTCTCTGTAGTTATCATTAGATTGCAGTTGGCGTGAAAGGAAGCTGACATATGTTAATATAAAAAATTGATGCAGTACTATATGTTAGCATAAGTGCTAATGGGGATGCTGCTGGAAAGTCTCAGATGGGAGCAGGCAGGAGGGCGTGGGTATGGTTTGTGTTTTTCTGTGTTTACAAAGAGTCGATCTATGCGTGAACCTGTTGTAACACACAGTGCATGTCCCCAGTCTTGTGTTGTGTCGTAGTTGAAGTTGTTTACAGTTTGACACCGTGTCATTGACCCTCTTCATTGCTGTAGATTTGTTGTTTGTCTAAACACATTTTCACGCACTCACACAGATACAAACCGCACACACTCACACTTCAATCTCTTGAGTCCTTATGAGTGAACTGTGAACCGTGACTGAGGTGGATGTTGCTTGTTACTGTGGGAACAGCAGATGTGCTTGTTCTGCCCATATTCAGCAGCACACACACACAGACACACACACGCACGCACACATTCACGTTCACACCTGGCAGTTTGTTCATTAGCCTACATCCTCACTCTGTCTTCCCCAAGGCCACACGCCCCACTTACCCACAATGCACTCCTGTCACCCAGACCGGGGTCAATTATCTCTGGCGGATGCCAATAACAATCATTCATTCCCAGTCTGTCTTTCATTCAGTCTCCTCCCCTTACTGGATGTTAACCAATCAGATCCCCTAATAATAACAATAATCACACTTTATAAAGTTTATAAAGCTTTTTTTTATATAGAGGAATGAAGTATTTCAGACATTTGGGAACAATTAAATGCATAAAAAAAGTCAATGATTTAAAGAAAAGAATACTAAAAAAAGATGACAGTTAAATGCATTGTTAAATAAATACTTTTTCAGTTGTTGTTAAAAATCGACAAAGAGTTGACGTCTCTTATAGCTGTACTGTAATTATACACATACTTCCATATACCATAGTTGGACCTCCCAATTTACATATTTGTATAACATCATGTATTTTAAGAAACTGGCTACTAAGGAAAAATAATCATAAAAGATAATAAAATGACAAAAAAGTTGAGCAAATAGACTTTAAGAATTCTTTACAAATATAAGAACCTATAAATCAGTGTTGTACCCACACTGAGCTAGTGCAAGTTAGCTAAAAGTGGCGTGGCGTGTCAATGGATTGTTTTGGTAGAACAGTGAAAAAAAGCATTACAGACCATGTGTGCTATATAAAGAGCCACTTAGCCAAGGTTTTTACCTCACAAGCTAGCTGCCCATCAATAGTTGTGGCTAACTGCTCATCAATAGAGACGTCAATAACCAGCTCTGCCTCTATTATTCTTCCTGCTTCGCCTTTCTCTTCTTCATGTGTGTTTTTCTGAGACTGAAAAGATTGAAAATTAAAATCAGGAGTGATATCAGAAAGTATTTTTTAAGTTAAAACTGGATATTTATAACCTTTTAGTTAGCATAGACAACAGTGAATGTTAGCATTCAGCCACTGCTAACAGAGGAATATTTTCTAGTGTAACACAAACTAACTGTATTTTTAGCACTCAGCCATTTCCTAGCTAACATTGGGCTACTTTTAACTTGAATTTAACGTATTTTCTGTTGGCCAGTAATGTAACACTTTTCAAACTATAATGTAAGCACTCAGCCACTTATGTACTAGCTAACATTACTTTTCTAGTTCTACTTCCTGTAGTAGCCCATTGTGTAACAAAAATATTGTAGCCTAATGTTAGCATGTAGCCCTGGCATGCAGTAGGCTACTGTAGGCTACTGTAAGCTAGAAAGTGGATAAAAGCTAACCGTGGCTAACGGGTTATGAAATGTGCTGTTTTAACTTAAAGTGTGGCACATGTCCCAACACTTTATTGCTGTCCATTGTCTTTCAGTTGCTGATCAATCTTGAAGGGGTAAAATAAAAACAATTTGTCATACATTTATAGGCATTTAAACCTAGAACAAAGCAGTAGAACATTTTCACATTATGTCAGCGCTCCCCGAGTTGTATGTCGGAGAAAAAGGCTGCTGTGTGAGTATGGTAAATTCTGTCCTTCTCTGCGCCCTTGCTCAGCTCTTTCTCCTCTTTCTCACCTCTAAAGTCAGTACAGTAAATCAGCTCAGTTGTTCGTTTGACCTCCAGAGCCACTGGAGCATGATGCTGATGTGCTGAACCTGCCGCTTTGCCTCTTCACTGCAACCTTCTCTTCCTCCTCCTCCTCCTTCTTTGTAGTGTTCTCTCTCTCATAAATTGCTCTTGACTCCCTCGCTCGATTTTCCTCGGCTTGGTTTTCAGTCTGAGGATGTTTCAGCTCCAGTTCGTTCCCGTGTGGCGTGACTGACACATTCAGAAACTCTGATTTAAAATGAGAGATAAGTGAGTGAGTGGGCAGGTCAATGGCTAACAGAATGAATTAGTCAGTAAGTGCATTATTGAGCTAACCTGTGTAAGCGAGTTAGCCACTCAATGAGATAATATAGTAGTTTGAGGACGGGGCAGAGTTTTAGAGAGCGGGGGGGTTGCACAGATGTTTAGAAGGATTTCAACAACACTCAGCTGAGGAGCAACATTAGCGCACAACACATCTGTGTATATGAGTTTGAGTTTCATTTAATCTGGGTCAGCCTCAAATGTCTTCTATAAATACGCTTCGGTCACATATACATGCTCATCCAGTGAGTGTTGATCCTGTTAGGGTTGATTTATTTCCATCACATTGAAGGATGTTTTATGATGAGGACATGCTTTTACTGTCTGACCTTATGCACACATACAAACACACACAGATCCTCTTTACATATAGACTAAATCATAATTCATGTTGTATGATGGCTCGTGGTTTTTTCAAGCTTTATGTGCGTACTTTTTCTTTTCAAGCCCAATCTATCACACTTCCAGAGCGAGTGACAGATGTTTTTCTGTGATGATCACATATTCTTTTGTCTGTTTCCAGACTTGTTTGTCTTATTTAAATCTTTTTGTCTGCCTGCCGGTAGTTGTGATTATTTAGCGCTGCAGCAAATCCTCTCCCTGACCCCAGATTAGTCTGTCTTCTGTACATTTATCAGCCCGCGGGTTTGCTAATTAGCTTGTGAGCGGGCAGGTTATATTTCAGGCTGCTGATAGATTATTGTTTCAGTAGGATTTAGCCAATAATATGGGTTCATTTGGAGTAGAAATGACACTCGCTCACTGTTTGTCTCTCTGTTGCTGAAATTCAGCTTCTCCTTCCTCCAACAACCCTGCTTCCCTCTATACCTCCCCCATCAATAAAGACACTCTGGACTACTCTACAGATCATTGCTCTCATCTTTCTCCCTCTCTTCTTTTTCCTCTTTTCTTCTTTCATCACCTCTGCCTCCCTTTCTTTTTACTACCTTCTTCTCCCACAAAGCCTCTACTTGTATTTGTTTCTACGTTCTCTCCTTTTAAATCTCTTCCCGTCTCAATCGGTCTCTCTTTTCCTCCCTCATGTGCGAGCAGCCTCGGGGTGCTTCTATATTTCCTGGCCGGTGCAGAAGTAGATTGGAATGGAGGCCTTTGTCACTTTTATTTACTGCCTCACTGATTCCACAGCAGCTTTCGTGTGTGTGTGTGTGTGTGAGCACGTGTGAATGCGGAGTGATTGCAGGTGTTTGAACTGCAATGAGGTGTGTCTGGGAGTATTGCCCCCTTATTTCTTCTGACTCCTTCTAGCTGAACTGTGTTTGTACCATTTGTTAGCCGAAAGTAGCTTTAATTCTCTGCTAGCATGCTGGGGTTGTAAGCCTACAGACTAGAACCAGTGGGTGTTGAGAGGAGGGTACAGACTGAAACCCCGGTTGTCTGAAATCCTTCAACCCTAACGCAGCCAAACTGCAGATTGTGTGTGTGTGACAGGAGTGGGAAATCTCCCTCTACGACCTGCCTGTCACAGAGCGACAGACAGAAGAAGAAATACACCGAGTGAAAGCCCAGAGGCGTGCACCATAGCCCACTTCTCCCATACCATACAGCTACAGCTACCACTCAATTCTTCCTGATGTCTGTGTATGTTTGTGTGTGCATGGATTATCATGACGGCACAGATTAGGGATTATGGTGTGACCCATTTCCTTTTTACAAAGAGTTAGCTACAGACTCTGGCAATCTGTTCCTACTGAGTGTGTTTGTGTGCATTCATATGCTTAAGCTTGTGCTGAATCTTTGCAGTGGCCTTTACAAGCAGGAGAAATGCAGGTTGTAGATCGACGGCTACACAAGGTCATTGAAACAACGAAAATTACTAAAACCATTGAATGCAGACTAACTCGACTTTTCACTTTTTTTTTTTTTTTTTTTTTTTTTTTTTTTTTCTTCTATTTGTCTGCATTTTTTCTCATCGTTTAACACCACAAAGGGGGGTGTCAACTTTTTATGAGATTGAGGCATATTTTAGTCTTGCAGCCAAATATTTTCATATTTAGTGCGTGTGCGTGACCATCACCGGCCCTCTCTGGAAGCTAAGTTGACATTCTTTATTAGATTTCCCTATTATGTGCCAGGGAGGGCAGTGCTGCACCGCAGTGATCTGAGGGGGAAACAAAGGCTGGACAGGACGAGACAAGGCGAACAGGGGAGGGAATAGGCAGGCAGTGCTATCGGAATCGAAGAGTGCTGTGTTATTTCTAACCACCAGCTCCACATCTAAAAAGAAACAAGACAAGACAAAAAAACAGAGAATCAGACCCAAAAAAGAAGTTGTGTCAGACGCCATTATTGTGGATGCCCTGAAAGTATAGAGTAGGCCGCCCGAGGATACAGGTGAGAAGAGGGCATGTGTTTAGTGTAGGGTCTCTGGGGAGAGACTCAGCACATTCTGGAGGGTCCCAACTTTTCTCGGCAATGGGACTCAACAGGAGCTAGTAAGCCCTGATCAACATGCAAGTGTGATGAACTCCAAAGCCTAGAGCAGCCATCACAGCACAGCAGGGCCAGGCGGGCAGAGCGCGCACCCCCCCGCGGATCACAGGAGCACCCAGGAGGTATCCCCAGAGAACCACCAGAGCAACCGAGAGCCACGCGGACCCGGGGAACAAGAGGGGCAGCGACCGCCACACCCAGCGCGCCAGGACAGGCCCAGGCGGCATGGGGCACGAGGGCAAACCCATCACCCAACACCCAGCCCCCCCACCCCAGCACCCCCCAGTACCCCAGCACCCCCCACCCGCCCACACCACGCCCAATCCCCCACCCCCGAGAAGGCAGGAGGCCCCACGCAGGCCAGGAGGCCAGATGTAGGAGCCGAGCGCCCCCCCGCAGGGAGGGCAACCAGCCCAGCGCCAAACAGGCTGCCACCGGGTGTCGGCATGAGGAAATCGAAGTCAGGGCCCAATGCAAGCCCAGAGGGCAAATGTGGACGGGGCAGCAGGTGCTGGCGCCGCAAGAGGGGAGGCGCCCCGCATACCTCCCGTACCACCCCCCAGGGGGAGCGCGGCGTGCCCAGGGCCCCCGCACCCCAAGATGCGCCCCGACCCCCAACCAGAACCAAGCCACCACACACAGCCAGCCCGCGCCACAGCCACAGCGCCCACCAGGCCAACCGATCCAGCCCCCGCAGCCCACCGAGAGTCACCGCACCAGCAGGGACCGAACAGGCACGCATGAGAACCCCCCCCAGGCCACCAACCCCAAGTCCCAGGGGCCCCCAGCCGCAGTAACACAGATGATGGTCCACCCTCACTGCTCCATGCCAGGGAGGGCCGGGCCCCCCCAGCAAGGCCTTGTGTATGCTGGTGGGAGAAGAGAAAAAAAAAAGAAAATAAATAACTTTACCCCCCTCTTACTATGTTTCCCGATCCCTGACGCAGAAACATTATCCCTACACCGTGTTCAAGTGTACCCCTGAGTGTAATGTGGTGCATTAAAAGTTGGGGAGGGAGGGTGGGTGAGCTGGCAAGGGGGCAGGCCAGAGGGTTGCAGGGGATGGGTACTCTGCCACCTACCCTGAACCAAAGTCCCCGAGCCACCCCAGACCTCCCCCCAAGTTGTGTGTATGGTGCATTAAAAAAATAAAATAATTGGAGAGCAGGGGAGGCAAGCAGGGGGGGGATGGGGAGGACATAGCGCCGTATAGCCCTGCAATCCGCCCCACCGCAGAGCCCACCCTACTCAACCCCCCCGCCCTCGGAGCCCTAATTGTTGTGTCCCTATATGTGCCTAAGATCAACTATATACAGTGCGGTGTGAGATGTGTGAAGTGTACATTAAGAGGCAGACTGGTTAGGGGTCCGGCCCGTGAGGACAGAGCAGTGAGAGGGACAGGTGTGAAACTGGCCCTGATGTAGAGGGCTCCCCAGAACCAAGAGGCAAGGAGCCACAGAGGACCCACACGGACCAGCCCGTCCCGCCAACACTACAACCCCAGGAGCCGCAGCGCCGGAGCAGCGCCCCGGCGGACGCCATAGCCCCACCACAGGCCGGCCGCATGCAGCAGCCCGCCCCAGAGGGGTGATCGGGCCGCACCAGTAGGAAGCCAAGGGCCCCGAGCCCCCACCCAACCCCCCCAGAGCCGGCACACCGAGGATGCAGGACGCGCACCACGCAGCACCACTAAGCCTGCCCCGCTCCACCAAACCCAAAGACAGCACCAGGCCCAGACCAAGGCCCCCAGCTAGCAGTACCCAAACTCCGGCGGCAGCACACAGGCCCGGAGCCTGTGCCCGGCTGAGCCAGTGTACCCCCCCCGCAAGTAGACCACCCGGCCCCCACACCAGACCCCCAGGCAGCGGAGGGCCCCCCCCAGCCCACCCAGGGGGGGAGAGGGGCGCAGCGGAGCAGGCAGGCAGGCACAGAGGCAGGAGGAGGGAAGCGAGGCGGAGAGGGACAGGGGAGCGACAGGAGGGCCGACCCACCCCAAACCCCAAGGCCAGCCACAGCGCCCCGGAAGACGCCAGCCGCCGCCCCCCCAGACCCCCAGGAGAGCGCGCAGCCCCAGCAGACCCGGAGCCCAAGGGAGGAGACACTGGGAGCACCCACCCCCCAGGGGGAGGGGCCCGAACCAAGCAGGCCCCGCAGAGCCAGAAAGCAACTCCAGGGACAAGAGGGAAAGCCACCCCTAGTGCATGCAGACGGCCTTGAAGTCCGTGGTGCCGTCATTCCTTGTTGAGGAGAGGGATAATAAGCTGAGATAAAGCAGAGGAGAGTCAGACCATATGCACAGACAAAGTAAATATGTTCAGGAGCATCACAAATTTATGAGGGGGATGGCATACGCTCACATACAGAAGGAAGCTACAGGTTAATATTTAAAGATCTAATAAATGGGGACCATTTTTCTGTAAAGGATACCAATTGTTTTTTTCGGGTAGCAGATATTTTCTCGAGTGAAATGTGTTCTGTAAGGAGGTTCAGCCAATGAATGATGTTGAGGGTTTTCTTATCTTTCCAGTTAACCAGAATGGTTTTTTTGGCAATTGCGAGAGCTGCAAGCGTGGGTTGGACTTGAGTGTCTGATAAGGTCGTTGTCGATAGATCGCCAATTAGGCAAAGGTTCGGGGAATGCGGAATCCTGCAGTCCAAAGTATTGGAAAGTTTCTGAGTGACTGTTAACCAAAATTGATAAACGGGTGTACATAGCCAAAGAGCGTGAAAATAGGTGTCCGCCGTGTTTTGAGTGCATTGAGTGCATGTGTCGGTGTGCGAAAAACCCATTTTATACAATTTAACTTGCGTTACATGTGATCTGTGAAGAAACTTAAATTGGATTAACTGTAAATTGGTGTTTTTTGTCATCTTGAATGTGTTTCTACAGATCTGGGTCCAGAAATCAGAGTCAAAAGATACGGATAAGTCTTTTTCCCATTTTTGAATTGGTATATGTATAGAGTCTGTTTTTGAAAGTAAACTATATATTTTTGAGAGATTTTTCTTATTTTTTGGAGACAATTTCGTGATGTATTTGACAAATTCAGGTGGCTGTAAATCAGTTAGCTGTAAAGTGTTCTGAGACGATGGAATCCTACTCGTAATTGTCTTTTTTACCTGTAGGTACTGAAGAAAATTTCCATTTTTTATTTCAAAGGTTCGAAATAATGTTGTATATGTCATAAGTATGTTATCATCAAAAAGGTGATGGAGGTGGGTGACCCCTTTCTCTGCCCATGTGCTGAGATAAAGAGGTATTTTGTTGTTTACAAAGTCTGGGTTGTGCCAGATTGGGGAGAGTATACCTGGTAGTAATTGGGAGCCTGTGACTTCCAGGGATTTCCACCAAGCAGACATGGTGGAGGCAATCATAGGGTTTTTGAAGCAGGAATGATGTTTAAGGGTAGAGGTGATAAAGGGTAGGTCTTGGAGTTTGATGAGGTTGCAGTCTATCTGTTCTAGTTCCAGCCAGGACTTTTCACTTTTTAATGTCTAGAAGTACCAGGTGTATATTTAAAGTTGCTATCAAACAGCTAAAAAAGTTCTTATTGCTAACATATATTGACATACTGTATATTACGGCTTGGAATCTTTGGTTGTCTCACGATTCGATTCGATTTCGATTCTTGGGGTAACGATTCGATTCAGAATCGATTTTCGATTCAAAACGATTCTGGATTCATTGATCCATGGATTCAAAGTCTATTTTTGAATTAGTACATACTTCAGGATCTACTCAAGTCATCTGTGAGACTGGCTGAATTTCTTGTTGCTCTATTTGGCATTCTACTGATTTAAAGAGCAGGGAGTGACTGATTAGCGAGAAGAGAAGAATCTCGATTTTTACCTGAAACGATTTTATTTTACCACCTCTACTGTATATCCTTTTTCTAAAACAGGCAGATAGGGAGGGACTTTGTCTCTTGGATTTTAATTGGCATTTAAAATAGTTACTGTGTTTGTGTATGTGTGAATGTTCTCACACTTTCAAACTGTGATTTTAAGCTAGTATCTTATAGGTCATGTGCTATACTGACGGCAACATAAAAATGACAGAAAGTGATTCATTACACATCACATCATCAGTGCTTTCAGTGCGGGATGAACTTTTTCTTTGTGTATTATTTGATAGCTTAATGTTTTGGCACCAGTCTTTTGCCAGAATGTCTTCTGCCAGAAAATAATTGATGGATAAAGATCTGCAAAAGACATTCATATTAAAAACTTAGACCTATATTTTGATGATATGGGGACTGTTAATTAAGACCTATGTCAAAGTTCTACCACTTTAACTTCAAATCAAATACTAGAGACTCTATATATGAAGTTGGCTTGTTCAAGGCAGAGCTTGAAATTAGCTCATGTGAAATGAAATGACAGTTATTAAACAAGCATGGCTGCGTGAGAACAATCATTTGAGCTTGGTGGTTGTTGTGGTTAACAAGTTCCTCTAGCAGTCAACTGTGAACGTTCAGATATTGCAGTCCTGTGCTTGAACACACTGCAGGTAAAGCAGGGTGTCCACAGGAGAGCCGAATAACACGCTGATGCAAAGCCATGACATTTATGTCAAATGATGTGGGAAATGTGTACCATCAAAGTACTTCTTCATTTGCTCCTTTTAAAATACTTTGGGGAACCATGTTCAGTAGTTTTTTAGGATCATCGTCCTTCCAGCTGCAAATCTGTGATGCCAAAAAAAAAAAATGAGCACAACTTTTAAATTGTCAGACAAAATGATCATGTTGAGTACGTTTAAAGTCTCTCAAAGGGTCTTTTTTAGTCTTCGTAAATGTGGATAGAAAAGTTCATTACTTACTATGGTCTTCTGAAAATGGGCCCAGGTAATGACATTTGTACTTAATGGGCTGAGACAAGCAGAACCACAAGTGTAGTTTTTTAACTTTCATTTAATGTAGAGAAAGGCTCAATAAAGTCAGAATCAAAGTACAGAGCTCATTCATTTTGTCATTTCATTGTAAAATTTGGATGACCTTGCTGCTTGGCCACACCTCAAGCACACACGGAGGACAGATGCCGATGAATTCCAGCTCTAACTGCTTTTCTCTTCATGCCCTCCCTCATTTCTCAAATCACTTCTCCCTCCTCTCTCGCTACCTCCCTCCTCCCACTCCTGATCTCTGCTTCTAAATAGCAAACCATCATATACCTTCTTCTACCCTCTGTCTTGATGAGATTGTGATGTAGAGCGTACGTTTTCTCTACGTATGTTTAAGTGTTGTGCCCACTGTACACAGGCCAGCAAAGTCTGTTGCTAGGCTACAACAGGAAGTGTCCTGCATAGTGAAAGTGTCCGAGGGGGTGTCTTTGTTGTTGACTCTGCAAGGGCATGGAAGTGCATGCAAAAAAGAAAAAAATACACACATCACACTGTAGAAGTATTTCTCACACAGACACACACAGAAGCATTTGGTGTGCTGATATCCAGCGGGTTGTTTTTAAAAGCAGGTTGGTCTCACCTAACTGAGGCTGCAAGCTGAGAAAGATGAAGAGATGCTTCCCTCTGCAGCCTGCAAGTCCTTTCACTGTGTGTGTATGTGTGCGTGTCAACATTCAGCTCTGTGTAGCAGCAGAAAGAAAATAGGTAAAAGGGCACCATCACACACCGCACATGCTCTGCGTATGGAGTGTTTTACGGGCTTTTCACGTCCACTTGGCAGGTGTAATTAATCATAGTTATGCGTAGCTGCTAATTGGTGGGAGAGGTGTACTCTGTGACAGTCTGACACCTCCCTCACGGTTCAAATGGAAGGGGACAGATGAGATGAAAGATGAGATGACATCGGACAAATTAAATTCTGTTTTGCATCCCTGCAGATATACTGACATGATGAGCTGTTACCTGAATCAGAGCATGATCGTTTTGAAGGAAGTAATCAGGCTCAAAAACAGGTTGTAACAAGATGACAAGTTCTTTGTTAATCACCACGCCTCTTGTATGTAAACATTAATATTTTTGATTTTTAGTCTAATAGGTATTTTGATTACATCACCTTGTACTCTAGGATAGTGCGGCCACCTTTTTTTATTTTTCTCCCGAAGTGTGGTGAATGAAAGTAAATATTTTCAGCCCCCACGTGTACTTAAGAAATGAAAAACCTTTGACACAGCCCTAGGCAAATAGAAATGTTAACCCTAAGAGAATTAGATTGTAATGCAATGCAATTTCTGTGTAATAGCATTAGATTGCAGTTGTTGTTTTTTAAAGATATTTCCCAGCCTGTAATCATCATGTCTCCCTTTGGATCAATCATCACAAAGTGCTTTGACCAAGTAAACAGAAGCATCATTTTCCCTGCTTTAGAGGAGACCTAGTCATCGCTTTTTGAAACATTTGACAGCTTTTTACTCATCTTACTTAGTTTCAGTCTGAGCTGACAAAATATAAAGCCGATATTCTCAAACCATACATGCACATAAATGCTCCTGGTTTCTGTTTTGTTGCTTTTAGCCTTCAGAAAATAGACCAACACTCCGTTTTGAAACCCCCGACCAAGTCGATGGTTTTAGAAGCACTGATCCGCAGGGATGAGGCCAAGTAATGAGTCTTCTATGATGCGGGCGCCTGAAGGCTGATTGGAGATCAGTTCGGTATCAGTCTGCTGTCTCCACCACAGCAGGGCCATCCAGGCGGAACAAACATAGTCAATTTGGTCTGTTATCGCTCACACACACCTGGGCTGGCAGCATCACAGCTCCCTCTGTGTGTGAGTGTGTGTGAGTGACAGATGTTTGGCTATGGTTTGTGGTAAAAATACCACTAAAGGATAAGAAAAAGTAAGGATATGACACATAATGCACATCAGAAAGGAAGTATTACACGTGTGTGCATGATCACAGTGTGTTTGTTTTGATTTACAGAGATACTCAGGCCCATGTCAGTGCGTTGTGTTTTGCAGAAGGGGCTAGACTCATCGGAGGAAGCAAAGTGAAAGGGGTTGCAGAGTTCTCGGCTTGTGTCATATTTGCTTGTCTGGCTGAAAGCTGAATGCTGTTTCAAAGGTATTAGTGTTCAGCTCAGTCATGTTCATGAAGGACCCAAGCTTCACAGGCTGCTGGTCTGAGCTGTGAGGCATGAGAGAGAAGGAGACAGAAAAGACAAGGGATGGGATGGGACGGGAAAAAAAGTAAGCGAGACATCCAAGGGAGAGGAAAGGAGGAATAATGAGAGGCATATAAAGAGGAGATTGTGAGAAGTTAAGAGGGTTTGATAATGAGAGAGAGAATCAGAGGGATAAGCGAGAGAGAGACAGAGGGAGTGAGAGGGAGAAAATGTAGATCTAGGTCAGAGAGGCAAAGCAGTCAACAAACAAGTGGAGGAAGGGATGAACAGGCCTGTGTGGCACAAAGCTCCTCTTTCTGAATGGGACGCCTGCGGAGAAAGAAAGAAAAAAGAAAGATTAGGCTATCAAAAAAAAAAACATTGAAATATCTTTATTTAAATGATTATCATGAATTTTGATTAAAGAAACAGTTAAACTCTTTGCAAAACAGCAAGTGTATTCCCTAAAACGATTGACGGCGCCCTCGGTGTCCTGTATTGAGCACAGAGCCAGAGTCCGGTAGCTTAGCTTAGCTTAACCAAGAACAAGAAGCCTGCATGCGGAAAAAAACCCATCTAAATAGCTTGACTGGGATGGTTATAAATAAAAGAACAAGGCTACAAAGACTTCTGAAGCTAGCTGATGAATATGGTGTTTAACTTTTTAAGAAACAACAAACAAACAGAAATGGAGTACAAGTCATGTTAGCTCACATGCTAGCCTTATTTCTTGAAAGACAACTATTGAAGTAGGCTAGTTTTGTGTTGTCATGTCGTGTTAGGTTTGTTAGCAACCACAGGAAAAACAACACAAATAGCCTACCGGAGAGTTCTTGTTATCTAATTTCTAACCTTAAGTTAACTGTTTTAGCCTAAGCTAACAGTTAAGCTAACTGTTTCCCCTGCTTTAAGTCTAAACTGTCTCTGTGCTACAACTCAAAGCTTGAAACAAAGAAATGAGAGGATATGATCCTTCTTAAGAAATGCTCAAAAAGATTGTTAAAGGTGATTTTTTTTCCCTCCCAAAACGAGAACCACTACTTTAATTTGTCCATCTTTATACATATTGAGTTACACTGTGGAAATGACCCTTAAAAGTTCCCATGGCTTAAGATAAAAGTTCTAACATTTCTTATTTTGTGTGGCTAAAAGTCATAAACCAACATGAATTTCATTTCTGAAAATATACAAATATCAGAAAAAAAAATGTATTTGAGAAGCTAAACCTGAAAATATTTAGCAAACAGCTGTTAAATGTCCTTTTTATCATTGTTTCACATATAGTCTTATCAACTACTAAATACTATTTTATTTGACATTCATACAGCCAAGATCCACCCTCAGCATATCTTTGAATTTGCAAATAAATGAACAGGCAGAGGACAAAGAGAGAGCGAGAGATGAAGAAGAACGGACAGTGCTAATTCCTTTCTGTTGCACCTTTCACACTTGGTCATTTAATAAGGCGGGATGACATTACTGCTGTAGGAGGGGAGGAGAGATGGAGGTTGTCAGGTGCCTCAGAGTAATGAATCTTTATCATGCTCTTGATTATGTCCATGTCCAATATCTTTTTTTTTGACACATCCTCTCCAACTCCCTCAATCACTCGCTCTCTCTCCCTTTTTCATGTCTCTCTCTGTGTGCACATGTGTGGGTGTTTGCAAGAGTTCTTTTGTCTGTGTGAGAAGCTATGAAAGGAGATGTTTTTGTATTTCATATGTGTGTCTGTCTCTAAGTGTATGCGTGAGTTTCTGGTTTGTAAGTGGCTGTAATGCCTTTGTTGGTCTCCAACAAAGCAAGCCCTTGTGCTTGTGGAATTGGGGCAGTCTGATCCTAATGAGAAATCCCTGTTCAATCTTTCCAGCTCTTTCACTTTCACAGAATCTGGACTGTGTGTGTGTGTGTGTGTGTGTGTGTGTGTGTGTGTGCGTGTGTGCGTGTGTGCGCGTGTGCGCGTGTGCGCGTGTGCGCGTGTGCGCGTGTGTGCGTGTGTGCGTGTGTGCGTGTGTGCGTGTGTGCGTGTGTGCGTGTGTGTGTGTGTGTGTGTGTGTGTGTGTGTGTGTGTGTGTGTGTGTGTGTGTGTGTGTGTGTGTGTGTGTGTGTGTGTGTGTGTGTGTGTGTGTGTGTGTGTGTGTGTGTGTGTGTGTGTGTGTGTGTGTGTGTGTGTGTGTGTCTATGTGTGAGAGAGAGAGAGAGAGAAAAGAAGCCGTAATCACAGTGTCCAACCATCCACTGGTGCTTAGTTTGCACTATGCAGTGCTATATTGAAACACAATGAGTTATCATGTTAAACTCATACTTTATTTTAAGTCATTGCTTTAAACTCTCCTCACTCTGAGACCTCAGATGATGTGAGCATCATGCCAGTCAAGTTGCAGGAACCAACCAAATGGACTGATAAAGTTGGGTTCCTACTTACAGCTCTGAGAGCATCATCACTTCCTCAATTTAAAAAGAGAACAACAACTCTTGCCACTTCTGTAAAGTATGCCAGGGAAGCAGCTTGTTCACCTGCTTTGAACCTGAAGATTCAGTAATGTTTAAGTCAAACATTGGGTTCTGCTGCTTCTAAAGCATGATTGTTAAAGTACAGGAAAGCTTTCGAGCTGCCTGCATTATTTTGCAGTTAAGAGCTGTATATAGGCTTTTGAGTAACTGGCTACTTGCAAACTATTCATCAAGTTTAATGACTTTTAATGAACCCCTTGAGTACAATTGATCTATTAAAACAACATTAAAATGGATTATGAAGAGAGGAGACCACTAGCAGTTCGGCAGAGACTGTCCTGTTACTGTGAAATCAGGAAACTATCAAGTCTTAGCTATGTTATTTGTCTGTTGTTGTTGTTGTAGCGTAGCCTCTGTTTTGGCGTTTGCACTCGTTATCAACACAGCCTTTCGATTAAAGCCCTCAGGAGGCCCTTCAGAGCCAGAACATTAATGCCATCTGGTTTACAAGAATTCCAGAAGGAAAACAGTCCTGCCCTTGTTTTTTAATGTGTGTGTGCTTCTGTTCATGTGTGTGTCTGTCTTTGACTCTGTGTGTTTGTGTTTCTTTGTTTTTGCCACTAATGCTAAGCTGTTCTGCTCAGACTGTAACATGCTAATCAGTTGAGTCCAGACAGGTGGAAGCAATAGCCGTCAGTGTTTTTAGCCTCTCTAGCCCTGTTAGCTTCGTTAGCTAATCACAACCACAGATGCTCGGTTGAAAAAACAAACCACTTGGGCCGTCCATTCGCCCCCAGCTTCCAATCTCTCGCTTCTTCGCCTCGTAGCCCCCCCCCCAGGCAGATTCTTAGCCTCAATATTACAAAACGCTGCCAAGTCTGTGTCTGTCTTTCTTTGTTCCTCTCTCTGCCTTGTTCTTCTTAGACTGTCAATTGTGTTTAACTACTATTAACCATTTTCAGCATAGCCAACTGTTTCCTGCCAAACGGAAAACACTGTTCAAGTTAATACAATTAGAAATGGTTTTTAAAGAGTCTTGTCTTGAGTTTGGCAAGCTAGCTTGAATTAGCTTAGCCTATATTTTGATCAAAAT
This sequence comes from Tautogolabrus adspersus, assembly GCA_020745685.1. NCBI lineage: Eukaryota > Metazoa > Chordata > Actinopteri > Labriformes > Labridae > Tautogolabrus > Tautogolabrus adspersus. The sequence goes on from CM036552.1 coordinate 20,216,240, forward strand.
CTTTGTTTATGTCACCAGGTCACTGTCTGTGAAATGTGTTCATATCACAAACAAAGAGCCCTAGACGCTACATTTCTTGAGCTGTTGACTTGGCTGTTGCTTTCTTTATGCAATCATCTTCACAATCACAAATACATCTGGGATTTATCACCATGGGGCTTTAGCAGCATCAGAAAACATGTAACTCAGTTTGGGAAGTGACACTTTGAATGTATTTTGGAATTCTGTCTCTTTGTTGTGAAGTGTTTTTGTTGATGCTATTACCTGTATTTTCCACATTCTGGAAGTTTTTTTTAATGCTGTATTTCAGACTGACAGTGAAAGAGAAAAAAGCTAACCTACAGTGGACATTGATATCTCCACCATCCTGTTTTTGTCTACTTGTGTCATTGACTGTCCCCCTTCTTTCCTCCTCTCACCAGGGTCGCCATGTTAAAACCGGGCAGCTGGCAGCCATCAAGGTCATGGATGTCACTGGGGTAAGATACACACATACATTACACACACACACACTCAAGCCCTTTCACACTCGTGCACATACCCACGCACAGAAAAATCATCTCAAGTGATTATACCACCGCCGACCGTGTCATCTAATTATGAGCGATGAGTCAGAGCTAGCGATTGTGTGTACGTGTGAGTGTGATGTGGCAGAGAGGAAACGAGGACAGGCCTATTGCCATGGTAATATTAGCTAGAGGTATTAGGACAGCAGTGTGGTCTCAGGCGTGTCTGTAAAGCAGGAGGGAATCTCAGCTATATATAGAGATCCTCTCACCCTACGCCTCGCTGTTTGCGCTCAGCTGCCAGCGAAACAATGAAGGACTGCAGGAATGAAGGAGCACCGAACCTGAATGAATGAATCGTTAAATGAATGAATGGAAAATGAACATATGCAGATGTATGTGAATGAATAAACAAATAGCCAGAGGAAGAGAAGAACAAGCAATGAATGAAAAAACGAGTATGAATGGCTCCGTGCAAAAATCTTCTTAAATACAATACAAATAAGACCGTTCTAATTAACGATTCAAAATTAAATGAAGGGCAAAATTGCGCGCTAAATGAGCCGACACTGTACAAAATCCGCTTACTAAAGCAAGTGTTTTTGTTTCCGCGGCTCATGAACATTAAATTGGAGTAATCAAGGCATAATTCTCCGTCATTGTGCATAATTAATAAGAAATTACAGTGCTACGTAACCAACTACCGCCATGACAGCTTGTTTCAAACACTTGCTTTTGGCTGTGTGTCAGTAACCCCCCATAAAATGAGAGTAATTAAAAAGTAATTCTGTTATCGTGGGATATTTAGACCCCAGCTGTTTCCATTGTAACACCACTTAGCTAAGCATCAGTGGATGCAGATTACAAATCCGTCAACGACTTTATCCCTTTTGCTCTATCAACATCCATTCGGGAGTCAACAGTAGTGGTCACCTGTTGATTTTTGTCTCTTCGTGTGTTACAGGAAGAGGAAGAGGAGATCAAAGCAGAAATTAACATGCTGAAGAAGTACAGCCACCATCGCAACATCGCCACCTACTACGGAGCATTCATCAAGAAGAACCCTCCCGGCGTGGACGACCAGCTATGGGTACGGCGTCATTTCCCGTCTTTGTGCATGTTTTGTATTGTCAGCATTTTTGCAGCCTGTGTGTATGAAATGGAGTGAAACACAGGGAGAAAACAGCTATGGAAAGAAGCGACGTTCCATTTGTCACTATTATGTTTACAGTGTGTAGTTTTATTGAGTTTTGTGTGCATGGGAATATGTGCTTAACGTGAGTGTGTGAAAGATATAAAGTGTATGAATAAGCGTGCAGCTGGCGAGCTGCTGCAATAAATCATGAGTAAACGCGATCTCAGGGAGCTCTCTCTTCTCTGATCTGGTCCCATTCATCACACAACAACAGAAGGACACACAAATATAGTATGCATATACACAAAGCAGCCGGATCTTTCTCGTGCATAATTCCACATGACTCAACAGCAGCTCGTTTTGTGTGTGATTTGACGCATATGCCCTTATGTCTATGAGTGTTTCTTTTGTCTTCGCCGCGTCAGGGTACACATGCACACACAGGATCAGAGAGGGTTTCGGGTATTACTTGCCAGCTTCCTATCTCCCTGTGTAATCCACAGCGATGATGAGAGGAGCTTGAAGCAGAGCCAGAAACTGACCAGCTGAACTTTTGCCCGCATATCTTTTGCGGATGTAATGCTTGGATGGATGAAATGAAGGGCAGAGAGGAGAGGAGAGGTGAAGGAATGAGGCGAATCAGGATGGACAGAGGAGAGTGATGGACAGAATGGATACTTTTTAGTTTGGGTCAAGAGACAGATTTGATTCATTCGTATGATCTCGTGACCTCGTTGAGTCAGTTTATGCAGTGGTCGTCTGTGTGTGTTTGTGAAGAGTGACAAAGGAAGAGTGCAACATAACTGTCTGTGTGTATTCATTATCTGTGTTACTAATGTTACTACACTGATTTGATTATTGAGTATTTTCTTAAGGTTGAAGACGGTGCTCTTCACTTTTTACACAATGGATTAATTCATTTATTAAAAAATGCAATGGTTTAAAGGGTTAGGGGTTAGGGTTAGGGAGAGAAATAAGGGTAAGGGTTAGAGAAATAACTGAAAACCCTGAATTTGAAGAAAAAGCACAAGCCGTTTTTACATTTAGATTACACCGCAGTGCTGAAACGAAGCTCTGCTGACACTCCACCTTTGTACCTTTTACATTGAACCCCACAACAGTGTATTATACAGTAGGAGTCCCTGTGTGGGATTTTCATAGCCTGACAGCGTTGTGGAAACCCAAGAGGCTTGATGTGTAAGCAATCAGCGCGAGCTTCAAACACACACACACACACACACACACACACACACACACACACACACACACACACACACACACACACACACACACACGCACACACACACACACACACACACACACACACACACACACACACGTCCTGCCAGCTCTGACGTCTTACAGTGACACTGATTTACGGCTGTTTCGCCTGTGTTGTTACCTCTGGTGCCCGGTTCTGTGACATTTACATTTAAGAGAAGGCCTAAAAGTCCCGTCTTGACAAGCAATGTCAAATGGGCTAAATATTCACTACATAAAATTCAAAAAAATACATTTTTTTGCATATCTCCAAACTATCAGATCCATACTAAATACTTAAGCCGTTATTGACTCATATGCAGCCTCAGATTGATGTATCTTTTGGGGTCTAGAAATGTGATTATTTATGATTATACCGAAATTGAGGAAAAGATGTCCACAAATGACAGTGCATGCATTGACAAACAGGTTCTTTAATGGGATTTACCTGCGTCTTTCGACGATGTGAACACGTTTTGCTTCTTTTGCAGGCCAGTTTTTAATTATCCTTGTGTGTTTGTAGCTGGTGATGGAGTTCTGTGGAGCCGGCTCGGTCACAGACCTGATCAAGAACACCAAGGGCAACTCTCTGAAAGAGGAGTGGACCGCTTACATCTGCAGAGAGATTCTCAGGGTGAGTTACTGAATCCGACTTTTGACAAGTAATTTCTACAAACTTTAACAAACTTGTTAAAGAAACAAAGAGAAAAAGATCACTGTTGACGATTGTCTTCTGAATGCATAATGAACACTGTGTGCTGTTTTGTGTTTGCTGTTAACAATAAGAGTAGTTAACTTTGCAAGGTAGATGCTGCCAACGAATGGTCTGCTGTGATTCATGGGAAAATGCTGTTGGACATTTTTTCCTGGTTGGCAGTGTAGGAAATATCTGCAACATTTTATTCCCAATCTATCCCCCAAAAAGAAATACATAAAAAGCCAAAAAATTAAACCGTTTTAGAAAAAGATAATAAACCTCGTTAGGAGTCTTTCTGTAGAAGAAGCTCGGATAATAAAGCTTTACAAAGCAAAACAAAGATTACATACCCATAAAGCAGTCGTACACGTTTTTCTTCCACAATGACGTCATTCTCTATTGTTGTCTGCCCTGTTTCCTCATATGACTTCCCAGTCCTTACACAGGTGTAATAGGCTCCAGTAAAGCTTATAAAAACAGCTAAAATGATTTTATGATCAGGCCTAATTCTTGTGATTACAGCATCGACAGAGAACAATAATTCAACTGGAAAAGCTAAGCCTCGGGGTTAACAAATGCAGTTACAATTCTCAGTTCACTTTCAGGGCAATGGAAAAATTGAGCTTCTGTCACCTCTGAAATTATGACTTCATCTATTTGTTATTTTTGCTCAAATCGCCTCATGTTCACTGTGAGCTGATGGCTTCTATTAGAGGTCATCACACAAGATCTGACTAAGCCTGTTCAGTTTCAGTGAAAGCTTTAGGTGACCATTACCATAGTAAAAAATATTCTAAAGTATGTTCGCTGTTTTCTGAATTTAAATCAGTGTTTATTTTAACAAAGGAATGTATGCTGATGTTGAATTACCTTAAAAATACCAGCACCATAAAAAGCCACTTTCGTAATACAAACCTGTCCCCTTCTTTGAATAGACAACAAGTAATGTTCTTTTCAAATAACTTATTTCAGTGATGTCTGTGTAGGTTCTCAGTCGTCCAGGTCATGGTAAATTCGAAGCTTGATCCAAATGTGTTTGCATGGCATAGAATAGGAGAGCCAGCTCTTCAGGGCAGGATTCTTCTGTCCACTTACATCTGAAGGACAAAGGACACTTCTTTGAAGATGACAAAGGGCAGATCTTGGCTAGGGAAGACTGTTGGTTTGAAAAGGGTGTTAAAGAAGCCAAAGGCAGGGTTGGTAATTTTCGAAAACTAGCATGATTTTGAAAGTAGCATTCCCTCAGTGCTCCGTCTGCACCCACCCCCTCCCCTCTGTGCTCCCTCAAAAGCCACGCCCCTCACTTACATGCACTAGCACCATTGGTCCAGAAGCGGACCTCAGCTCATGCTTTGAGTGTGGGCTCGTGCACGTATGGTGTAGAGAACGAGCAGGGAGACAGGGAGGCGTGATTGGTTCATCAGATTGGTACCTCGTGGAGGACATTGGTCAAAGTTTTTACAGGCTTACAACTGCTACAGATGACAGATTTTCTTTGTAACTTTTTCAGAGCACATGAATTATTAATGTATGTCAGGACCTAAAGACAGTTTCAACCAAAATCTTAAAAAGTGTATCTGGAGAAAATGACCATTTAAAGTGGAAAAACCCATCTTTCACCAAACCTACAATGCTGTTTTGAATTCTCAAAACAACTGAAGCCCCAGTCCCACCTTGGAAAACGACTGGGGGTGGTCACGACTCAAGGCGAAAAAACTTGGTAACGATTCTTATGCGAGTTATCCTTAACCATTAGCATTAGCATGCTAATGATCCACAGAGGCTTACATTTCTAGCTCTGTCCACCAGTTAGTTTAGAACTGAAGAAGACTTTCAGAGGAGAGGGGAATTGTCTTCAAGATCTCAAAGAAGTCCAATTGTCTTTGGATCAGCTTTGAATTCTTTCAGTGTTCGTCACTCTTTTAGATTGAAAGCAGACCTGTTTTTTCGATAACCATCCCCAGTTGTTTTTGTTCCATCGTATCAGACTTTCTAGAGGTTTGAAGCGATGAATAGATCTCATTCTCCCTAATCTTATCTCTGCTTTCTGTTGTTGTTAGTGGAGCTGAGGGCTAAACCTCAAACACTGAGCAGCAATATCACTGCATCTGGTCAGATATCTGCAATGCTGCTCTCAACAGAGGGAACAATACTTCCTCTCTTGTTTCCACTTGAATGTTTTCCTCTTACCTTCATCTCTCGTCTTGTTGTTTGCTCTCTGCTTTCTCTCTCCCTGCTCTGTCTTTGTGTTCTCTCTTTTCTTTCCATGCTCTTCCCTTTGTATCGTCTCTCTCTCTCTCCTTCCACTTCGTCAGTCTTTTTTGTCTTTGTCTTTTTACCTGCTTTAAACCTTTCCTGTCTCTCCATTTAAACATTTTTGATCCCCCAAGCTGTCTCACGATTCTCTGAGTTTACCCTCTAATTTCAGTTGGTTCTTTTTAGTTTATTTTTTGGGGCTTTTCATGTCTTTTTTTAAGAGATAGGACAGTGAATAGAGTCAGAATTAGGGGAGAGACTATTGGGGAATGACATGCGGGAAAGGAGCCACAGTCCGTATTTGAACCCCGGCTGCCCGCTTGGAGGAGTTTAGCCTCCGTAAATAGGGCGTGCGCACTAACCACTAGGCTACCGGCGCCCCCTTATTTCAGTTTTTTAACGGAAAAACAAGAGGCTTCACTTAAATGAGAAAAAATTCAACTTTCAAAGCACTTATAACCTGATAATATACTAGATTATATGTGTGAATGTATTCAGCTTTCAAAACAATATCAATGTTTATATTTAGAGACAGAATCTGCTGGGAATAATGAATAATGAACAATGAACTTCAGCTGGAATATTGTACGTCTTCTTCTTCTGCTGCTACCCCCGTTTCTTTGCCAACCAAAACTAAAGAAAAAGCCTTTTTGACTGATTTGATTTGATTAAAATGTCATGCATGAATAATGTGCTCAGCCCAAAACAGGCTTAGAAGACACGAAACCTCAAAGATGACAAATAATACTCAAGATACAAACCTTCCTGATGGCTCTACGCGGCTCTAGAAACTATAAACATTCAAATGAAGCAACCCTTCCATCCTGTTGTTGATGGGTCTCAAAACTCTTTCAGGATTTAAACATACATTTCTCAATGTAGGGGTGAGAACTGCAGGGTAACCAAGGAAACGATGCCATGCAATGAGATGCGATACAATACGTGACACGTGGCGCACTTTGGTACATTCACAATCAAACAACATCGCTCATGATATCTAATTAACTGAAGACTCTACAATGCACCGTTTAAGGTGAAGGGTATAATTAATTATGCATCAAATCACTACGATTAACTCTCGATTTTTCACCGCTGTCCTGCTGACTTCTGCTTCTTCTTCTTTTATCCCGCTGTCAACTACTTCTTTGGCCAATTAGATCCTGTGCACACTCCAGATTCATTCATGTCATCAGCTCGTCTTTGAGGAGTCAAGAAGTGGTGATTCAAACTGCAAGTGAAATCTGTGACGAGCTGGGTTTTTTTGTTTTTAATTTTTATTTAGATATAAATATTTGGCACCAGCATTTTGATTGTTGTATGACATGATTCAGGATGACAATATATTACCGAGTCAAAATATTGTCCGACTCACACGAAGATGTGTTTGAAAGTTATTCCACTGCACAGCAACATTTGTACCTGTTTTTGGATAACACTTCTGCAAAGGGAGGCCAGAAGTTAAGATGTAGGAACCACGGAGCTGCTTAAAAGCGCTTCCATTTTAATGACATTAATAGTTATAGTAATCGTGACTTGTCTCTTTGCTGCTGTGGCATTTCTTCACCATGTGTCTCTGTCTCCGTCTGCAGGGTCTGACTCATCTCCACCAGCACAAGGTCATCCACAGAGACATCAAGGGACAGAACGTCTTGCTGACAGAGAACGCAGAGGTCAAACTAGGTCAGTCCGACATCTAACTAAACCCAACTTGGCTAAATGGCTGTATGATTTGAGGGGGAGCAGGAGGAGATTTAAAGTTTCAGATTGCTCCTCCGAGGTGTGTTTGTGTTTATGTGAGGCTTTTCTTTTCTTCTTTTCTTCTGAATACCAGCCGACTCATCTCTGTGTAGCTCTGCTGCTGTTCCCGCTGCAGAGTGCTGAGGAAGGAACTCCCTCTCTCTCCGCTCAGTGGGGAGCGGATTATAAACTGTGTGTGTGTGTTTGTTTGTAAATCAGAGAAAATATCACAGGTTGAGTTATTTTTTTGCATTCAGAGTTTATAATGGAATCCAGTGAAGCCTTCAAAGCACACAGCAAAAAAATCAGATTCAAGTAAACTACAGACTGTAACCTGAGGTGCTTTTGCTTGTGTGTGTGTGTGTGTGTGTGTGTGTGTGTGTATTTCCCCCGCAGTTGACTTTGGTGTTTCAGCCCAGTTGGACAAAACAGTAAGCAGGAGGAACACGTTTATCGGGACGCCATATTGGATGGCACCAGAGGTTATCGCCTGTGACGAGAACCCTGAAGCCACCTACGACTTCAAGGTGCTTTAACAGCCTCCAGTCCGATGAAAGTTTGACTCTTGTGCTTCTTTTGAGTATTTATTCACTGTGTTTCTGTCCTTACAGAGTGATCTATGGTCACTGGGAATCACTGCAATAGAGATGGCTGAAGGAGCACCACGTACGTACCTTTGCAACAATGAATAAAGTCTAGCTATGTTTGCTAATGTGAAGTTTGGACATAAGATGCTAAATGACAAAGTGGTGCAGCAGTACATGCACATCTGCAGCTCTATGAAGGGTATAATGAACTTAAACATGGAGACAACATCTGTGTTTGTATTTGTGTGTTTAAGTTTTACAGATTATTCTTAGTATTGATCATTATGTTTTTAGGTGAAGGCTAACTCCAGCTAGCTTTGACATTATGCCATGAAAACGTTTAGCACAATTATCCACATTCACCCTAACACGCCCATACTGCTTCCTGATTTCTTTAGCTCTGTGCGACATGCACCCAATGAGAGCACTCTTCCTCATCCCACGTAACCCCGCCCCCAGACTCAAGTCGAAGAAATGGTGAGTGAGCATTGATACTAATGAGCAAAACCGTTAGAAGCAGACTAATCGGCCCAGGCATACACTTAGTGATAGGTAGGTTTTTGAATCGATTTTTTTTTTATTCACGCGTGTCTGATTTTAGGTCGAAGAAGTTCCAGTCGTTCGTAGACAACTGTCTGGTGAAGTACCACCAGAATAGACCCAGCACTGAGCAACTCCTTAAACACCCGTTCATCAGAGACCTGCCCAACGAGAAGCAGATCCGCATCCAGCTGAAGGACCACATCGACCGCACCAAGAAGAAGAGGGGAGAGAGGGGTGAGGAAGAGCATGTGCTCGAGTGGATTGAAACCCAGATGTACATTAACACATATGATAAAGATGAAGGGAATAAGTAGTAATGCTTGAGAAGAACAACTCTCAGGAGTTAAAACAATGATTTATCAGTCCTTCCTTAAAATTGTAATGTTGCGATTCACTTAATTTACGCAAATTCAACCAATCCATGCGCCTTATTTTGCGACCTTGCAATGTTGGCCAATCTTCGTAACGTGTCCACAAATCAACTTATATCCACCCCTGTTTCCTCTCAATGGTTTTATCACAACACCGCAGGTTCGAATGGCGTGTATCTAATAAAAAGGATGTGTAGATTATTCTCTTCACAGTTGGATAGCATTATGATGGACACGTGCAGCGCAAAATTACGTTTTCCAAAGCAATTTGCTTAAGTTTCAATCACTTTTTAAACGTCTTTTTCGACATCTTAACATGGACATTGATTGAAAGTAATGTCAAAAAGCCAAACAGTTTGCTCAGCCAATAGGTGGCTTTTAGTGTAGTGTTTGTCCCGGTTACTCACAGTTCACGTGTAATGTGTTTAACAACATAAAAAACTCCTTTTAGGCCCTAAGAATCACAAACAAAGCCTGTGAATTATACAGAAAAAAATGTTCAGTTAAAGTTGTGATCCTTAAAAGAAGAGGGTTTTAGTTCCGGTCAATTGGGCTATTTGAATCCCGTGCAGGGATGGCAGACGGCTGGTTGTTCGGTATTCCATGAGGAGAAACAGGCTGCAAATTCAGAAACGATGCACATTGGAAAAACAGACGCCAGTGCAAGTCCAAAACAAATGCAAAGACAGATTCTTTTTTGCATCACGTTTTTTTCATTTGCAACGCCTGCAAGTGTTTTTGAATTAGCATCGAGTGAATCTGCAGCCTGTTTCAACTAGTGGAAATCGTTCAGACCATTGCAGGGTGATTGCCCCTGTAGGCCGGCGTAGTTCAGACACACACAGACGCACACACCAACACGTACTTCCTTCACACTTATTGCACAAAAATAGTCTGCAAGAATAAGTTGTAATGCAATTTTCAACTGTCACATAGATGCATATGCTCATACACTTTTTTCATCAGATAATATTTTTCAGTGAGGCACAAAATAAAGTGACAGACTTCTTTTTCAAACCACCACACACACACACGCACACACACTCACACACACACATTAAGTGTGAGTGATAGTCCGACACTCGCACACAGCGACTGCGTCAGTAACAACCACATTAACCGCTTCAAGAAACAGCCCACTGCTGTCCTGATGATGTATAGAAATGTCCTGTCATTGTAGACACACTGTGTCTCTCTGCAGATGTCACTCTGTCACAGAAGACATGTCTGCGAGGAGGTTTCTCTGTAAGAGCCGGGGACGCTTCTACAATCATAATGCTCTAAGATAAATCTGACAAAGCTTCCAGCGAATATTCTCCACCTCACTTCACTCAATAAAATTACAATTTATACTTGTATTCAAAGCGGCTAAAAGATGGTGCCTTAAAGGAGTGAGGATCGGGAAATGCCAGAATCATGAGTGGTTTGGAAATGAACAAGAGGAGCTCAAGTGGAAGATCTTCTCTGGTTATTTCCTTACTGTACCTTTTTGTTGTAATCTTTTCTGTTGTTTTTATCACTTAATGTTTGCCTCTCTCCTCTCTCGCCATCAGATGAGACAGAGTATGAGTACAGCGGCAGTGAAGAGGAGGATGAAGAGAGAGAAATGGGTGAACCGAGGTCAGTCTTATCTCTCCTAATTTAAACACAAATCATGAATAATTGCGTGCTATTTTGTAAGTTAGTGTTGTAACCTTTGATCTACCAGAAGGTCCTTGCTTTATTTCACAATAAAAGCAGGGTGTATTCAAATAGCAAAGTACTCTCAGCTGAGGACAGTACAAACATTTAAAATACAAGCCTAATTATGTTTATTTTTAAATGCAAAAACAGCAATTCATTGCGATTAACTTTTGATATTTTGCGATTAATCGTGATTAAAAATTGTAATCGTTTGACAGCCCTGATTGAAACATGTACAACCTTCTGTCGTTACTCGAAACATCTCTTCTCTAACTGGTCCGACAGATCCATCATCAACAGCCCCGGAGAGTCGACCCTAAGGCGGGACTTCCTGCACCTCCAGCGGGCCAACAAGGAGCGATCAGAATTACTGCGGCGCCAGCAGCTGCTGGAGCAGCAACAGAACGACGAGCACAAGCGCTTACTGTTAGCTGAGAGACAAAAGCGTATCGAGGAGCAGAAGGAGCAGAGGAGGGAGACGGAGGAGGTAAACACGAGGGGGTTGAAGAAGTGATATTTTTACTCATAGACGGTATTAACAATGGGAATAGCCAAAGTGAAGTCACCCACTGGTTCAGCAACTTCCTTTTTTAAGCTATGAGTGAGGGTGCTACTGTAGTTATGAAAGCTATTAGTCTGTACTGGTGGACCATTTCACAACACACACTCCATGAATAACTACAAGAAACACAGCCGAGAGGTTAAGTTCAGTGACTAAATTAACTGAGGCGACATCTATGAGTATTCGCCTGTCACTCAAGTGAACCACATTCCTGTGCTTCATATAATTTAAATGAGCGAGTTATATCAATTTACCCCCACACAGTTGTCAAGAAAAGAGAAACAAGCTATAGAGACCCAAACTGATTGTGTGCCAGGCTGTAAGCATGTTTAATAAAACTGAAAAGTAAGGCATTTTGATATTGGTCCTGTTAGTGATTGATTCACTGTTGTAGACAGCCTCAAGTGGCCATTCAAGGAACTGCAGTTTTTGAAACGTGCGCTTTGAGCCAGAGGTTGTCACTTAATTTCCATCAGCTTATACACACAAAAATCAACATACAGCAGTAGATACAGATTTAACATGGATTGCCAAAATGTACCCCTGGAGATTATAACAGAATAAATCAGATTATTAATACGTCTAGTCCTAATTTAGCAGCTTTTATCACACAAATAGAAGCCCCCTATTTGGCTACCATTACACTCACGCACTTTAGACATATTTGAAAGCATAAATTGTACCTTTTCTGGCACGTTAAACTTAGAAAACCTCACATTTACCATTTGGAAGAGACTGCAAAAGACAGACACAGACTCTTTCCCCAGTGTCCCTCTTTTAGTTCCAGTGAGCAGGCTTATTGAAGGAAATCCTCAGCCCATAATCGGTGCGCTCTGTCTGGGTTCCCATCAGGGTTTTGCCTCCAAACGCACGGCTGAGCACCATGACTCCCCTCAACTGACTTGACCCACCCACACAGGGCTGAGTGTGTGTTTGTGTGGACACATGCGTGTGGGATTCTTCATGTGTAAATACATGTTAGTGTGGGTTAATGTATTTGTTTTACACGTAAATACACAGAGAAGACATACAAGTTTGGGTGTGGTTGAAATCTGTTAATGGCTTGTTTGAAAAAAAAAAAAAAAAAGAAGGCAATTCAAACATGCAAAATCAAAAATATGTCCGAAATGTATGTGTTCAAAAACTCTGCATTTGAAGGAGAGCTGCATCGGCAAGTAGGAAGAGTAAATGCCATATCTAATACTACAACTGAGTTCTCATAGATTTTATAATTGTTACAAATCACAAAAGAGTAAAAAAAAAAAAAAAGTTTGTGCCTTGTACCCTCTGTAAATGTATGTTGTATGTAGAAAAATCCCAGCCAAGGCCCATTGTGGAGATGTGAAACGTAGAAGGAATAATCACACACAAAAAGAAACGATGATCAAATGAGTTCACATATCAAAGTTTCAGCGTTTGTGTGAGAATCTCTGCAGAGACAGGATTTCTTAATTTGCGTGAAAACAGATAAACCCCTTTTTGTTCAGTGATCCTGAATCATCTGGTTGCGTCTGTTCTCCCAAAGGAGCAGCGATGGCGAATGCTGAGGAAGCAGCAAGAGAGGGGGCAGAGGAATCGCCAGGAGGAAATGGAAAAGTTCCAGAGAGAGGAGGAGAGGCTGCGTGCAGGGAGAGAACGGGTTTGTGCACTTTCTAGTGTCAACAGACTGTGATATTGTTTACAACACACTTACGCTGACAGCATGGTGCCACAGAAGTTCTAACCATCATGACAACTCACGTCCAAAATCCATGATTTGCCCCCTAAACTTTCTTTGGTCTTCCGTTTCTTTTTATCATTTTCTTCTTGAGTCATTCGGACTTTACCCACTTAAATAACCTCAGGGATGTAGTCGACTCATCCTTTTCATTTAGGATTTCAGCTGCAGGCAGGGAACTTTGGCATTTTTAATCTGATGATGCATTATTTTCTGGACTCATGGTCACTTTCTTCCTCACAACAACTTTAACAGAACTTCCAACTTTCTCTTTCATTATATTCATCTTATGTTAGCCATAATTGATCTAACTTTTAATCACATTTTCATCGTTATCTTAAATATTTCCAGAACTTAAAATATAATTTTCCATAATTTGACTTCTAGATAAATGTTGCGACCTTTAACCTTATCTCTGTCTGTAATAGTGAGGTACAGAGATTGAAAATCACTGCAGTGTCCTGTGCTTCTTCCAACCACCACTGCAACTATGTTACTAATACACAAATAACAAAAGTGCCATCCCAAACATATGAGTGCTGAGGTTGCAGAGGACCCTTCCTGAGGCTGATGCTGCTGCAATGCATGCTGGTACATGTAAGCACTGCTTCACAAACAGCAGATCACAGCTTTCTCTCTTAGTATAAATGTCAGTGAAGAACTAAGTGCTTCAAATGACAATGTTTTCCATCAACACTGAATGGACGTCCACGTAAACGGTGAGCAGTTTTTTTTACTGGTTATGTAACAGCCTGAAGTGGATACTGACCCCTCGTTGTGACCCACAAAAGAAAACAAGACCATAAGAGAGAAGATTGATTATTTCAATATTGATATTATTAATGCCTGAAACAACCGCCGCAGGGTGGGTGTCTCGTGAAGTAATTAACAACAGGCTGCTGAAACAGACAGTTTTTTTTACATATTCCATTACAACATTTTCCAATGAGTAATACATTGAACAGTTAAAGAGAAAGCAAGATGAGAGTGTATGTTTGAAAAAAAAAACTGCATACGCATGTAGAGGACCAAATCTGCAAAAAGATGAGAGGTACTGATTTGTCCACAGGGGGTGCCAAAATTCATTTAACTTAAAGTTCATTACAGGTGCTTTAAACACAAAGTATGTCAAATCCGCCGCTCTCAATCAAAACAATAACAAAAGATGACATCAAGGCCAGCAAGGAATCATGGGAGTGATTCTCTCTACTACCTAGTTCGTTTTCATCGGGGGGGTCCCCCCCGATGAAAACGAACCCCGAGTCGACTGTAGTGAAGACAAACAGGTGAAACACACCTGAGGAAAAGAATATGTTTACTGACGATGTATCCAAGTATAATTTACACAACATTTTTAGCACAGCAGCACATACAGCAACAGTACAGCAGCTTTCACTAGCACTTCACGCCTCCTTGTGCAGCGGTATTTGACTTAACATCCGGCGTTTCCATGGCAACGAAAAATATGTCGCTCTATCATGGCGGCCGCCACGAAAGACAAGCGCCTTATAACTATCAAATTTAGGGTTTCTGTGATACTGTACACTAAGATTCATTTCAGCAATGCATTCATTAACACATAACTTCCCATTTACCCCATTATTCTTTTACTTACTGTTGTGCAGGAAAACTAGATATTTACAACCATGCATCCAGAGCTTGTTTCTATCTTCCCTGTACATTTTTCTTACTGTCAACAGTTCTTTCCCTCTCTCTATTATTGAACGTTCTGCTGTCCATGTGTGTATAAATCTGTCTGTCCTTGTCTCTCTTTATCGCTGTGTCTCTCTCCTCCCACTCTTATCAACTGTTCTGGACAGATATGTTCAGAGCTATTCTTTCTCCGTCTCTGTCATTTTTTCTTCTTCTTTGTAACACTTTACAAATGTTCCAGAACAAGGTCTTCTTTCCTCTGATCCCCATTGTCTCTCCTCTTTACATCCACCTCAGGAGATTAACTTCTCCTTTTCTCTTTCTATCTCTGTCTTTTATCTATCTCAGTGTTTGGACGTTCAGATTTCCTGATCTTGTTCTCAGTCTATTTCTATCTCCTTGTGCCGACATGCTGCTCAGGAGTATATCCGTAGACAACTGGAAGAGGAACAGAGGCAGTTAGAGATTCTCCAGCAGCAACTACTACAAGAACAGGCATTACTGCTGGTAACCACAGTGCTACTGCTGCTCCCCATTCGTGTTGTGTGGCCCCCTATTCCCCACTGCATGCACCTAAGTGCCAGTAGAGAGGAACAGACTGTGAGGGAATCCGCAGTCTGACTCTCTAAACCTGTTAGCCACGGATTTGAGGAAAAAACATGAAGCGGAAACAATGAATTGCCTTATCTCTAATGTTTGTGTGGAATTTATTCACATCACTGATTGCATGTACGGTAGCATTACGTTTGCTGGATCTCAAAAGACTCCCCAGAGGGCACAGAAAAACGGTTTTGTCAGCCTCGATCATGTTGGCCCACACAAAGTGAGAACATCCAAGAGAAAATGGGACGTTGTTATTTTCCGCAGAGGGTTTCTCTCACTGCCCCAGCCTGGTCTAGGGCGACAGATCTATGTATTATTTGTGAAAAGATGTCTTTTGCATTTTGTCAACCAAGTCTTGCTTTATATTTGAAGAGAAATTTGTTAAAGGGAGCACAGACAAAGCCTGGAAACCTTTTGAGATCCATCCAAAGTAAACACAAGAGGCCAGAGAGAAGACTATGTGATCTGAAAAATGGCCTCCTCCTCTTCTCTTCCCTTCCCTCTCCCATCTTCCCTGCCTCCTTTCCGTCCCAGTACCAAAAATGTGTGCTCATATTTCATCGTATTCAAGCTGTCAATCAATTTGTTTCAAAGTTTTAGTTTGCTTGATTTGTGAATATGTGACACCAAAATCCGAGTCCCGTCTCTCATCTCTGTCCTCTCTCCGATACTCCCTCTGCGCCTCTCACCCGCAGGAGTACAAGCGTAAGCAGGTAGAAGAGCAGCGGCAGGCAGAGCGCCTACAGTGGCAGCTCCAGCAGGAGAGGGCCTTCCTGGTGTCTCTACAACAGCACCAACAGCAGCAGAAGCAGCAGGAGGGACTGCAAGCATCGAAGAAAAATCTTTACCACTTTAAGGATATCATCAATCCTAATGACAAGCCTGCCTGGGCTAAAGAGGTAAGTAACCACATGCATTATTTACAAAGATAAGCATGCAGTTAGTCAATACATTTTCCTCGGATGTGGGTGAGTTCCATCAGGAAAATAGTTCACTGAATATATGCACGTATCGGTGATGATCCCAGTAATTGTTTGGACTCAAACCCCCGTTACATCGTACACACCGAGTGGCCTTCTCGTGTTCTTCACATCTTATCCAGCAGGTCTAACTAAAAGCTGCAGTTAAAGTGGGGAAAGTGGATTCATAGACCTCACTCTTTGAGTCTGAAGATTAAGATATTCGAGAATTAACCAGAGACTGTATATACAAAGTGAATAAAGCCCCCCTCCCGCCCATTATAAATCATGATACAGGCAATAAGTCATTAATTTATGATGTAAAGCAAGACGATCATAAAATGATGCATCCTGATATCTGATTAAATGAAGTGTACAAATGCCCCTTTTAAAGGTAAAGTGCAGGATTGATGTACTTCTTCACCGTCACCTTTTTGCGTGTTACAACTCTTTACAACATAAGCCCACCGTCTTCCTCTTTTATCCTGCTGTCAACAACTTAATTGGCCAATTCCATTCACGCTACCCTGATTCGTGTCTTACGCGCCACCGCGTGGAATCATGAACGATGATGCTGTGAGTCAAATTACCAGGGAAACATGTTTTTTTTTTTCCAAACTAACGTATCAATATTTGGAACCGGTGATTTCATTATTGTGTTACATGGGTCAGGACGATGATGCATTGCTGTATCAATATTTTTTCCCACCCCTTGTTATGTCTCTTTCTTTGTTTAGGTGCTCCTGTGGTCAATCACGGGTAGCCCTACCCTAAAGCATACACTGCCTTATCTTTGGTTTTATCCTACATGGGATCATTACAAAATTAGGACCCCACTTTGTAGCTATTGAGAACTTAAACTAATTAGAAAATGTTTTCTGAGGTGATAAAACAACCGAGAAGTCATTTCCCCCTCTGGTTTTATACAACTGGACTACTTTTTGCAACAAGCTGAGTTGACTTACATCAGCAAAAACGCAGATGTAAGGCACTTACTTATTGGCTTAACATTGGTTACAAGAGGATACATCCACTTCCTATAACCGGTCTATGGAATTAACACTGTTATATTGATAATCCAACCATGATGTCTACTTTGTCTGTGTTTATGTTGTTGCTCACCCTCCTCTGACTCTGACTCCTAGGTCTGGAAGCAGCAGCATTTTCAGGGTAACCCACCCCGCCCTAACCTACGACATCACCAGTCATTCAATCAACCACCTTCATCTGATGGCTCTCACGGCCAACCCCGAGATCGAGCACCTAGGCGAACCCCGTCCCATGCTGCCCAGCTCTTGTCCAACAACCTACCACATATCCTTATTTCACAAGCCCATGGGGAATCCTTAGATCAAGGGCTGAAGCAGGAAATAAGCCAGCAGGTCAGAGAATTGAGGGCTCAGAGACGCAGTCCAAGGAGCTGCAGTCCAGGGCCCATCCAGGAACACAACCAGGCTGCTGGCCAAGGGCCCAGTAGGGGACCTAGTAAGAGTCAAGGGCAGGTCAGCCAATCTAATCTAGTACCAAACCTTCATCTTCTGGGGCCCTGTAATCAGAAAGAGAAGCCACGAGACAGACCTCTTTCTGCCCCAAGTCATGCAGCCATCCATGGGTTGTCCCCAGACCCTCAGCCTAAAGCCCTTCATGTTCATCCTCAGTCCCCAGCACAGGTCCATAGACCCCAGTCTGGAGCTATCCCTGTTACCAACCCTGTGGTCAAACTGGTAAATGTCCGTCCTCGTGCTAGGTCGCACTCGCCTTTTCATAGAATAGAAGTAGATATAGAACCAGAGTACCTGAGAGGTTGGCAGGAGGAGTGGAGACCTGCTGTCAGCCATGAGACCCTTCTTCTTCAAGTCCCTGATAACAATCCTTTTTCTTCCCCTGCTTCTGATGGGGATAGAAGAGGATGGGGATGGGAGCAGAATGCAGTAAGGGGTAGCTCTTCTATGTGCGACCTCAGTGCTTCTGCCCCAGCAGACATACTCAGACAGCACATGGGCAGACCAATGAATAGTCGCTCCTTTGAATGTTTGCCAAAGAGTGCTCCAACATCTCCATCTCATTTGATGGGTCTCTCTCCTCACTCCTCACTCCAAACTTCACCAACCCTCTCCCCAGCTTCCTCAGGGTCGTTATCCTCAACTAACTTATCCCCTCAATTCTCTCCTCACTACTCAAAGTCCAACACAAACCAGTTCCTCTTGCCAGTGAACCCTTCCCATCCCCATTTCATATCACCTGCCTCCACTCCTCACTGCTCCCCGTATAACTCTCCCTTTGGATCCCAGAACCAGCTCTACCCTAGTTCTGTTGAATGCTAGTGCTTTTCCACACATGTATTTGAACACACACAAACACACACAAATCTTTGTATTTCTATATTTGGGACTGATATTCAACATTTCCTAGCCACAAATCCATCTCTTAATCATCAATAAATTGTATTTGTATAGCACCAATTCATAATCAATTTGATTTCAAAACACTTTATAAAAAGGTCAGGGGCCGTACTCATAAAGCTTCCTAGTACAAAGGGTTTAATGTAGTGGCGCTGAAAGATGGGATCAACTTAGTGTAGTCCAAAGTGTGCCTTCAGTGGGTTGCAAATCAAGGCAAATCCTGTCTTAAACAAAACCTTTGTTTGACTTAACTGTAAAAGTCTTAAATTGTAAGTCTTAAGTTTATGACCCTCTAACAGCCCTTTGCTATACATAATATCGTAATGTATCTATTGCACAGACATTACTTTTTTTTGGGGGGGGGGGGGGGTTGAATGTTTCCACTGCAGGGATAAGTATCACCCCCCAAAAGGACCCTGCTCTGGTGCTGTACAACTTGCAGCGCTGATTATTTCTGTGGTAGCGTACCTTTTAGTTGCCGCGTCGCCATGCCTTATTTACAAAAATGTTAAGACCTACATGGAATCACAGATAATAATGAGCTAGAGCAAACTTTTAACCTCTTGAAAAGGGGATCCTAGTGCTTTAAGTCCAATGTACGTCTGTGGAAACAGCCAATGTCCTTGCTTATTAGAAAATATTCCCAACCTCGAGGTTTAAAAGTCCAGTTAGTTTTCACAAAGATGGAAGTACAAACGTATTATCACATATTGCGCTTATATATCACACACCCATTACCATTGTAAAGTATCACACACCCATTACCATTGTAAAGTATCACACACCCATTACCATTGTAAAGTATCACACACCCATTACCATAGTAAACTAAGTCACACATCTGTAAATATACTTATATCAACAAAGTGGGGGTCTTTTATGGGTCATTTACATACATGTTTTTAATTATCTGAGTGTATGCAGGTTTTGCTTATATTTTTTTATTACAAATTAAATACTTAAAACTGGGACTGAGATCCAGAAGGGAGATGTTACTTCTTAGGGACAGTCCTAAGTAACATCCTGATCCATTGGTAGTTAAACCCAGCCCAGCCCCAATGCCCCCCCACCCTGCCTGCCTCCTATCACCCAGTACCCCACCAACCATCATGGCAAGCTGGTTCCTAGCTATACTGGTGGTGTTGTCTTCGATGAAACCCACCCATCAATACTTCTTTTTAGGTCAGTCAACAAGTCAACTAAATCCGTGGCTTGGTAATGGGTTCTGGCCAAGTGGTGATGGGATCTTTTAGTATACATTAAAAACCTCATAGAAGTCCCTCTGTCCTCCATCTCCTCTCATTCTTCATCCGTCTCTGTGTTCTTTCTTATTGTAGAGGGGCAATAATAACCGTCTTCAAATGCTTTGTTTACCTTGTAGAATCTCAGCCATAAGCTGCATTTCCACCACATACACCTTTTTCCCAGGGACTGGAAACTTTAAGAGCTACTCGGTATATTTCCACCTTGTAAAACTAGGCCTAAATCAAGTTCCAGACAGTCTATTCAACCGTCAAATGGTCCCTCAATTTTTGATTGGTCAAGTACTCCCAACACATCAACAGATGATTTGTGTTACCTACACAGCTTTTAAGACTCAAGTGGAAACGTAGAAAATAATAGGCTGGAGGAACCTTTTAATTCCACGATGAAAGGTCCCCAGTACTTTACTTTTGGTGGAGATGTGGCTTTTGTAGAAAGAGCTTTTGGGTTCAATTATTCAAACAAAGATTTTCCGGCACTACCCAAAAGATTTTTCTTCAGTTACGTGATCTTCTTATAGTATTTCTCTTTTTGGTCCTGTAGGTCAACTGATGTTAATGCTAACCCTTGAACACAAACTGCCTCCACAGATCTCACCAGCAGTTCTTCTCCTGAATCCCATAAATTGTCCTTTTCCATCGGTTCTTTGTACTTTGTTACTGTTTGTATACAGTCTATGTCAGTAGACTCTAACAGAGGCTGGAAAGTATTCTGCCACCATATTTGTCAGAGAGACCTCTATGTAGAAGACAACCCAGCAGGCAAATAACAAAGATTTGAGGCAATGGCACAGCATTGCATAGTTGTTACTACCAAGGTCATAATCTGGACTAATCTGACTGGATTATGAGCTCATGGGGAATTACAGAATTACATGCAAATGCATTTCACCTGGAAGCTATAGACACTATGCCCTGCAGAGCCATAACCAAACCTTCAGTAGATCGTTAAGAGTGGAGAAGTGTGATTTGTGCAGCAGGAAGCATTCCTCAAAGCCTTCTCTCACTGCACAGCAGATAATCTAATCATCTGATTACAATAGCTACAGGAGCTTTCTGCCTTCCTTACTCATGGACGTTTGGTGCTCTTTGGGACACAAGTGTGTAGAGACAGTCACTCTGACTAACTAGTAAATGAACTAACAATAAAACATGGTTTCATATGTGTGCACACATACTACATTCATATGTAGTGGAATCCATGATTTTGGTTTGAATGTAGTGCCTGTTGATTCTTGACCTTTCTCACCAGCCATCAGACACTCTTACTTCGTAGCTGTATGTGGGACATGGAGACACTGTGTGTTTGGAAGTAGTGACTAGATTTACCACTTTTTGTCCAATCAGCTACTGAAATGCTGAAACTAAAAACTACTTTGGACCACAGAAAAAAGTAAAGTATAGTTGTAGTCACATTATACAAATCCAGATTAGTTCAATTTAAAGTATCTATGAAAAGCTCGGATTATTCTGTTTTAGATTTAGGTCCCAGGTGATTCCCAGGATGCTAGATTGTCAGTACACCTGTGACACAGTCAAAATCTTGTGAATCTGAATTTGCAAAAGCTACAAGATGCTATTATGTAGCTATAAGCGTAAGTGGGAAGCATTTTTTTCTGGGTTATATTTTAAAGCTCCTGTGTAATTCGTGATAATTTGGCGCCCCCTGTCGACAAAGCGGTATGTCTTCACTGTTTTCTGATTTTGTCCTGTACGTTTGCTTTTAGTATTTTCAGACCCTTCCAAAAAAAAAGCATCCAGCTCTCTTTTAATTGTCGATCTTTGCTTTGAAAATTTTTTAACAAAGGCTGTTTCTGCTGTGTGTTATAACTCAGTCCGTCTGACACCTACCCTGTGGCAGCATTTACAGGCATTACAAATAACTATATGGAAGTTATTAATCTTCATGCTGATGCTCTGGTCTGATTCTGAATCTCATAGAGAGGCAACTATTTAAATCTTAGTCTGTTTAATCAAAAGCTAAAAGATCCTCATAGGAGCTTTAACGTGAAATTTACTAGATACATTTGCTGCTTTAAAAAAAAAAAAACTACTCGCACAACCTGCCAGTTTCGATGTTGAATAATTATATGAGTGTTTCTGTGGAAATCTGGAATTGCTCCAAATGTCAATCTGGTTTATGATTAGAAGGAAAAGACGTAACAATCTTTTTATGAGTCTTGAACATAAAAACAACAACAGCAGGTTATAATTGAAGAACAATATGCACAGTGCCCTCCCACAGCGCTAAGAGGTCATAGGACTGTCTGGTGGCGTGTTTTGATGCATGAAGCTGATTGATCGGTACCCACTGTAGTGGTGATGAAGTGTGGTGAGCGGTTGTGTTGCGTGCTGGGCCGTGAGTGACAGTAGTATGTGACCCGTCTCAGGTGGAGGAGCGATCTAAGCTGAACAGACAGAGCTCCCCAGCGCTGCAGCACAAAGTGTCCAACCGCATCTCCGACCCCTCCCTCCCTCCCCGCTCCGAGTCCTTCAGCAGCGGGGGCATGCAGCCCGCCTGCACCCCACCAATCCACCGCTCCATCGAACCACAGGTGTGTGTGTGAGGGAATGTATGTGCAAAAGGGAAGGCATGGGAATGTTCGGTGTGTCTCCAACACACCAGAAACATCACAAAACTAAGTGCCTTATTGCATGAACTCTTTTGAAAGTTCACCTCTGAACTGTCTTTTCCATTTAAATTTATTATCTTAATATTCCCATCTTTATTTTTCCTACAACTGGTCAATTTCACCTCCTCAAATTCAACTGCCTCCTGCTTTCTGATTTCTCTTCTCTTCTTTCTCCTTTATCTCCTCTATCCATTTATTCTCAATCATTTTCTACCTTATTTCTTTCCTTCTCCCTTCTTACTTTGGATCTGTTTATGTATTTATCATTTTTTCTCCTTCTACCAACATCTCTCTCCATACTTATACATTTCTTAAACCCTTTACTACCTCCTTCCTTTCCTTCTTTCACCCTTATTTCTTTCCTTTAACTTATACACCAACCAACCTGCTCCCATCCCCGGACTAAAACTCG
Source organism: Tautogolabrus adspersus (assembly GCA_020745685.1). Taxonomy (NCBI): domain Eukaryota; kingdom Metazoa; phylum Chordata; class Actinopteri; order Labriformes; family Labridae; genus Tautogolabrus; species Tautogolabrus adspersus. The sequence goes on from CM036552.1 coordinate 20,239,218, forward strand.
TCATCTCTCCCTCCGTCTCCCTCTCTCTCTACTACAGATGGCTCACCTCGTCCCAGTGAAGACCCACTCCAGCTCCATGTCCGGCTCTCAGTCTCTGCAGGACCAGACAGGTTCAGCTCTGAGTGAAGGCATCAGCGTTGGCTCCCCAAGGCCTGACATGCCCCGCCAGAACTCAGACCCCACTTCTGACACTCCCGGGCCCCAGCTGCGGGCCACTGGACGGGAGGAACGGGATCGGGACAGAGACAGGGATCGGGATCGGGACAGGACAGCCTGGCTGAGGGAGGAGGATCTCCCGCCCAAGGTCAGAACAGTGTTTTTTTTTTGGTAGGAGATACTATACAGAATAAAATGTTACGGTATTATGTAAGATCTAAGCAGCATTGTTCACATGTTATACAGAATCATCTATAGATAGTGAGCTGACTTTTCTTTACAACTTTTAAAAAGTTAAAGATACATTGGTTTACATTTAACATTTTTGTTGCATAAATATAGTTAGGTAGACATGCTTTTGCAGTAGAAGCCTCAAAATGTGCACAAACATTCATATTTCAAATATGAAGGAAATCAGGGAGGGAGAGAGAGAGTGGGGAATGGCATGCAGGAAAGAAACCCCATGCCGGACTGGAACACGGGCCGTCTGCTTGGAGGACTACAGCCTCCGTTTATGAGACCTAGCCACTCCATCTGCGTCTCAATAACTCATTTGTAAACCAGCGTTGCTCTCTCACTCAGCATGCATACATTTGACCTATAACAGTCGATGGAGGCCTTTTGGTATTCATGCTTTGTAATCACACTATTATGCAACTTAAGCTTAAACTAGATTAATCAGTCCTTAAGTAGAGGTGGGGAAAATAAATGCTTTTTTAACGTATTTCACATTTAGGAGAAACATGTTGAAACACAGTTATTGTGTAAGAGCTGAAGATCAGCAGATAGACAAAGAAACAAGATTGATATATTGAACAATGTAAATGCCCATCTTATATGTTTCTATTGAGCATGCCTAATGTCAGTGCTGATAGAAGTTTGGCGTCTGTCTTTTGATTTCTAAGTGATCGATGTTTACCTCTGCACCTCTGTTGGCTCTTATGTAAAGTAATGTCATTAAATTGATGTGGAAACATCAGCTACGTGTTGCAACATGTGATACGTTTTATAGAACTTCTGAAGAACTCTTACATATGTTGGCAAAACAAATATTGTGAAATGACTCACGTGGAGTTTCCTTAACTGAATCATACTTTATTGGCAATGTGATCCCCACACCTGTTTCAATACAAGCTGATCAACATAACTATGAGAGCGACAGAGCCAACAGTTTAACCTGCCAGACTTGATTTCTAGGATGATAAAACACTCTGGAAAGAAACTTTAAACTTCATGCTCAGTGAAGCTGTGACACTCATAATGACCCTCGTCTGTTTGTATTTGTGCATGTGCAGGTCCCACAGAGGACCACATCCATCTCCCCAGCCTTGGTCAGGAAGAACTCCCCTAATGGAGGAGTGGGTCTGGGCCCGCGCACTGGTTCCCAGCTCATCCGGGCCAGGTACAGTTGACATCTGTGTGTTGACCACCTCTTAGGTCTAAACTACAGAAGTGACCTTCATAGTCAAGGTCAACTTTAAACCTAAGCTGGACACATTAATGCAGAATTATTTGATTACTTTAGTTTGTTTTTTTGTAGTTGCTGTCGTACCTTTGGCGTGCTTAGTATAATTCTTGATGATTTCTTGTACGTCGTAACCACAAATCTCCTCCTACGTTCCTAACTGTGATGTTTCCTCCTGTTCTAGTAACCCGGACCTGCGGCGCTCGGAGCTCTCTCTGGACGCCATGCTGCAAAGAACTTCCTCCAACTCATCATCCTCTTCTTCCCCTTCATCTCAGGGAGGCTCAGCTGAGAGGAGAGGTACAAAAACACACTTGAATGCATTTCTTAAACTGACACACACACACACACACACATACATCATCAAAACACAGACACACTTCCACCCAAACAATTCAAAACAGGTGCATTTTTCCTGCATACTTGCAAACACAGAATCGCACCAACATCCACTCACACAGCTTCAGCGAGTTTCAGAGGCTATCAGCGGGACGATGTCAGGCGCAGTTACGCTCTGATCAACCTGTCTGATGTGCCCTGTTGCTCTCAGCCTCCGGAGAGATAGAGGAGAGGAAATGAGAGAGGGAGTGAGAGAGGTGTACAGGAAAGTGTCAAACAACAGGCCAGAGGGATATCTAAGATATGCATGGATCTCCCTTTGACACACACACACATAGCAAAGAGAGAGGGTGAAGTGTGGTGGGATCGGTGTCACTTCATGTTTTCTGAGTGTAATGTATTATCATCTGAGGTGGTTGAAAATTAATTGCTTAGTTTCAAAAAAGGAAGGACAAAAAAAGTATTTTACACACATTTTTAATCAAACATTTTAAGGGTCATCTTTTTTTTTTAAATAACATTTTTTGGTGATTCTGATTAAGATTTTGAGTTGATATTAGATACAATGTATAACTTTTCCCTTATTGTATTAGGTCAAGCAAAGCAGGAAGGATCCCCTCCAGGAGCCAATCAGGAGGTAAAGCCCAGACAGGAGGAGGGCCGTGAATCAGCCAGACCCAGCAGACCTGCTGTGAGTCAAATAACGCAGACACACACTTTCACATTGCGTCACAGCAGTCTCCCCTCTCCTCTACTTCTTCTTTTTTTCTGCTGTTCATCTGGTTCTTTCTGTCTCTGCCTCCTTCTCTTTGTCCTTTCATTCTTCAGAGCTATAAGAAAGCCATAGATGAGGTTAGTGACACCCGAGTCCCCCCTTACTTTATTCCCGGTTTTCTTTTTTCCTCAATCTTCAGAGATCCTGTTTTACCCCCCTGGCATGGTGAAGTTAGTTGACTTACCAAGAAGATGATTTTACTTTCATTAACTTCAAAATATCATGGTGTAATGGCGATGGCAGCGCATGTGTGCTTCTTCACACCTAGACACAACTGAGAGAGTGAATGTGGATGCGTGCTTGTGCAGGAGTGTGTGTGTGGGGGTTACCTGAACTGCCAAAGCACCTGATACGTCTCTGCATCTTTTTTTTCTTCCTGTTTCTCTGTCATCACTGTTTACTGGTCAGGAGGAGCTGGTAAGAACCACCGTGTACGACGGCCTTCCCCCCCGTCTGCATGATTTGGTCTGATCCATCGGCTGGGTTGAATGGTGGGGAGGGAAATGATGGGTGGAACCACAGGGGGGTGCTGGCATGGGGTTGATAGGTAGAGGGGGCGCAGTGTGATGCTGATCTGAACCAGTAGGACATCAAGCTTGATTATCTTTCTTCTTTCTTTTTATGACCTGTGAAATATTGCTTGTGAGAAATTAAAGTGCTTCTCTGTGATCACTTTTTATCTCACAATATGAAAAACTTGACCGATGTTAAGCAGAAAAAGGGGGTCTCAGATAAGCACTCTTATTCCAGGACACTTGTGTTTCCAAGGAAAGATGTTTGTGTGACAACTAATGAGCTCTCTCCTTATCCTGACGGTTTGTCCTACTCTTTGCCCTTCTCTGCTCCCTTCACCCCTGTATGTGATCTGCTCTTTTGCACTCCTCGGGTTCTAAGACTGATACAGAACTGATTAACTTATTGAAACTTTCTCCTCTCTTCCTTTGTCCCTCCTTGTAGGACCTAAGTGCTTTGGCTAAGGAGCTCAGAGAATTGAGGGTAGAGGAGGGCAGCAGACCACCAGTCAAGGTAAAATGATTCATATATATTTGTTTATATTGTAGTATTAAATCAAAACGGAATGAAGCGGACGGCCCGGGTTGGAATCTGTGGTTACTTTCCCGCATATCACTCCCCATTCTCTCTCCCTGATTTTGGACTCTATCCACTGTCCTGTCTCTATAATAAAGGCATTTAAAAAAACAGGGAAAAAGGAAAAGAGTTTTGCAGATATTGATTGGCGTTGACAGCAGTCAGTTGAAATAAATGTGAAAACGTACAAACCTTAGACTGTATAAATATGGACCTAGCTCAATGACGTCACCCACTGGTTTCTGAAGTGGACTTTAGAAGCTCATCTATGTTGGTCGCCATATTGGAAATGTGTCTCAAACTTACTTTTGGTCACCATAGTAACAGTTAAAAAACGGGAGCTGAGGCTGGCAAACATTTACAACACACCCAACTGTCAGTCAGATCAGTGACGGCACTTATTATGAATAACTCTTAGCTTCAATATCATCAAAACCAAATGTAATATCATCAATGTGTTTTCACAGTGTTGCCTTTCATAAACTTTCTGAATAATTGTCTTTATTTTGTTTTCTATGTTTCGGTAAAGGTGACAGACTATTCGTCCTCTAGTGAAGATTCAGAGAGTAGCGATGAGGATGGAGAGACGGTGGGACATGATGGTACTGTTGCCGTTAGCGACATCCCCCGCATCTTGTAAGTTGTCCCCTCTTTTTTTACTTTTTATCATCTCTGTTTTTCCTTTTTTACACGCTGGACTTGTCAGTGTTTATTTGTGTTGAGATATTCATATCTTTGGAATATGCACCGTGCCAGCAAGCTGTCAGTTTAGTTTTGGCAGAATTGCTTTGTAAATAATTGTGTTTGTGTGTGTGTGTGATGCAGGCCAGCAATGCAGAGCAGCAGCGAGTCTTACGGCGGGCTGACAGAGGACTCTCTGGGAGATGCCTATAATGGCTCCAAGGACGGCACTTTAGTGGTGAGAGAGGTGATGAATGTGCGCACACACACATACACATAATGCAGTATGCACACTCACATACACACAGTCAGTAGCAACAAATAAACCAAAGAAAATATAGTTTTTGTTTGTCTTTTACTTTCCAACTGGTGTCATTTTTCTTCTCTTGCTGTCACTTTCTCTCTAAACTCCATCTCTCCTTGTTCACTTTTTCACAACTCTTCTCTTTTATTTTTTCAATCTCTCAGGCAGAGGAGAGGAGGAGGGGTGGTCACTCTGAGAGTAATGGATTTGGCAATCACAGTAACCATGGTAACCTCCCTGACCTCGTGCAGCAAAGCAATTCTCCCTCTGCCACACCGACCTCCGCCCTGCAGGAACTTGGGGACATGCCTGAGGTCAGTCATAAACCTTCATTCCACAATATGTAGAAAAAACATCATTCATCATTATCCTATATACACAAGCAATCAACCGCTACCTAGCTAACATTACAGTTTAATAGTGTTACCAGATATGATAGCGAAGGCCTATTTCTTAGCTAACAGAAAAGTTAGCTAGCTCAGGGTAATGTTGGCTAAGTTAGGTAATGGTTGAATGTTGGTGCTTTTGTCTCCAGGTAGCTAACAAGTTATCAAATATGTTGTTTAAACCAAAATGGACTCCTCGTGATTTTAACTATCCAATATTTATTAAGTCAATCATGAAGCAGAGAAAAGCTAGTCATTATATACCTAAAATTCCCTTAACTTACAGTATACAACTTTTTAATCCTGGAATACAGCAGGACGACAGTTTCATTCTAGCGTCCCACTTTTCGCTTGATGTTAGAGGAAAATGTTTCAATATGGTAAATGAGTTATTGTTTTCTGTCTAACAGTTTGGTGTGGGATCCAAATCATCCTTCACCCCATTTGTTGATCCACGTGTCTATCAAACCTCCCCGAGTGAAGACGACAACGAGAACTCAGCAGAAGGTAAATAAAGCACTTAAAAAAAGCTTTGGTCACACACTTACTAATGCAACACTAACTTTTTAATTGGGAACAAAAGACATTTAAGGGCAGCAAAAAGGCGTTTTATTACTGTTTGTGCCAACATACATTTTGTTTCCCATCTTTCTCAGCCATGTTCGCTAATGAGCTGCTGAGGCAGGAGCAGGAGCAGGCCAGACTAAACGAAGCCAGAAAGATCTCCGTGGTCAATGTCAACCCAACCAACATCAGACCTCACAGTGACACACCAGAGATCCGCAAATACAAGAAACGCTTCAACTCTGAGATTCTGTGCGCTGCTCTCTGGGGTAGGAGCAAACATCCTTTACCTGAGAACTACCCTGACTTCTTCCATCTTGCCCTTTCTGCGTTTCTTAACTAATTTTTTGTCTGTGCACTGCATGCAGGTGTGAATCTGCTGGTTGGGACAGAAAATGGTCTCATGCTGCTCGACAGAAGTGGACAGGGCAAAGTCTATAATCTTATCACCAGACGACGCTTCCTACAGATGGACGTGCTGGAGGGGCTCAACGTGCTAGTCACCATATCTGGTAGGTCTAACACGGACACACTCGCACTGTAAAGACGTACATCCCTTTCCTTTTTTTACAGTGTATAAAACAACAGATTGTAGCTCATATCATGCTGTCCTGTACTTTGTGTAACTCTCATCAGCTTGTGTTTCCTTTTCTTAAGATAATAAAAGCAAAAAATAAAGTAAAAAAATTAAATCTTATATAAAACATTGTTGCGACATTATTATTTAAAGTTAAATAGACATAAAAAGGACATATTTGGAGACTCCCACTTATTAAATTCCATTTAAAGTAACAATCTAAGTAATCTAGGTCTATGGCCAAGAAATCTTCCATTATCTGCTGTTAACAGCCAAGTAGTTTCTAAAATATTTAGGAAATCTATTCTCATCTCTCCCGCTTTCTTTGTTGCTGCTCCTCAGGGAAAAAGAATAAGTTGCGTGTCTACTACTTGTCCTGGCTGAGGAACAGAATATTACACAACGACCCAGAAGTGGAGAAGAAGCAGGGTTGGATCACGGTTGGGGAGCTGGAGGGCTGTGTGCATTATAAAGTTGGTAAGGATCTGTGTGTTTGTATTTTTTTTTTATCAAACTAGATGAGCCTTTATTGTCTTCTTTAGGATGGATTTGGGTGTATCATAAATGAATGCATGAACTTGGATCAGGAGTACGAAGGCTGAAATTGTGATTCGGCATGTCGTTCCAGATTGAGCTGAATTTCTTTTATTTAAACTGAAACAAACAAGGTTTAATATTTGGGATTGAACCTTTAACAGGAAAAGTATTTATGTTTATTTGGATAACTTGTTTTTAAAGAAGCTTCAGAAACAGTTTGTAATTGAGTGACTGCATTTCACCTTTGCTACCAGTTTCTCAAATGCGGTGACATTAACTATTCTTCATGCCGCTGAGAGAAGCCGATGGGCAATCGAAAACATGGATGTTCATTCTTTTTGTTTTGATCCGCAAAAATTGCACCCAGTTATTATAACCCAAGGACTTCTCCGTCTCTTGCCAAATGCAGGAGATTTTGTCCAGAAAGGAAGTAGGGAAAGGTAGCAGTTGGTGCCAATTTTTGAGGAGCAAAAAAGGTTCATGTACCACATTATAGTCAATACAATCGAATGTGAATGATGAATGCTGGGGCTGGTTGTCAAAGTCAAAGGGTTTGGCTGTTCATGTGTATATGTTCAAATTCAAAGTGTGACTAACGTTTGTATATGTCTCTGTCGTGTTTTCAGTTAAATATGAGAGGATTAAATTTCTGGTGATCGCTTTGAAGAACTCTGTGGAAATCTATGCCTGGGCTCCCAAACCCTACCACAAGTTCATGGCCTTTAAGGTACGGAAACATGCACATACTTAACACACAATCATACTAAGTACTCCCATTTATGGATACAGACTTTGTTGTGTAACCACAGATAAACATTGAAAGTTCCAATATTTTGTTCCCTCTTTCCCACTTTGTTTTTCCTACTCCATTTTCATCTTGACTGCTTTCCCATTTTCTCTTACGTCCTCCTCCTCCCCCTGTCTGCTTCTCTCTTCCTCTCTTTCAGTCGTTCACTGAGTTGCAGCATCGTCCCCAGCTGGTTGACCTGACGGTGGAGGAAGGGCAGAGGCTAAAAGTCATCTATGGCTCCAGCATGGGATTCCATGTCATCGACGTGGACTCGGGCAACCCTTACGATATCTACATCCCCTCACATGTAAGTGCAGGACTGTGCTTGAATAAGTCTGACTCCGCCTCTTTCATTAATAATGAACTAAACAGACACAGACACACTTGGTTTAGGACATCAGAGAGGATAAAAAAATGTCTGCCTTGTTGCCCAAATCCTACAGTCTTACCTGCAGATTTCTTTTACCAAGGTCAGCAGTAACTCACGCACTGTCTCACGAGGATTGGCTTCTAGGAATACAATGCCTATCACTTGACAAATGACCTCTTTTGATTGATTTCCTGTCGTGCAAGTAAAAGATTGATGGGTACTTAAGCTCTTTTTTTTAGTTATTTAAATATGCTGCACTGGGACTTGTGGTGGTGTCTAAATTAAGTTTGTTGAGTTTAAATTAAAAAAGCTACAAAATTACTTTAATTGCAGAATACTAAGTAGACATTTTCTGTTGCAACAACGGTAACCTAATGAGCGTTATTGTCCAGAAGTCAAGCTTTTCTTTGAGTGGCAGCATTCACAGAGTTATACAATCTGGTCACTCGAATCACTCACAGAGGCATAGTAAACCATCAGTTTGCGTGCTTGAATGCAAATCACTTTGGGTCCTTGCATGCAGATTACTTGTTTTCATGATGGCTTCCAAAATGTTGTGCTTTTTCTCGAATCAAGGCCAAACACAGGTCAGCCAAACTCTTGATTTAGTGGCAATATTTCAGTAAATATAAACCACTAAATATGGCTGTGAGGACACGCAACATTTAGTTTGTGATCAGTTTAATGACTCACAACACTGAAGCTTGTGCTTAATAGCGAGTTCACAGCGAGACTTCTGATTCAAGACCTTTCTTTACCTCTTTAGTTGATTGTCTAATACAGTTTTTGCCTTCAATCAATACCTCCTCTTTCTCTCTCCTTCCCTGCCAACTTTTCTTCCAGTGTGCCAAAGCGTTGAAGGTGACATCCTGCCATCTACCCTTTAGACTAGACCAATAGATCTTTAGTGAAACCCCACAGTGGATGCACAGAGGCACACGTGTCACTGTGTGCTACTGTTCATTAGAGTAGAGATTAACAGATCATCCAGCTAGAAATCTGTAGAATGAATAAACTCATTTTACCCAACGGAGACATACAGACTTCATTCCACTATTATAATTATAATAGTAATAATAATAAAAAAATGTAAGCGTGGATGCCATTTTTCAGAATAAATACAGTTTCTCATGGGCTAAGATGAGTTTTTTCATATCACTTACTCCTTTTACTGATGTGACCCCTTATGTGCTCCTGAACCTGAGAAGACTGAGGAGACTGCTGGCACAAATAATTCACCATGATGAAATGGCGGCGGTTTTCCTCAAACGTTAAGCTCAGGAAGAGAAGCTAATATGCTAAGTGTTTCTGGTCGTAGTTTGTCAACTTGGATAAACGTATAATCTGCCATATTGTTATCATTTGAGTGCTGACCAGCAACTGAAACGACAATGAACAGGGAACATTTTAACGTTTAACAACATGTCTGATAGCTTATTTGCAGCTAAGTCAGTGACAGGCTATATGACTCATTTTTTGCTAACATTAGCTTTAGCCAACATCCCTGTTACTTACTAAAAAAATACATCTAGCTAACTTGAATCACAGCTTGCTTGCTAACAATATGTTAACTAACTCTTATTACTGTTAATTGCTAACACTAAGCTAACATCATGGTTAGCTTGCTAACATTTTGGTTAGCTAACTTACCCTTTGTTGTTGTGAAAAAAGCCTTTTTCTACTCTATTTTGTCAAACTACTGTTATCATTACAGTGTAATATTGCTAGCAGAGTTTGTAGGATATGATTAGCTGTCGGCTACAGGCAGGTAAAGGTTATCATGCTGTGTGTAGGCCTACCAGAAAAACATGACCTGGTGTCCCTCCTTTTTTAAAACCATTTTCATTTGAGCTGCTAAAGAAGCAGTGAAATAGTCATCATTTTACAATATTATAACCTTTGGAGGGAAATGGCTGCCGTGTGAAAATGGTTAAGAAGGTTGGTTTCTAGAGGTTGGGGGGGTTGGAGTACACTTTTTAATTGCTGCTAATTGAAGCTCTGTGACTTTTCCAATTTCTGCTGATAAAATCTCTGTTGACTTAAGGTCAGAGAAAAGTGCCATAACTTTAAAAATCATTTATTACACAGAACTTCTCAGACAACAAGCCAGTCTGACCCTTTTGATCGACTCGTGCTTCTGATATTTCGCAGCCTGGTCAACGTCCACAGACTTGCTCTTTAGAGGATTACAGAATGCAGGCGGAGTGCCAGCCAAATTCTGTTGCATTAAATGCCCATGATGAATCCTGTGGGATGTTTTAATCTAATGTAGATTATGATAAAATGTGTCAGATTTAATCAAAGCCTCTGAAATGTTTGCATGTGTGTATCTGTCATAGATCCAGAGCCAGATTACACCTCATGCCATCGTGGTGCTTCCCAAGACTGATGGAATGGAGATGCTGCTGTGCTACGAGGACGAGGGCGTCTACGTCAACACATATGGTCGGATCACCAAGGACGTGGTGCTACAATGGGGAGAGATGCCTACCTCTGTTGGTAAGTCTCAAAAACGTGTTTCTTGTTAAATTTAAACTTTTTTTATGAAGTCTGGATTTTAACATCATAGAAAAACAGCCAGTATAAAGATCTTGGTTAAAAACCACCAACTTTGTCTTTTAAAATAACTAAAAAGAGTCATGCTAATACCAATATCAGAGCTGATATAGAAATTTAGATCAAACGTGTAGAGAATTCTCAGAAAACCCACTAATGGGAGTTCATTGAAGGTTTAATTGCATTCACAAATCAGTTTATAACATCTGCCTTCACAAGGAGGGCTTCCATCTCTGCTTCGTGGAAAAGAATGAGGGGTGGGGGGGGTAGGAAAATGGATAGAGTTCATCAATAGTAAATTAAAAATGAAAAGTCAGCCTGCAAGACGTGGAGAGAGATAAAGGAGTGGGCAACCAAGGGCTGAGAGTCAGACAGGAAGGTGTGTATGTAAGAAAAGTTTTAATGGGCAGAAACACTTAATATCTTGTTTTCTACTGCCCTCATGTGGAAGCTGGGAGAATTACACCTTTAGAGCGACCAGTTTTTAGGCAACTTAAGTCTGTAATGTGCATTTGTATGCTCTGGGTTATTAAATAGCATACTCTACGATATGTAAATCTGTTTATTGTTCATTTGTTTTCTCTCCAGTGTGACTTATTGTTGTTGTTTTGTTTGTTTTTCAGCTTATATCCATTCTAATCAGATAATGGGCTGGGGTGAGAAAGCCATAGAGATCCGCTCTGTGGAGACGGGTCATCTGGACGGAGTCTTTATGCACAAGAGAGCTCAGAGGCTCAAATTCCTTTGTGAGCGGAATGACAAGGTAATAAAAAAAAAAACACAGTTGATAGCAGCTCTTTGATTCTCGGTTATTCTTATCTATTAACTTGCTCTTGTCTTGATTTCTACTGAGTGGTCCTCATTGCATCACTGCCTCTGTGGAAAAACCAAAATGTTTATAATCTACTAGTTACACACTGAGGTTTGGTATTATATGAATAGATGTTCCATAAGGCCAAAGCTAAATCTTACTGTTATCACAGATTGATCTGCTGGTTCTGATCAGGTAGAACATTATGTCCAATTTTTAGATTCTTTGAAACAACTTTTTCATACTTATGAGTGCACAGTTTTTTTTTTGTGTGAATTCTAGTTGTTAAAGGTTATCTCTTTAAACGGAGGACTGTAAATGTTCTTCGTGATGTGTCTCCCTCTTTAGGTTTTCTTTGCATCGGTGCGTTCAGGAGGTAGCAGCCAAGTTTTCTTCATGACCCTCAATAGAAACTCTATGATGAACTGGTGATGGGTCGTACCGCCGTCCACTCTGCCTCACTCTCCCATTGGCCCGGCCCAGCGACACACCTCGACCCTGCGCCACATCTCACGAAAGGAACCCGACCGACCGAGAGGCCACAAGTGAACTCTTTTAACACCGGAGAGACTTAAAACGTGTAGAAAAAAAAAAAGTTATTATAGAGAAAAATAACAAAGACTTCAATAGAGAGACGTTTTACTCTAGATTATTCCAGGTCATGCAGAAGCCATCAACTGACTGGCAGACTGGTGCCACTGACTTTCCAAATATTCCTACTTTCTCTGTCTCTGTCTGTGACTCTTTCCCCTCATTGTCTGGTGCGTTCAAGTGTTCCACCTGACTCCTCCTGTCTCTGTTCTTTTTCTAACCCTCTCTTAATCCTCTGCTCCCTTCGTCTGTCCTCGTAGATCTAATCATCACTTTTTCAATCCTTTGACACCCATGTGCTCCAATTGTCTCACTTTGTATCTGCCGTGTGTGGGAGAACTACAACTCAGAGGCCGGAGAAAAAGATGAATGAGATTTAATACCAATTTAAATGTATGCTTCCGAATATGACAGTGCAGGGGAGGACAAATGTATTCTGGATGGCAGACAGCCTGATTGATTTTCTCTCTCCCTCCTCCTCCTCCTCCTCCTCCTCCCCCTCTTCTTCCTCCTCTCACTGTCGTTCTGAGTAAACTGAATTGTGATTTAATTCGATGGCATATCGCTGATAGAGATGCTGCGAGAAACTCTGCTGTCATAGGCGGGCGTAACAGTATGCAAAGCTTATGTCTGTGTCCCTTTAAGATCAAATCACTGCTCTGTCTTCTCTCCTCTTTTTTTTTAATCCTCTTTCCTTCCTCCTATCATCGTCATCACCACTCATCCCCCTGTTTTTAAACTCTGAAGGTGCTGCATCAGATTTACTGTAATACTAAATGAACAATGAGAGCGTCATTCTGTTCATTAATCTTCTTTTTCTCTCTCTGCGTGGCTGCGTCAGTCAGTCTATGTGAAGCTTGACGAAATGTACAGCACATCCGTGTGTCTACGAAATCAAGAGTGTGTTTGTGAGCGTGTGCATAAATGTGAACGTGTGTGTGTGTGTGTGTGACTTGGTGTTGACATGAGTCCCATTGAAATCAATTCTGAATGAAAGTGGGATAAAAAAAAAAAAAAAACAATGTCCGGAAAAAGCTTCAAGTAGTTCAGTCGCTGTGCGTGAACTTTTACTTTAATGCGGTCAAAGCAACATTGAGTGTGTTTACAAGCAGGTTTCTGATCTTATCTTCTTAGAATGGAGTTCACGAGGTGGTGTATTTGAACACCAAGCGTTGAAACAATAGGCAATATAAGAGGTTAATTTACTGGAGTGTGTTCCTTTTTTTCTTTAACACAGTATTCATGTATGCAGCCATGTTGCTGCAGGGATTAAAAATATGCATTTGAAACAGCGTATCCTGATCACAACCTCAGCAGGACACACGCTGCTGGCGAATACCGTGTGCATGTGGGAGCATTCATTGTTGAACGCTGTGCTGTCCTTTTTGAATCGCGCTCCTTACCGTTTGGTTCTTCTGTTTTTTTTTGGGGGGCTCCCAACTGTTTGTACAGTGCCTAGCATGATGTAAGCAAAACTAAAACGGAGGCCAAATGATAATCGCTCACGTTCTGATTAATGATTTGATTGCCTAAAACGTTGATCTTCTGTTTTGTTATCTCACTCTAAAACACGTTGTTGCCGATGTTGTTTGTCTCCTCCGGTGGAGATGTGCATTAACAAATCTGACCTGATTTCTTTTTCTTCAAAGGAGTAACTGATTGAACCTCACCAATTTCTTTTCAAATATGTAGTACAGCTCAATCATTAACACTGAATTGAAGTAGTACTAGTTTATGCATAATCATCCATGTTGGAGAGCACTGTAATGCAGGTTAGTTTTTTTTTCTGGTGAGTTCATTGTAGATTTGACCTACAAACCTAAAGTGATGCACACACAAAACAAACACTTAAATCCACAATGATATCATTTCAATCCTTTTTTTCTGTTAAATTATTAAAAGTTTTATATTCTCAAGGACTTTGTTTTTACACATCCATACAGTAGCTTCCTGTGCAGCTCAAAGTTAGGATCTGCTACAGTATGCAGGTGATCATTTTAGCAATAAAGAGCTGAGCTGAAGAAACCACTGTCTTCCCTGTGTCTGTGTCTGTGTGTGTGTGTGTGTGTGTGTGTGTGTGTGTGTGTGTGCACGCATGCATCTGTGTGTATCATTAAAGAGCAAATGTGTGAATGGGGGCATTATGAATATGTTTGTCCATCGTGGATTAGGACTCCTCCCACGGGAAAACGCTGACACGTCATTACAATGAGGACTCTCCTTGCAAGGATGGGGAAAAAAACAACACTGTATTCTTTACTCTGTTTCTCATTTTCTTTATTTTAAAAGAGCATTACTAATGTCCCGTTTGGGGATTTTATTTGTTTTGTAAAAGAGATGATGTAAGAGAGAAATAAATGAAACTACAACATTATGCCTGTTCGGTTGTGTATTTTTTTGTGCTTGTCTCTTTTTGCAAGTGTGCACATTTGTATCGGCAACCCTCAGACTTTGCCCACCTCTTAGTGTATCATTAACAAGAGTGTGTGTGTGTGTGTGTGTGTGTGCTATGAGAGAGAAAATACTCTCTGAACCCCATTATTAGTAAGAAAAGACAAACACTTTGAATCTGGGGAGCTATGTTGCTGTAATTTAAGAAACCCTTATTAACTGCATTATACAGTATTTTATAGTCCATCATGTAAAAGCATGAACATACTTCATGTAAGTTTATCCAGACTGTTTGCTCAGCTTTATCATCATTTTATTTATTCATTCCAAAAGTGTGTGTTTGTGCACATGTAGAAGTTATTGAAGACACTCTCCATTAACTGTTATGTGTTCAGTTAGTGCTGCAGAGTGTGCGCCTGTACCTGTGTGCACGCATGTGTTAGTCGATCAGTGAGTGGACACAGTGTGATCAGGCATGTAGCTTTCATTGATCATTACCTCCTGGCTGACACTCTGGACCCATCATGGAGTCGGGGAAGGTAAGAGCATTCTTGGCAAAGCCTGGCAATAGAAAAATGTAATAAAAAGAGTTTATATGTTTTTTATAATGTGGGTAAAACGTGCCAACAGGTGGACGATCACTGTGTTGTTGACATAACCGTAAAAAGCTGAAATTTGACGCTGAAACATGGCGTGTTAGTGTCATCAGTTTGTTCTGTATTTGCATAGTCATTCGGACATGTCCGCAATGACACAATCTCGGTTTTCAAAGCACATCCAAAATGTTTCAATTGTTCATTTTCAAGTAATATTTCAAACTTCTGTGTTTAGGCATTCTAAAGACTAAGAAAAAAACACAACAGTAAAAAAAATAAAGTCACAGATTATGTTAATTACTATATATAGAGTTCTGGTACTGTATATGCAAGTACAGCTCTATTTACACAAACATCTCCCTGCTTGTGTATTGTGCATGTTAAATTCTGTTTGTCTATATGTGTGTATCTGCAGCAGCTATCAGGTACGCTGGCTTTGTCAGTGTTTACAGCAGTTCTGGGGTCTTTGCAGTACGGCTACAGTCTTGGAGTCATCAACGCTCCACAGAAGGTAAAGGATCTTCTTTCACACGGACTTTGTCTCTTAACACTGATTGTTGTAAACAAATTAGAAAGTCCATATAAGCAACCCCTAGGGTCACTTCCTGAAATCACTGACACAATTGTGCATCTTCAGTTTCACTCTCCTGCAGCAGGAGAGAAAACAAAATAGTCTGAGAATCCGAGGAACAGACGTGTTCCTTTTGTCACTGCACAGAAAATAAACCTTTACACAAACCTTTTCAAGGTCTATTGTGTAGCTATCTGAGATTTGTTAAAGGTCCAACTATGCAGCATGTCTTAACTTTTCAGCTCTGTATAGTGTCATGATGGTACATAATCATGATCAATACACATGTCTTTTTGTAAATAGGTCATTGAAAAGAATTATGGCCTGTCACTGGGTGTGTGGTCAGAGAGGTCAGCTGTCCTGTCAGAAAACAGCACAGAGGAAGAAGAGTTCCTCGATGCAGGGAATCATCCTACGGTCATCATGTACTGGTCACTATCAGTGGCGATCTTCTCTATTGGTGGCATGCTGTCCTCCTTCCTGGTGGGATTTATAGGAGACATGAAAGGAAGGTGAGAAGGAGAAATAATGACACAATAGTGACAATGAAAAGTTTGGGGGCAAAAATACATGTTACGTTATATTTTGTGATGTTTTAGCAATTACACCTTTTAGTTTGTTTACTTTTCTTTTTCTTGAAGTTGATTATCACTTGATTTAGTGGTAATACTCTTTTTCAGTCACGCCAATAAAACAGATTTATTTCTAACTGAAATAAAAAAGTATTGAAGCAGAGATAGAGCATTGTCCATATTCACATTTTCATTATGGAGTTTTTTTGTTTTTTTTATCTCACTCTACAACTTTTCTATCTCTTACTATGTTGCAGAGTTAAGGGCATGCTAATGGTCAATGTTCTGGCGATAGCAGCTGGACTGCTGATGGGTCTTTGCAGAATGTGGAAACCTCACTTCATGGTCATCGCCGGCCGTGCTGTTATGGGCTTTTACTGTGGTACAGTAAAGCATGCGTTTTTAATCTCTAATATGTCACATCATTCAGTTAGAAATCGCAATAAGAACCAGTTAAAACTATAGAAAATACTATAATATAAATAAATATATACTCCTTTTTAATGAAGCTAGGAGTGGGACAGAATATTGATACTGAACTATATACAGAGGCGCTGCAGAGGCGTCAACAGGCAAGGCAGGCAACTGCTTGGGGCCCCAGGCCAATAAGGGCCCCCCAAGGCTGACAAACTTAAAACCGCAGCAGTACTGTCTCGTTGCCCTGCTTCGCATCTCATGTGTTACTCCTTCATTACAATTAAACCACTGAAGGAAAATAAGGAGGAATTATCTGTCTGGAATTGAGCAAAAAAAAAAAGAGGAAGAGCAGCCGAACACTGGCAGACTTATTGGTGGTTGGAGGGGCCTCCAATTTAGTTTTGGCCTATAGGGGAAGACAGACTCTGGAATCGCTACTGACTATATTGTGAGCTTGACTTGTGAGAATGATTGTATCACTGGTGCCAAATATAATTTCGATAATTTAATTTAAAAAAACTATGGCGCTCTTAACAGATTTCACTGCCTGTTTGATGGTGGCGCTCATGACATGCTTGAAAGTCACTCCCAAATAACAATGTGTCATTATGTGATTGTCTTGCACTATGTACATGATCGCAGAAATGCTGTATGGTAATATTATTGTTGTCGTGGGCCATGTATAATGTATCATATTGTATTATTTCGTTTCTGTATCACATCGTAATGCATCGTGTCCTGCCATATCGTGAAGTGCCATAGCATACCGTATTGTGAGTTGTCATATGACTCTCATCCCTATTTTAAGATAATTTTGTAATTTAAAGAGAAATTTGACCTAAATTGCAGTAGTATACGAGAAAAAAAATCCTTCATCTGTTGTCATGTCAAAGGTAAATGTTAGTTTGTTGTTTAGCTTGTGATTTGTGTGTTTCAGGGTTGACATCTGGTTTAGTGCCTATGTATATCGGGGAGATTGCCCCCAAAGCTTACAGAGGAGCTCTGGGAACAATACACCAGCTGGCGATTGTTGTTGGCATTCTAATTAGTCAGGTAAGATGTACCAAAATACACAATTACACTGTGCAACATCCAGTAAATGTGACTAACACTGTGCTTGTTTGAATTTGTGTGGTTTCAGGTACTAGGCTTGGACTTTGTGCTCGGTAATGATGACATGTGGCCCCTGTTGCTCGGTTTGTCTGGAGCTCCAGCAGTATTACAATCTCTTCTGCTGCCTCTGTGCCCTGAGAGCCCACGCTACCTTTATATTCTACAGGGCCAGGAGCAAGAGGCTCGAAAAAGTACGAACAACATTGTTATTTTCTCTATATAATTCTCTCTTTTTAAACTCTTAATGCTCAGTTACTACTAAACCTACATTATACAGGATATACATTACTTGAATGCAGTATTTGAAAATATTGGGAACTACACCTATTAGCTTTGTTTCAGGATTTGAACTAGAAATTTGATACCATTCCCATGTCTGACAGCTAAAAATTAGGCTAGCAAGCAGCTTAGTAGCTTAGCTTAGCTTTGACTTTGTCTCAGTCCTAAGTGTACCAAAATCCACTTCCAACATGTCGTAGCATGATATATCTCATTTGTAAAAGCCAAAGTGAAGTTTCTGTGCTAAAACAAACATTTGATGTTAAAACATCTACATATTTCTTGAAAGGAAAAGTACATCTTGTTAGATATGGCAAGTTAACTTATGAGCTTCAGGGCGGTGATGCACATCGATGTACAGCCTTAGTTAGATTTGTTAGCTACAGAGCCAAGCTAGCTGATTTCCCTTTGGTCCAAACTTTGAGCAAGGCTAAGCTATCAGCTAGCTTTGGCTTCACATTTACTGAAGACCTGTAGACATGAGACATTTTGAAACTAACTCTCATATTCTCCAAATGCAGATCTTCTGATCATTCACAGACAATGTACCAAAGTTTGAAATGAGTTAAAATTATGAAAACAGGGGCGCAGATGGCCTATAGCTGCTGGGTTACACGTTACACCCCAGGTACGGAGGCATTAGTCCTCCAAGCGGGCTGCCCGGGTTCAAGTTTGACCTGGTGCTCCTTTACCGCATGTCATTCCCTGCGCCCTCTCCCAAACTTCTTCTCTAACCACTGTCCTGTCCTGAAAACAACTTGTAATAGAGCCTTTTTACAATCCCTTACAACAACTCAGGGAAAAATAACCTGAAAACTTCTACCCGTTTTTCAAAAAGTCATTACTACAGAAAGTTTGATCTTCTGTTTTGTTGCAGGTCTTCATCGTCTAAAGGGGGCGTACGATCCATCTGCTGATCTGGAGGAGATGAGGAGAGAGAAAGACGAGGCAGACAGGGAGGCCAGGGTCTCTATTCTTTCCTTGGTAAGTCCCTATACTCTCATTTCTAGAGACATACTGCTTACTGTAACTACATAAATATGCTTCTTGTAAATCCTTACGGAATTTAGCTTGAAGAACATTTATGGCTATTTGGTTTTTTAAAATAGAATAGCTCATAATCTTCCTGAACCACTGCACCAATCTTAGTACACTATTAACCATCAAAGTTCAGGCATGAACATCTGGACACACCCTCTGAACCTTTTAAAATAATCAGTAACCAAAGTACACTGACAATCTCATGTAATCACAGCCATTATTAAAACATTAGTTCAAGGAGTCTTTGCACATCAGCCAACCTTGAAGCTCAAAGTGCGACCTCAACAGAAAGGGCAAATAACCAGAACAGGACATATCAAAGACCTGCTTTATGTCAAACTTTGGTTGCTGTATCATGTGTGCCAAGACCCTGTCAGATTAAAGTGATTTAATTACAAACTTGTTAAGTTTAACATATTTTTGAATGAATGAGAAGTACACTTTTTGAAACACCTTACCTCATAAAGGCTGCAGAGTTACATCAAAAGTTGTCTATGAACACAAACAACATGACATACTTATTCTATGTGAGACAGTAGAAAATGAAAAAAGGCATCATCTTATTTGACATTGCTATAGTAGTTGCATGATAGTTACCAAACCTTTATAGATTAAAAACTGGATTTGGACGATAGGACCCAAAAAATCAGAGACCCTCTTGTTTTCTGTTCTCCTCTAGATCCGCTCCTCCGTGTACAGACAGCAGCTGATTGTTGCGCTCATGATGCATCTCTCTCAACAGTTATCTGGCATCAATGCAGTAAGTGCTGAATTGGATTAAACTCTGCCTTTTACTCGCTCTCATTTCAGTTTGTTGCAGATGAATTTAAATCCTGGCATCAAGTGACGACATGATGGACTTAAAGGAAATATTGTTTTTACTGTTAGAGCATACAGTCTGAAATGTTTTGAAGTGTGACATTTGTTTCTTAAAAGGAAAGGTGGATATTTTTCTGCAATCTTAAAATTGTAAAGCACAAGTATTTTTATGACTGTACGCTAACAAACCTTCCTATCACACCAGTCTAGCAAAGCAAACACAAAGGTCTCCTTTATATTTGACTAACTGAAAAACTTCTTGTGTTGTCTTGAAGATATTTTATTACTCGACGAGTATCTTCGCTAAGGCTGGTGTGGGTCAGCCAGTCTATGCCACTATAGGTGTTGGAGTCATCAACACAGTCTTCACCCTGGTGTCTGTGAGTGAACATGTTCATTAATACAGACACAAAACACTGCCAAAAAACTGTGTTCCCTTTTTTCATTTGCAAACTGAATCTCCGATAAACAGTGTACTGTATGTTTTTAGGTTGCACTGGTGGACAGAGCTGGCAGGCGCACTCTGACTCTGGTGGGTCTTGGAGGAATGTGCTGCTGTGCTGTTGCCATGACTGTGGGCCTCAATTTCCAGGTTTGTTCAAAATAAGTCATCAGAGCTTAAAGACAGGGTTGGTCATTTTCGAAAAACTAAAGCTGCGGGAGCTGGGGATCGAACCCCCCACTCGGTTGAGAGAGGACAACTCCACTGAGCCACAGTTGCCCCCTCATAGTCATTTCACAATTACAAAAAGAATTAATTGTCATATGACGATAAAAGTTGACTTTTGTTTTTTTCTATTTCTTTCCTGACTCATGTAATATTCCCTTCAGAGTGAATATTCGTGGATGAGCTACGTCAGCATGGCAGCTATCTTCCTCTTCGTGAGTTTCTTCGAGATTGGTCCTGGTCCCATTCCGTGGTTCATAGTTGCTGAGCTGTTTAGCCAGGGACCTCGACCGGCAGCGATCGCTCTCGCTGGCTGCTGCAACTGGACGAGCAACTTCATCATAGGCATGACCTTTCCCTATATACAGGTAAACGGCAGAAGAGACACACAGTGTAAACGTTTGTAATTTAAGCACTTGCGTACATTTCTTCTTGTATTTGCCTCATTCACAGAAAATTATTCATACCATCGCTTCCTTCTTTCTCTTTCTCTTTCCAGGATTTGTTGGGTGTTTATGTGTTTGTCCTGTTTGCCGTGCTGCTTCTCTGCTTCACTGTGTTTACTTACCTTCGGGTCCCCGAGACCAAAGGCAAAACGTTTGAGGAGATCGCTGCTGTCTTCCAAAAGAGACGAAAGAAGAGCCCCAAAGATGCCACTGAACTGCAGCAGCTCAAAACGTCTACGGATGCTTGAAAAGACGGCTACGTGCAGCTTTGTATGATCTGTTATGCATAGGAAAGTTTTTAAATCTGACAGTATTTTAGATGTGATATGAACATTCATACTTATAGTATTGTAATCATTATTAATTACTAAATTTCACATTTTTACAAAACATTTGTTCATATTTCACATTATGACAGCTACACTTAAAGATCATGTGTCTGTTATATGGAGTGTTGTTTACATGGAATCATAATAGAAACTTTACATGCAGTATTATTGTGGTCAAAGTGGCTGTTCTCAATATTGGACTACTTTGTATTGGAAAAGTTCAACTTGTACAGATTAACTACTGAACTTGCATCACAGGTTTTATAGTGTTTTTTTTCACTGCCTGCATTCCCATTGCGTGATTTGGGCAACAGCAGGCAGCTGTCTTCAGAGAATCAGCTCTAAAATCACACTCTCTATACATGCACCAAATAGCAAGCAAAGAAAGTTTGCATGACGCTATAGCCAAAAGTAGAGTGAATTTGGTAGAAACCAGCAGCCAAACACACTATTACAATTGAATGTTAGCTTTGCCCTGTGTCAGTCAGATTTTGCATCTGTACGCCATGAAGTTTCCCAAGTCACTGTTGTGTTCACAGCTTGTTCCTGCTGCCCCTCAGTGGCCAAAAGCCCTTATATTGTCTCATACTACCTGAAGTGTCCAATAGTATCTGTTCTACTTTACTGATGTTTGGTAAGCACTTACTGATATCTCTGTCTGTATATAAAGAATGACTGCAGAATTTCTGTCTTGATATATAATAATAAGCCTCCCTACACTGAGAGAGTGTTTGTGTTTTTGTCACTGTGCTCGAATTATTGATATCCCCTGTGCAGATCGGTGCAGATTAATGTATTTAGGAGTCTGACACTAGAAGGTTGTTACCACGTACATCTGCTGAAGTTTCTCTGCGTCTTCTTAAACCCAACAGTCCAGGCATGTATGCATGAAAATGGGGAACTTGTTTGGAAGCTAATTTCAGTATATGCAACTTAAGGAAGTTTGTTGTGAAATTAGGAACCGCCAGTAGAAATATTCTAATGGTGGACTTTTGGGTTAAAGAGGAGAAATCTTCTCTCATAGATTCTGACATTTTCACCGAGGGTTTAACAGTTAATGTGGTTTATTTCTTCAAGGAATCTTTAAGGAAACAACACCTTTTCATTTTAATCACAGTTGCACTGTTTGGGGTAACTGCATCTAATTATGCCAGTGGGCTTCAAGATCCAATAAGACCATTAACTGAAAGCCTATACCAGACAATGACTATAATTAAGAGGAAATGTTCTCTGCTTTCATACAGGTCATCCAAAGACAGTCCCTCTTACATCAGTCTGTCTTAACAATTATACAACACCTACCTTTTTTTATATAGCACCTTTCAGTACACAGGTTTACAAAGTGCTTTGACATACTGTATAGCAAAAGCATTTTAAAAAACGATTCAAAAGAACCCAAACACGGAAGAACATTAACATCAGCAAGAATATGGACAATGCAAAATAACCAGAACAATAACCCAACCGCAAAGGAACCCATACAGTAAAATAACCAACACAACATATTTAACCAAACCAGCACAAGACCCATTGACCCATCATAAGAACCCAACAACACGAGCAGAGACCAAGAGGACCAAAGATTTAAGATGATGTAAGAAACTAAAAGAGCTAAAAGCAAATGAAAACAGATAGCAGCAATAAAAAGGTAAAACTAATACCACTGGGGCGGCAGTAGCTCGGTCTGTGGAGACTTGGGTGGGGAACCAGAGGGTCACCAGTTCAAGTCCCGGTGCGGACCAAATTACGGAAGTTGTTCTGGTAGCTGGAGAGGTGCCAGGACACTTCCTGAGCACTGCCAAAGTGCCCTTGAGCAAGGCACAGAACCCCCAACCGCTCTGGTGCGCTCCCTGCATAGCAGTGTGTAGCAGCCCCACTCTGACATCTATCCACTGGTCCACTGGCACCAGGCCCTGTTTGTGCATGTGTGTTTCCACCAAGCAGTCTGGTTCAGTTCGGTTCGGTATGGTACAGGGGATCTGTACCATCCTACTTTTTGGTAGCCTACCCTTCTGTTGGGGTGCCAAGGGTACCGATCCAACACTAAAAAGTCCTTTTTGTTTACTGTGTCCCGTTCTTCTTCGTTGAACTTAATTATCAGGCTACACTGTGTTGGGCTGCTATGATGTCACACTATTACATAGCTGACTCGGCTATCTCCATTTGGCTTACACTCTGTTTAACAAATGAGGGTACGGTTGGCTGTGGAAACGCAAGCAAGACCAGGGTTTACCGTACCAAACTCAAACTGTAGGCTACTGAACCAAACTGGACTGCTTGGTGGAAACGGGGCTACTGTTTTTTGTTTTTTCTATGTCAAAGCGTCTTTGGGTGTTTAGAAAAGCGCTATATAAAACCAATGCATTATTATTATTACAGATTTTACATATTTAATAGGCTAATTTACCACATTTAAACCTTTTGTTTCCACTCAATCTTTATTTATAATTGAAGTCTGGCTGTTACAGTTATGACAATGTACAACAAATAGCCTACTACAGACCGAGCATGACTTAATGAACAACAAAACATAACAAAAAAGATTATCAAAAAAAGAAAAAGAAACATAAATTAAAGTCAGAGGTCTAATCTGGAATAAGAATCTTTAAGCTTTGGTTTATTTCTGAAGCTTGTTTAGTTCTAATATTATTATTATTATTTTAATTTGTTAAATCATTCATGAAAATAAAAAAGCGTGGTTTGACTTTCTAAAATCTACATTTGTGTATATATTGTTTGGCCAACATTATTATTGTATTATACATTTTCCCCTTTTTCCTACTCTCCATTAAAATGCCACATAATTTTTAACCTTAGTATTTACAGTCTGATTTGAACAAGTGTAGGTTGACACTGTCACTACAGCCTACTATCACCATGACAGCACCACGTCACAGAGCTTGTACCTGCCCCGTCTGCTCCTCCTGCATAACAAAAGCTTTACGACACCGAAGTGACTCTCCCTCTTTTGGTCTAAGCAAGACACAAGGTAAGCTGAACGCAGAGGCTTTCAAGTAACATTTTCACATGGGAATAACGTTAAATAGCCGACTATTGTCGATGGAGAGGGCGTCTTTCCAAACGTTCATCTATTACGGGAGCTATTTGCAGTCTGCGTAGTTAATAAATAACTTCTTAAAC
This sequence comes from Tautogolabrus adspersus, assembly GCA_020745685.1. Lineage (NCBI taxonomy): Eukaryota > Metazoa > Chordata > Actinopteri > Labriformes > Labridae > Tautogolabrus > Tautogolabrus adspersus. The sequence goes on from CM036552.1 coordinate 20,263,591, forward strand.
GGCGGGACGGTGCTCGGTGCTACTTAAGCTAACGTTAGCATCTGTACCGTCAGCTAACTGTCAATGGGTGTGGGTCGTGTTAGCAACAAGCTAACTAAGCTAACGATGACTGGGAAACATTCACGAGGAGGAAACCTACAGCTAGCTTAGTGGCTCAAGCTAAAGTTGCCGGTGAACCTTTTAACGCTACTTTATAATGTTTGCTAGCTTTCTAGGCTAAGCTATCTAGCCGCATTCACGCGCACTCGACCATTGTTGGATAATTAAATAACGGCAGTAAACCATTAAGTTAGCTAGCGTAGTTATATCGTTAAGTTACGGACAACATGTGAACGGCACTCTGAAACGATGACGTAAAAACAGCGCACTCGTATGCATTAGCTTTAGATGCTAATGTGAGATTTTATCATAGTTTATAGCGAGAGCTGGAGAAGATGCATTATCCATCGAACAATGAGTAGTAAAAGCACTTTTAGTCGCCCCTTTTCTCAGATTTCAGGTCATTGATTATAATGCTTTTACAGCCCAACACTGCTGACTTCCTTGAAAGAAGTTTAAGTATGACCACGTATGCAAAAGTTTTCCAGAACAAGGTGTTCAACCCCATTGATTTCTGGCAGCTGTTGGGAAGCTGGTTGTACTCGGAGTCCTATGTTTAAGTGTTGCACAGTTACAAACTTCATAAATCGGATTTTCCTCATTTAAAGTATTTCAGATTCAGATTTTACTAAGTCGTGCTACTGTTAGTCACATGTTATGTTCTTGTGTCCTTTCCTGCTGACATAAAACGGCCTGTAGTCAATCATGGCAGATGAGGATTTCACCACTGCGGAGTCCGGGGCCTCCACCACTTACCCAATGCAATGCTCTGCCTTGAGGAAGAACGGCCTTGTTATGCTGAAAGGGCGTCCCTGCAAGATCGTGGAAATGTCTACCTCTAAGACTGGCAAGCATGGGCATGCCAAGGTAAAACCTCGACATGCGTTCTCTTAAGCCCTGTGTATGCCATGCTAAAGGCACTTTTTTGATTTTCTTTACTTTTCGTTACTTCAAATACTTACTTTCCCTGAGGCGTGATCTTATCCCTTGTGGTTTTCTCAGGTTCACCTCATTGGAATTGACCTGTTTACCCAGAAGAAGTATGAAGATATCTGCCCCTCTACCCATAACATGGATGTCCCAAATGTAACAAGGAGAGACTATCAGGTGAGATGTCCCTCTTGAATGTCTTCTTAAAACCCAGAGGCACTAAGGCTATGTGTTTGAGTTGGTTCTAGAAACCCATAATTGTATCCCTGGTCTCTAGTGGGTGTTAATTTATTGTTAAGACCAACAGTTCAGCCTTTTTCCATACTGTCTTGGATTTCATTGAACCTTATTTTATAGATTAAGTGAGAGAAAAAAAGCGTTTTAATTGCTAAGTGGGTGTGTCGCATGAGTCAGAGCTGAGCTGTCTATTTGGCAGTTGTGAAACAGTATACAAGTTTTGAACTGGTTAAACAGGCTCAACAGGAGAAAAAATAGTTGGTTTATTCTTGGGAAGAGAAAGCAGTGGTTGGACAGTTGTGTTCAGCCTCATTTGTTTTGATAAATAATACTTAACTAACATGTTTAAAATCCAAACAGTAGAGAATCATTCAAACAATGTTTACTTAAATTTCGAGGAACCATTTGGGATGTGCCCTCATTTTTCAATTACTTTGAACATTTAAATGACAAGTTTTCAGTTTTACTTGATGTGATTTCTCTTGATTTGTCCTCATTCTGTACATGAGGATGCCCATACTATGAAAGACCTACTGTGTATGTTTTGCGTGGGTAAACCTCAAAAAGTTAATGAGGAAAAAAATAAATCTAAATGTTCACAACTACCGTAAAATCCGGTGTATAAGACGCACTTTAATACCTATTTTTTCATCTTAAAATTTGGCTGCATCCAATACACTGGTGCGACAAATATACCAGTATAAAATGCAGACACACGCACCGTCATTACCGCAGGTGCAGCAGCCACTACACACTGTGCGAGACCTGACGCGATATAAAATACATACCCATTCATTGTGCTTGAAAGCTGATTGCACGCTGTTCTGGGAAAGACAACGACACAGACCAGTCTAGCTGCGTGACTTTTTCACATCCTTTCTCCCTCACAAGGTCATAATCATGCATTTACAGAAAACGGTGGCATATTGTTCCGTAAATAAACCTTGTCGAGTGCTCTTTTGGTTGAAAGAGTCCTACATTAAAGAGTGACCAGCGAAGTCGGACAGAGAGCTTGCAAGCTTGGGGTCTGTGCTTAACAACTTTCACTGCAGGCTGAAAGCTCAACTACCGTAATGTACTACGTACAATAGGAGTGCAAACTCCACAATGTGAAAACATATGGAACTGAAAAACACAGTTGTACAGAAACTGCATGTGGGAGACTTCGCTGAACCCAATAGAAATCGTCACGCAGGAAGTGAGTTTATATTTTTTTCTCTCTGAGACCTTCAAAAACAGCGAGTTTTGTTTACCGTGCCACTTATACTCTCGGTTTTAAGGTACATTTGTGTGATGGAGTTCAATTGTGACTTTGAATGGAGCATGTGCACAGCAGGACGCAGGCACTTACAGAAAAGCTTTTGCTCTTTGTTAGAGTTGATCATTGTTGTGTTTGTGTAGCTTCACCCTAGTTTTCATTTGTACATTATGTCTGTGAGTTTTTTGTAATCCTTTTCCCTAAAAAGCATGCTTGATACTTTCTGACATTTTAACGTTTTTTTCTGCTCTTTGTCTGATGGCATTTGTAGGTTTGTGATTTAGATGGAGATGGTTTCTTGACCCTGATGGACGATAGTGGAGACACCAGAGAGGACCTTAAAGTGCCAGAGAATGATGTGGGCAAAGATATCGAGAAGAAATTCACTAATGGGGACAATTTTATGGTGAGTGTCTTTAACTGTCTCCTACTCCAGAAGTGTTATACCCTTTAACTCTTGACTGCTTCTCTAATCAATATTCCTTGCTGTCATTGGGCCTTATAGCCTGACCAGGTACTTTAAGTTTCCAACACTTGGGCCCAACAGTTGTCATTTTCACGCCCATGCTGTTCAAGTTGCCCTTTGATGAGAAATTGCTATCTTAAGGCAGCAGGAAAGAACCATTTACAGGCTGTTTTTTATTGCAGTTTTTTAGGTTGAGGAACTTTTGGTATTCATTTTTGCACCCCTATGTAGAAAGGTTCCTCTTACTCCTTTACTGATTTTGACCCGTGTGCAAGTAATAAAAAAATAAGGAAATCGTACGCTGCTGTCCTGTAACAGACAAATCAGTCACTCATTGAAAATGAAAAAAGGCTGCTTCAGCATCACTCTGACCCCTCTTCAATGCTTCTGTTGTGATCTAAATAATCAGTTGTGCCTGTTGCATTAATGCACTCAGAATCTCCCCTAAATTGGAGATGCATTTAATGTTTCCATTTATCATTTCTACTGAGATTAGATCATTGAAAGGGATCAAACTAATATCTCCACATTACAACTACAACATTTCATACAGTGTTCTATGGAAGGAATAATGGCTGTAATCAGCCATGTAAATAACATCACACAGTGTTGGGTTACACTCTGATTGATTTGATTCCTGTTACACCCAAAATAAATCTATGAATTTTAAGATTAGGTTTTTCAACAAGCAAGATAGGGGTTGCACATGCCTGTTATGCCATTGGATGAGATGCTGTAGACAATAACCTGTAGATTGATTTAAAAAGGATTCTTAGTGTCTTAAAAGAAAAATAGTAAAAGTAAACGTTTGGTTATTAAATTATAAAGCAGATGGAAACCTGTTGGTAAGCAATTTCAGCCAGTCATGCTAGGCTAACCCAACAGGATGACTATTTAGATTGAGGCAGATTAAAGGAGCCCTTATTACCGGTGTGTAAAAAATTGACGGATGGATGTGCAATATAAGTAGGGATGGGTACCGAAATCCGGTACCGGTAACAACCGGGCCGAATCACAACACAGATTGCGGTGCTCCGTTTCGATACCACTCACTTATTGTCAGAACCAAAGATGCTCCACCTGCTTAAAGTTAGCTTAGCTCGTAGCTGCCATCCAAAACACGGCACTCTCTGACTCAAGAAATGTTAAAATGTATTTCTTGCTTGTCCTAAGTCCAAGATTATTAAAACAAGCTGGCTGTAGCGGTGATTTCGTGGTCACAGGGGCGGCTGAAAATCATAGCTAAGTGTAACGCCGCTGAAGTGCAGTCAAGTTGATGATAAACACATTGTATTTCAAGTGAGTTCTTCACAACAAAAGTCCTCCTTTGTTCTATCTATGGAATGCTTTTATTTTGAAGGTGACGTGTCGGGTAATTAGGTGTTTTCAGAAGTAGCAACTTAACACAACTGACACAGGAGAGAAACAACTCTCATAGCACACAGGATCAGTATGGAGCTTCAATGTGCTGAGAACTGAACACACATTAAACATCTCCTCTGGTCTAACAAAGTGAACACAGGGACTTATAATACATCTCGTATAAGCTCCTGGAATTGTTTTATAATTACATGAGCTTATGAGTTGTTTTAAAGTCACATTTAATCTCATGTAAATCATCAAAGAGAACGTTTAATTTATTATGTGATTTTTTTCATTTAAGTGTTTTATTTAACATGTTGCTCAATTTGATGTTCTAAGTGTTTTTTTATGTCGTCAAACGTCGTCTTTTTGTTCTTAAAAGTATCAATTTAGGCACCGGTATTAGGAAAAAACCAAAGCGATACACAACCCCTAATATAAGGCTGTCATGGTAACCGCTGAAATGAATTACAGATTGGAGGCGACTGCCAAACCTCAGGTGAAGTCACCTCACCGCAACTCATGTTCAGACGGAAACAGTGGCAACTGCACTTGTATCTAAACTGAATGTAACTTCTCCCGTTTGGGAACATTTCGGCTTTCAGTCAAATTAAAAAGAGAACCAGCTAATTTAGACGATGCAATTTGTCAAATCTGCACCAAAAAGATCTCTGAAACGTATCCAATTATAGGTCTCACCTCGCAAATAGTGACTGACCTGCAAGATAATTTTGATTGTGATTTTCCCCTATTTAATTATTTTCTTAACGACTCAGTGACAGATACACTGGTGCTGAAATAAAGCACCGTCACGGCAGAAACAGGTATCACCACAACAAATCTGTACAGTATGTTTTGGCTGCAGAATACACAACAACAGGGTTAGTACTTAGGCTATTCATGTCAAAATGGTCTCGACTGGTCCAGAACTGTCAGTGCAGCGTATCAGCGCTCTCGCTCTCGCTCTCTCTCGTCACGTTATGAATTCTGTAGCCAAATCGTACTGTACAGATTTTTTAAAAAGAAGTGTCTTGTACTTTTTGTAGGTTAAAAGTTCAAAGATGAGGTGATTCTGGTGTTAACAGTTGCTGACGTGACGGGGCTTTGTTTCAGCACCTGGCGCTCTCTTACTGTCTGCAGCGCTGTTATGTTGGCCGGGCTGTTTGACTCTCTGTCACTTATCAAGGCATTGTTGTTAAGAAAATAATCGAAAAAGTCAAAGTCACTATCAAATCTCGCCAGATATTATTGCTGGCAGGCCAGTTGCTGACCCCTGATTCACAAACAAATTAGCTAAATACAAATAAAAAGGGAGGGTGCGATAATACCACTGACCGCGCTTTGGAACCACCCTGGATCCCCGGGGCGGAAATGTCCTCACCGTGACAGCCCTAGTGCAACAGCCGATTGGAGCTTATATTTTTCTCTTCCCTTCTCAGGTGTCTGTGCTGAAAGCTTTATCAGAGGAGGAAGTAATCGGCACCAAAGTCTTGACTTCTTAATAAGTCCAGGACAGCGTTGGAGACCTCCCACTCCAATGATCCACTACGGCTTCGAAGCATCACCAAAGTTAATGGCCTTCACCCCACATCTACACAGTTTCCCTGCTGGTCAAATGAAATCTGGAAACTGGACTGGGTCAGCTTCATCAGCTGTACCTTAGGCTCAGGGCCGACCAGCATTCTCTTCAAACAGTGACCTTATCCACCCTTAGCCATCAAAGCTTCACTTTGCAGTGGTTACTGATATTATTCCAGGAATTTTAAAAAATATTCCAGCAATTCATAACATTCTTTTTAGACTATGGAAATGCCATCTTTTCTCTGTGTGCATTGCTTTTTAAAGTCATTCCTTTTTCGTTCTTTTAAAGCTTGTTTACAGCTGAGACGCTGAACAATGCTTGCATCTTAAATTCTCCCCCTTAATGTGTTATTTCTGCTGGCTGACGTTAAACCCTGAGCAGCTCCAGCTCTTCTTGTAGACTTGACAAAAGAAAGATTTCACTTCTGTGATGATGATGATGATGGAATATACATTTCTGCATCTCCAAACTCAAACATATTCACAAGCACACTTACAATTGACTTTTATACACACGCCTTAGCAGTTGAATTAATGTCGAAGGCAACATTTGATTTACTGTGCATTTCAATCTCAGATCACACAACAAGATTTCTACTGCATCCAGCCAGGTTGCAATTAGATTAGCTTTTTGTAGCAGGGGAACGCTGCCTTCTCAGCCGTCCTGAGGCATAACAGGCCCTAGGCAGGGGGGGGTTGGGTGGGGCCACTTTCTCCTCTATGCTATCAAACTTCCTCTTTCACCCGAGGCCTTTATCAGCTGAAAAAAGTTTAGCAAAAGACTTCGTTAGAACAAAAAAACTTCAAACCTTTGCTATTATGGTCTTTAAACAATTTGTATTCGAAGCTTCGGAGAAAGCTAATATTTCATCACAATGCTGAACGCGAGTTCTTAGAATTTAAAAAAGTGGAAACGGCTTCATAAGATGTTGCCACATCTAGGCGGTCTCCATTCCAATATTGGTTATCAAGAGCTTGTTATTGGAGATCTTGGTAACCAAACATGAGTGTTAGAAATGAGCTCTAATTTTGGTTGCGGGTTGAGGAAGGTGGCTATAAAAATCAATTTGAGGGGTAGTGGGTCTGTGCAGTTTGAGGGGGGTGTTATAGAGTTTTTGGATTATGGCTCATGATGATTACTTAATTATGATGATTGGTTGTAGTTGTCTACGTTTACATACACACTAGAAACTGTCGTCGGGGAACATCGGGTATTTCAGGAAATCAGAATACCTATTGGTTGCTGTAGAATCTGCATTTACATGCAGGTAGTCAGTTTTCTCCCCTACCTCCTTCCTCAAAATACAAACCGTAACAATATTTTTGAAGTTTATTAGCAATATCTTTGAAGCGCTGCAGTCTGAGCTTTTTCTTTTTCTATTCCTTCGGTTTTTCTAACTGAGCATTTGGACTGACAGTGTAAAAAAGGAGGACTGACTCTTGAGAAGAAGCCTAATTAAGTTATTGTCCCGCTGTGCAAATGACTTATTTAGATTCTTTTATTTTTTTTATTCTGGCGTTAGACTTCAGCCTTACGGGCCTTCAAGGAGCTATATGATCTTTACTCCTCCTACACCTCTGTCGTAGCAATACTTTCCCTATTCCAACATCAACGTGTGCTCTTGTTAAAAAAAAAAAAGAAGAAAAAAAGAAACTGAAGCTACACATGGTTGAGAGAGGGATAAAGGGATTTCTCTCTCTTGTAGAAATCCCTTTATCCCATACAGCAGGTGAGGGAGGTGTTTACATGACGTTTGTGACGTCAGATTATTGCCAAGAGTTGACAATAACCAGAAGACTTAATTAGTAAAATCACACCGCTTGTTATGTTGACATAGAAATGTGTTGTGTTTAGCTTTCAAGTTGTGCTCTGTGCAACAGCAGCCGGTCTGTTCTTTTTGTTCTGACTCCAGTCCACTTAAAGTATTTTTTAATTCCATCAAGACACCAAAGTAATTCACTGAATGTTATTTTGTGTGTCGACATTTCCTTTGTTTCACATCATTCCATTTTCTTAAATGTGCTGTATTGTCCTGACTAACACCGAGTTAGAAGCTCTGGCTTTCTAACTAACGCTCAGATTTTCACTGGTAGTACAACAGCACAACACAAGTACTTTGGAGCCGTTATACTGTAAGCTGTTTACTAATTGTAAATCTCATTCTGAGTTTTTATATCTCTAAGTAGAGCGGTTAAGCATTAGACCAGCAAACTCATTCTGTAAGGAAGCAGTGTTGCAGAAACTTGTGTCTTCTAGCTGACAATCCGAGTCAAACTGGAGCACGTGGGGACAGTTTGAAGTCCTGCTTGTCTTCATGAACACATGAATCATCTCTCAAACTGATCCCAAAGTGTGTTCAAGTTAACCCGTCGTTTTGCAAATTGAAGAAATGCTGCAAATAAGTTCAATCAGTTGCAGGTAACACTCGTTTGTTTTGTTGCAAACATGCCATTATGTAAACAAGCATGCTTCTTTAACACACCGCTAGCTCTCTAAAAGTATTCTGTTGCTCAGTGTAATGTCAAACATTTCCCCCCCCTCCATCTCCACAGTTGTAACCGAAGATAACAGTCTTCCTTAAGCCATATGTATGACAGGCTGTGACATGTCTCTAACGCGGTCCGGCAGAATATTAACCCTTTTCTTGCCCACTGTTCTTTCCTATTATTAAGCTCCTCTGGCCGCTCCGTACGTAGCTCTTCTTACAATTGCATCTTGTCTGCGATCCCCTTAAACATGGAGAAAGAAAAACAGGAATGTCCTCTTGAAATAATTAGAAAAAGTGTTTACAATATTCGAGAGATGGCCCTGTCCTTGTTGGTTTCACATAGATTCTTAAGGGCAAATAATCTCAGGGCTTCAAAGAAAGTGTTAGGAGGAGACGTGTTACTTTAACCGTGTGGACAGTGAAGCTAATAACATGAGAGTCAAATTGTTTCATTAGATTTTTTTTTTTGTAGAATTTCTAGTTTTTCTTTTCAGTTCTCTTCTCTGGCGCCTCAACAAAAACTTCTCATTTTCTCTGCTACTTATTTGTCTTGCAAGGAACTGTTTAATTTGTATGTTAAAACCACCTGTATTGTATTGTGTTAAAACAGGGAAAAGGTGAATTTGTAATTCTGTATCCTTTATGTTTTTGCTAGTGAATGTTTGTAGGATGTTTCCACAGATTGGCACAGGTCTCTTCTTCCTTTTGATATTTGTTAGAAACAGTTTATTTGGGAAATTTGACCTCGAGCCTCTTCTGATGCATAAAGATACAATACATGGGCTTCTTTCTTCTCTATTCTAATTAAAGTATGGCTGCTGCCTCGAAAAAAATCACAAAGTGTCTGTGTCTGTTTATCCAGATTCAACTAGCTCGTTTTTTTTCACATTTTGTACTGATAAGTTTTTTGAACCTTCTCATTTCCTTTCCTCTTTTAAAGTAAAGGCATGGATTAAGTTAAGACCTATTACCGTAACACTTCAAATAAAAGCTCATCCCAATTTAAGGCCCAGTCCCTTTTACTAGCCTGGTGTTGCTGCACGTTTTGACATATAAATGCAAAAAAAAAGTTTGAAGATTAAAAATAAAGAGCAAAAGCAACAAGACAAAAAATAAAGATGCTCTACCAAACCTGTCCAAAAGACAGAATAATGCTCACATGTTTGTACCGGCTATGAAGCAGGTTTGTAAACTGTCTTACAGAGCAAGATCAAATTAGCGATTCATTTAATACATGTCTTGATATCCTACATACTTATTCTTTCTGGCGTAAATGTACAATTTCAGTCTTTCCAATCTTTGTTGAGCACGAGTTAAGTTTATGTCTCAAATTGACGCCTGTCACAAATATAGGAAGGGTCAAGTTTCTTTAGAAAATGTCAAAATCAACCCTTCATTTGTGTGACCCTGTAAATGGCTAGGAGGAGAGAGGCTGCTGTGTGAATGGGGGTAGGAGTGGAGTGGAGTGGAGTTGGGGGGGGAGGGGGGGATAAAGTTCACCCAAGGCTCACAACACAACGATACCTAACTTTTATGTAGTGTGAAATTTGTTTTGGTGTCCTGAAAGTTTTAGAAAGAGCATGGAATCTGAAGTCTCACCCCTGCAAAAAGTCAGCGATCACTGAGGTTAATACCACTGATCCTGAGTGTGGCACAAATGACTGATCCAAAGTTCACGGCAATCCATCAAGAAAATGTATTTACTGACATTTAACTAAAAGAGGACTTGAATCAGAGACCCTCTGATCCCATACAGGCCGATTGCCGCCCTAACCAATAAAAGTCTGTTAACATGCAAGTCTTACTTCCTACAAAAAAACTAATCCTCATAAAGAGACCTCATCCCTCATTTTGATTGGTATTCAATAAGCATCATTTTTACACAACTGGCAAACATTGATACTTGACATGTCAAATAACGGAAAGATACAATTTATCAGAAATCACAAGATGAACCCGTTATACCTCAACTGTCCACTAGGTGGCAGTGAAGCATCATTTTTGCTAGCTGAGAAGTTTCTCCTTGAACCATCTGTTGTTTATTTCCATCTTGATATCTTGCCATCATTTTTATTCTATATATACTTTTTAATTTAAAGTGCAAAAAAACAAATAAATTCACCTTTTTGGTGTGACATTTTGGAACTAAAACAAGATCAACTTTTTTTTAAAGCTACATCAGTAAAAGCTTGTCGCTTATGGTAACTAAAGTGAAAATCAGAAATACAGTAGAAGTGGTGATGAAAAGTGTTGAGCAAGGTATGTAAAAGCTAACAGCATAAAGACACTAGCACACATTGACTAGGATGTTGACTACAAAGGCAGATGATCGATAGTTATCAAAAATGACAACTACAAACAGAAAGTATCTCAATTCATTGATTTAAGCTCTTCAGAATCATGCCATTTATATGTTGTGGGTTATTTTGGAGCACAGATAAGGCACTCAGGCAGATTTGCTTGAGGTATTCAGGTCCTCCATTAAGAAAGAAATGTCAAACTTAAATATTTACCAGTTCAATCAAAGTGAATTCCTATTTGCAGAAACCTCTACACCCCCACCGTTATACTCTCACTTGCTCACTTACACACTGAGGTAAACAAAGCAGGTGGAATCACTTTGCAGTCCCTCTAGTTTCCAAAACCTGTTAAGGCCTCTCTGAGGCCGTAACAGAGAAACGGCCAGTGCCTCTTTCCCCAAAAAGTGCTTTACTGGGATCGTCTGAACTCTTTCAGGGCTCAATGTGGACATCATAGCACGGATTGTGGAGAGGATTGGCAGAGGTTTAATCCGCCATTCCACGGCTCTCCATACCTGTTTATCCAGACGGTGAAGCCGCCTGGATTCCTGCCCAATGTGTGGAGGGCATGAAACTGTTTGGAATGATTGGAGGTTTGATAGAGTCTCAGTGTAGAGGGCTTCTCTTCTAAGTCCAGGAAAACACACACATAGGCTCCATACATCAACACTGGGTTAGCGCCAAGTGTAGATAAAGGCTGTTATGTAACTGCAGGACCTATGTCTCCTAACAGCATGAGACGGGGAGAAAGACCAGATCAAAGCATTAGTTTGAACCGTGTGCTTTTATTGAAACTGTATGGGATTAACTGTGCTTGTGTGTGTGGTTTGTGTGTGTGTGTGTGTGTGTGTTTTATGTTAGCATGTGTAAAGGTTGAAGTAAAAAAGGACTACCTTCAGTTTCCTCTGACTGGTTCATATCATTCACATGCATAATTTTCAGTAAGATTAGCTTAAAGTTTTCGTACCCTATTGGATATTTGGAAGTCCTTTTAGAAATATTACACAGGGAGTTCATTTTCAGGCGGGATAATTGTAAAAATTAGTTCCCAACATGGAAAGTTCACGAGACAGCCGGTCAAGTTAGAACAGCAACTCAGGAAAGCTGAGAAAAATGTGGTGCTCAACTTGCTCACTTTCAAGTGATATTTAATGAAAAGTAGTGGACCAGAGCAATCTCAGAACCCATCTGACGAGGATATACGCCTTTGGGAGCAATGGACAACTTTTCAGGGCTTCTGATGTAACCTAAGCCAGCCTCCTGTTTCTTTGAGTGCCTTTGATAACAGTCCAACCAGCAACTTGAGAAGTGAGAATGATGTTTATATAATTATTATACATCAAAGCTACATTGTAAATAGATGACTGCTGACAGGTTCCAGGATGGCATTTAGGTGGATTGGGTCTCGCCTCTTTTATGGTGTTTCACACATGAACAAAACTCCTGAAAACTTGCTGAAGTTATCCAGCTGAGCTGCATGTGTAAACACAAAGAAACTACTTTTTCAATCCAACTTCTAGTCTGAATTTTTCTTGCCAGCCCGCTCAAAAATGTTCCGCATAAAATCATGGTGAACTAAAGTGAGATCACAACAGGAAACATTCAGGAAAAAATCACGAGCGAGAGTGATGACGTTTATATTCTATGCACATAGACTGTGTGCGCGTGTCCAGTATTTTCTTCTCCGCTTTTTTGCTGATATCATGAATATGTCAAACTACATGAAGCACTGATGCAGGTGGATATAAAGACAAACATTCTCTCTATACTGTTGGATTCTGTTGACTCGCGCGCCACTTCTGCATTGTTCTTTCTACATCATGTATTCACTCCTGGGACCCCCTCCCTCCCGTCTGACAAGGATAGCCTCCTGCTGTAAGGTGCATGTGTAAACAAGCAGGCCAGGGGGATTTTATGGGCAGCCTGCCTGAAATGTTCTACTCATTTTCAGGGGTGCATATGTGGAGACTGTTTTCCTCCTTACAGCCAAATTGTAACCGTAATACTTCCGATACAGAAACCTGGTCCTGTGATAATGGAAAAGAGTAAATGTAGTAATGTATATAACTTTTGCACAATTGTGTTTTATTCCATGTATTAGTATTATTAAATGGTTTTCACTTTTAACCTTTAAGTGTGGTAAACATCAAGTGATCTTGATTACTTCCCAGCTATAGAACAAAGCACATTATCCATTCATATGACATATGAAAGCTTGTGAACACACAGGAGAAGAAGAAGAACCACTTCCAAGTGGGGAACTGTAAATACCAAGTAGGGACCAGAGTAAATGCATTGTAAAGGCACAAAAAATATGGTATTTCATGTACAGAATATCCGTTTTTTCTCCCATGTATTATGTATTATAAGGACCAAGATTAGTTATAAAACACAACACATGATCTTTAGTGTCCAAGTGGATTTTTCAGAGTACGAATCAAAGCTTGTAAACACCCTGGCCACTTTCAAAATTGGAATTTGGGACAATTAGTTGAGCATGTGAACGCAACATATTATAATGTATCCTTACGTAACTCTCCACTACCATAGCACATAGCACAGTCTAAACTCATAAGACACACTGCCATGCTGTTATGTTCCAAAGAGACAGGTAAATCAAACACACCGCCCTCTTTTCAGTATTACACCCAAATAAATGTTCTTTAAATAGCCCAGTATTGTGAGGGTCAATAACCAGTCCAAAACTGAGTAAAATAATTGTATATTATGCAAAGTAGCTCACTTTGACCCACAAATATACATTTATTTTAGTACAGAAAAAAAGAAGGTTCTCTTGGTTCTCTCTGACGTTTTTGTACTCAAAATGCTTCAAATCCAGGTCAGATTAGTTTTCTTACTTTGAGCATGTTTTTGCATCTGTGCCAGTCTGTCTTTATGACAAACGAGTGTCTGTAGGCAACTGTGTGGTTATTTGTAGTCTGTGTCTGATGAATACGCTTGTAGTCTATGTGCTTGTCTGTGTGTATGTGTAGGGGGGCAGGGGGGGTCTGACTGTTTTTGAAGATCAGTAGGGTTATTGAATCCAGATTCAGAAATAAAAAGTGGGGTGAAAGAGCACTTCATCACGGCCTCTGACAGGATTTGCCTTTCATCTGCTCGGTCCTGCTGAGAGGGGAGCAGCAGAGAGGCTTTCCTTATGTGTTTGTGTGATGAGTGAAGGCACAAGAAATGAATATTGAGAACAAATCCAACAACCATTTGATAGATTGAGATGTATGTAGAAGCCTATGTCTCCCTCAGTTTGGACACATTTTTGGCTCATTTTTTTAATGCTAACTGGCTGAAGGCAGCTAGCAAAGACAATTTGCGAGACGTATACAGTTTATTACGCTGAAAATATTTTAACAGAAGCTTATGATCCCAAGATAACAAGTCTAGGATATTTATGATCGTCTGACTTTACATTGCCGTTCATATTTTGTTGAATTATCAAGTTTATGACCAAATACCTAGTGACATTAGCTGGCTAGTTTTTTATGCTAACTGGCTAGCTACTGAACATATTTCCTTACACCATTGTCAGTCTATAATACCAGACAATCAAATGGTGTCACAACAGGCCACCCAGCAGCATTCAAAGAAGCCTGAAACATGCTGTGTATGACACAAGTTTATACATCAAATAAGGTTAAGATGCATCAATATAAATACAGAAGTTTAAATAGATGATTAAGAAGAATGTCAATAGTGCATTCAGGAGTTGTAAACTTCCTTTAAGAAGGATATTGAAGCCAGAAAAGGAGGAACTTTTCTCATATATGAAGAATGTGGAAGGGTTAATTCAATGTCAAATGTTGGCAAGAAAAACATGTTTTCCTCTGTTTGTCTTTGTATGTGCACCTTTGAGACGATGATTAAGACCAGAGGTGTGGGGGAGTGTTCTTTCTTTAGAAATAGTTATGCTAACAGATGTGTTCATTTGAGAACGGGGCTCTCAGCATGTACGTTCTATTTTTGCCTTCTCTGCAATCATGCTGCTGGGAAGGCCTTCTTCTTATCTTTGACACAAACACCTTCCCTGGAAGAATTAGTCAATGAGTTCACAAGAAAACAATCTGGACTGTTTTGAAGAGATTTATTTTTACAGTTTGGCTGCCACACAGTTTCGTCTTGTCTTTTTTCCTCTTTCCTCCTCTCTGTAGAACACCTGAAATCATGGATCATTCAGTGTGCAGAATAGCAAAAGAAAGAAGAGAACATTAAAGTGTTTTATTCTCCCATCTCTGCCTATGCTTGTGAGAAAATGTAAGCAAAATAAAGAAAATTAACTCTTGTGATCACTTGGACAGCTCACGGCTATTGTTAGCAATATATTGAATCAGGCCACACCCCCTTAATGATTGGGAGCCTAAAACTGGGGTAAAGTGGTAGAGTCCGTCGTCTCTCAACGAGAAGGTTGAGGGTTCGATCCCCAGCTCCTGAGCAACATGTCCGATGTGCCCTTGGGCCAAGTTGCTCCCACTGCTTCGTCGGCTGTGTATGAATGTGTATGAATGGTATTAAATAATACTGATGGACACTTGACATAGCAACCTCTTCCATCAGTGTGTGAATGGGTAGGTGTGACCTCCGGTGTAGAAGCGCTTTGAGTAGTCAGAAGACTAGAAAAACGCTAAACAAGCTCAAGTCCATTTACCATTTAAAACCAGGCCTCAAGTTGTCTAGGGTGCCTAACTAGCTTTTAAAACATACAATTAACAATTTCAGGTCATTAACAAGTCAAAATGTCTGGAAAAGTGGATCACTTATTAATCAGATAGATGTGTGGATGTTAAAACCAGAAATACAAGAATGGCTGTGGAGCTTCTGTTTTTCAGGGTGAATGGAGTTTGAATGTTCAGGCTGTAGCCTCTGATGGACCTCATGTCAAAAGCAGCGTGTTGTCTCTGACCACCTGCTCCCCTCTGGCATAGCTTTGAACTCCTTGTGTGAGTGCGACCTACAGTGTATGTGTGTATATTTGTGAGGGCAGTAAGTAGACTACTAGTTGGAATGTTGAAAGGTTGTGTCCGACATCTGGAGGATGACTCCAGCCTGGAGGTGGGAGACAACCGTTAAGAGGAGCTTGTGGAAGCGGGGGGTTTAGGGTGGGTCATTATTCAAACCAGATGAGGATAGCATCTGAACATCGAGGAATAAAACCACAACTTTTTATACTTTCATTTCACAGGAGTGAGAGTTTATCTTTGGACCACACTAATACTTTGATACCAGATAGTTGAGTAAATATTTGAATCATTTAAACATGTGAATGTGAATCCTTCTACAGTCATGTCCTCATGCGGCTTTGTCATCATTTTACACATCAGGGGTCGTCTTGCTTAGGGAAGTTAATTCCAGATGCAGATGAGAGCATACTTCAGGAAAATTAGTTTTAAAAAACAGTTAGCAAAGAACAATTTTGATACCAGATATCAATTGCAAAAGATTGTTGGTAGCAAATCCTTGACTCTTTACCAAATTCACTGTTATAGCAAAAAAGGTTTTGTTTATTCTGCTGACACATTGTAACCACAAGGATTTGAGTCATATTGAGCTAGACCTTTTCTTAGTGTATGATTAAGCTTTGCTAGAAACAATAACCAAGATATTTAAAATGATTATAGGGGCAAAATACAACCAAAATGTATTCTAAGCTAACAAAAGGCGGCGCAAAATGACCCCAAAGACAGACAAAATGACAAAGACACAATAAAAGACTTCAAAGAAAAAGCAACTACAAAGGTGAGAAAAACTACAACAAAGAGATTCCAAACAACCCAACAGAGAGATAAATAACTCCAAATGACTACAAGGACATGAAACAACTTTAAAAGATACTCAAAGCATCAAGAGATGTAAAACAAACAACAGACACAAAACAAAATACATCCAAAGTGAGCAAAAAGACGTACAAACTGAGATCAAAGATGCAAAACGACTCAAAACATACACAAAAGAACTACAAAGACACATAAAGCAGCTGCAATGATGTGCATATAACTACCAAAAACTTGAAAGAGGCAAAGGGACTTTGTAGTGAAACAGATCAACCAAGAATAGATGATAATTTGTCAATGAATTCACGCATTTAAAGCTGACACGTAGAAGCTAATATAAAATGAAATGCGCACATGTAATGTTCGGTTCAGTAGGTGCTGAATAGTGAAGTCCTGAAGGTTTTAATGCATCATCTGCTAGTTTTACCTTTAGAGCGTTCACTCGTATTACCAACATTAAATATGATCATTCACAGAAAGATGTGCTTTTGCAAATACATCAGTTTTGTCTTCATTATTTCTTGTTTGTCTGCATGCTGGTGTATCCAGGCAGACGGGGGAGGTTTTTTGGAGCGGTGAGATGGATACTTCCACAATAGTTTCATACTAAAAGGTGTCTCATGTGCTCTCCTCCCACTCTTATGGACTTCCAGGACAAAGCTAGCCCCACAAGACTGCTGACAACTGGACATGTTACATAAAAAGAAACAAAACAATAGCTGCGTGTGTTTCACTTTCCAGTGTTGCAGGGGTTGACGTGGGTTTTTCAAGTAGTTTGAGACATTGTTTGGTGACCTTTGAGTCACAGGATCAGCCCCCAAAACAGCAAATGCATGAAAATGCGCATGTTGTAGCTTATTTATGTGGAAATGTGATTTTATTCGAATGAACACAGACAAACAGTTGACACTAAAGTGTGACGACGGCTGTCCTCCAGTACTGATGCCAAGAGGGCTTAAGATGTGTTTAATATTTATTAGATCCAAAAATAAAATGAATCCTGTGTCTCTGAAATAGCTTCAAATCCAGCTGGTGTGTGAACGTGTGGGAGTAGATTCCCCCATCTACATCAACTGTTCTCCACGCACTGAAAACAATCTCAAGGACACCCCTGAGAGAGACACTCTGCCAGTGTGTTGTGTTGTGGTTTTGTCTTCTTTCTTCTTTTTTTTGATGAAGTCCCCGTTTGACACAGGCTGTTTGGGAAACGGCTCACTCCTGTTTTGTCTCATCTCTGAAGAGAATGTCATGAGAAAATGGGTTTGTTGTTGCTGACGTGGAGGTACTACCTCTGCATGGGAGTGAGACAACAGTGAATAACATGGAACAGTCACCCTGTTAGAATAATCAGAAACCTCTGATTAAATTGTTGTTAAACTGACTCACATTATGAGGAATGATGAGAAAGAAAATACTCTACAAATTCTTCACAAAAGACTAATGACACTCACACTACTTTACATACAAACAACAGTCTCAGGTTTTAACTATTTGCATGGTATTTTTGAATATTTGTATACCTGGACTAGTTAATACAGCAAAAAATCTAAATGTATGAAATGGTCGATAATCAAGTGTGTGTGTGAGTATTTTACATTATAGCCTTTGTGAATACTTGATTCTGATTGGCTAAAGGGTGTTGTTTAATTCCTAACATTTGACACCTTCTGAGAAACTCTGAGTATTTTTACTGTTAGAAATCAAGCGGCAACCTCCGGGGTTGAAAAGTTAAGCCAATGCAGAAGTGCAAAAAAACTGCAGTTCCTTGAGTGTCCACTTGAGGCGGGCTCAAAAAGACCCTGAAGTCCCATATACTGTACACCCCATATTAAAAAGCCCGGTTTAGCCTGGTACAAAAATCCACAAGGGTCTTATTAGTTAATGATTTATTAATTTATCAGCACACACTGTATGAGGAGCAAACTTTTTTAATCACTCACCCGTTTTGATTTTATGAAGGATATGAGGTATGCATAAAAAGGGGCGTGGCCGATCCAACTGCAAGCAGTGTTGTAGTGGTCTGTCAGGAGACTTAAGACCTGCCTCAGCTCCAGATGTTGTTGTTAGGTTGACCAACAGTTGGATAGAGTCAGCATTTCCAATATGGCAGCCGCCATGGATAGGCTTCCAAAAAATCCTTCAGAAACCAATGGGTGACATCACTCCATTATTATTTACAGTCTTTGATCAAAACTCGTGTTCTGGCTTCAAATCAGCCTGTAAACAACAGACAAGAGAGATCTCCCGAAAGGTGTTAGTCACACCTTAAGATATTGCAAGGAAAACAAAGCTATGGCTTATTAAAAACGTATGATTTTTATAAAAAAATCGTCAATCATAAATATTCGTTTTCTTCCATGTTATGAGAGATTTAATTCTCTTGGAGGTGTCAATAATCGGAACGACTCCAGCCCTTACATTTTTGATAATGGTTACCTAGCAGGCATTATCTTACATACTTTTAAAATGTCATTTCATTTTAAGTTTTAGTTTGTAGTTACACGCTGATGTAACTGGAAATGTGTGTGCAAGCGTGCAGGCGTGGGTGAATGAATGTGTAATGCAGTACATATGTTCTGTGCTTCTCCGTGTTTGTGGATCAAGGACTGGGAGCGGTTATGAAAACAGCGTTACCCAGAATACAGTTCTCCTGGATCACAGGTTGTTGCCCTTAGGGGATTGTGAGAAAGGCCTGGCCACCGCAGGGAGCGGATAAATCTTACAGTGACTCTTGAAGAGTCTTTTGTGTGTGGGTGTGTGCTTTTTTTTTACCCCAAAAGAGCGGGAAAAGAAGACTGACGTATTTGACATCACAGTAAAGCAGAACAAGCTGTTTTCAACCTGATTCTAAAATCATTTCTGACATTTTTATCATGCACATGTGTGTATATCTCTGCCTGTGTGTGTGTGTGTGCACCCAAGGTAGTAAAATGGAGTCACACCACTTCTCCACACCAAAGGCCTGTCTTCTTTTATACGCATGTCAGTATGTAAATCCTGGCAGAGTAGCAAAAGATAACTTCTTATAGAATAGCGGACGTGCAGTCTTTGTTTCCATACAGCAGGTGGTGCCACAATGTCTAAAAAAGTGGGCTAAATCAACTGTGCTGCACAACAACAAACACAAATGGCAATATTCTTTGAAAGGTTACTTTGGGGTATTTTCTGTGTTGCAGGAACAGAAGAGGCAACTTGATAATAGTAAATATTTGGTTTTCTAATCAACCCTACTTATATCATATATTGGCATATAACTACAAAACTAGTCCACCCCTTTGTTATGACTTCAACATAAACATGAATAAGACAGCCAATGAACATCACAGAAACTCATTTTTTTTTTTTTTTATCAAATCACTACCCCCCCCCCCCCCCCCCCCCTCCCCAGGTATTTTCCCACATGCTCTCTGTTTCATCTTTTTTTCTTCTGCCTTCAGTTTAACTCGTCTCTCTCTCAACCCCAGACATCATGCTCATAATTCCTTCTTTCTTTTTGTCCTTATCTTGCCAAATCCCCCATCCTCTGCTTCATTGTCTTTTCTAATGCTCTCTGCGGCTTTCATGTCTATTTTCTCTCCAAACATTCGAGTAACTCTTCACATATGGGGTACACCTGTCAGGGAGAGAGGGCAGCTTTCCCACAGGACTCCAGTCCTTGTGAAATCCCCCAACCCATTTAATAGGTATAAATATGTATCTGCACGAGTTACAATGTAGGGTTTCTGGAACTATCATTTAAGCTGGCTTTACTCAGAATTTAGACTTCATTTTTCAGATGAGAAATTCCGTGCCCCAGAGTGTGCACACAAAAGATATTGGTACTAGAAAGAATATGAAAAGAATTAGGCCTCTTTATAATAGTTTGTTGTTGTTTGTGGTGACTTGTAGACAATAATTGCTTTCACCATGCTCATGTGCATGCAAACTCCTTGCAGATGATGAGCGGTATTCCTGATTGAAATTTTGCACGACCTTATTATTTAAAAGTGTATGTATTTGTGCATGTGCAAAATCAGTGCAATGTGTGCACCAGCTCCAGTCTCCACACATGCACTTGTGGTCTGTCTGATAGGCTGGATC
This sequence comes from Tautogolabrus adspersus, assembly GCA_020745685.1. NCBI lineage: Eukaryota > Metazoa > Chordata > Actinopteri > Labriformes > Labridae > Tautogolabrus > Tautogolabrus adspersus. The sequence goes on from CM036552.1 coordinate 20,284,173, forward strand.
ATGCCTAAAGCTGCTCTGAATCATTGTTTCTAAAGCTTGTTGCTGTGGCAGCGAGAAGACTGAGAGATCAGACCAAAACACAACCTCATAAAATCTGCACTTAAAAGGGAACTGGCCCATCCTCCATCTTTGTGTGTGTGTGTGTGCGTGCGTGCGTGCGTGCGTGTGTTTGACCAAAAAAGCATAAAATATGTATTTTCTTTCATTAGTCTGAAATTGATTTTGGATGCATTACTGACGAAGTGGATACACTTAAAGAATTAGCTGTGAGCATTTTGAAATGTCTGATGATTACACTTGTGCCAAGTAACAGCTTACAAGGGAAAGCGTATCTATTGATCAGTATTGTAAATCAATGCAAGCTATATCCTTTGCCTCTCCTCTTTTCTTCTTTGAAATCATGTCCTCATGTCTCTGTCAAAGAAAATAAACCTGGAAACCATGAAAATAGAGACAGACACAAAGGGAGGGGTTGGTTTTTCAACCAGTTTCTATTAAACAAGGGCCAGAGCATTTTTCTCCTATAGAGAAGATAAGATAAGATAATCCTTTATTCATCTCACGAACGGAGAAATTTACAGAACGGATCCAACACAAGAAGCATTATTGATGATGAAGCCCCACTTCCACTTGTGTTTTGTAGTTGTGTTTGCACACAGTCACCAGCATGCTAATGTCTCAACTCAGTGCTGTGATGGGTAAGGTGGACGTTACATGTTGATTGGGAAGCTGCCCCCTGCTCCCTCTATTGTTAAGCTGCCAATCTGTCTGCATCCAATAATAAACATCAGTCCGAATGTGTGTCTCTGTGTGAACAGGAGGTCATTAAGCAGCCTCTCCCTCTCCATGTTCAATAATAAACACCATGGAGGTTGTTTTAACTATCTGAGACACAAGCACACTCACACACTCACTTATCGGCAGGTCAGTCTTCTGATCCTGATGACATTTCATCCTTTTTCCCACACTCCTGAAGAACTAGGCCAACAGACATGGGAACAGACTGACACACATGTATGAATTAAAGATTGGTACTTGTACAAGTTCAGCAATACATTCACTGAACACGCAAAGTTAAAGGCTGGATTCTAAATTTACAGGGTAGGGGTAAATAGCTCACACAAGTAGCATTAACTCAGTGCATGGACATAAAGAAGGAAAGAGCTTATCAGAGAAGTGTACGTAACCAATACGGGAACTGGGGATTTTCTAACGCTACCCTTGAACACTGAAGTAATGCTGAGCAAGAAACAACGATCTTTGTCAGTTGATGTAAACGACAACTGTTCGGAGCAGATAAGCTGTAGGCTGGCTAGCTACAGGCCAGCTAGCAAGAGTTCTACACACCTAAAATTAGCTCGATTAGTTGGTTGAAAATGCTGTTGGTTGAAAATATCAGCTTTTTGATGTGTCAAGATTTTCACTTTTCAAAGATAAGGGTTAGCTAAAGTACAAGTAGAACAGATAGCTTACAACATTAGCCCACTCATATTGAAAGGGGAATGCTACTTTGTGCTAGTCAGTAGGCCTACCAGTATATTCCTTCTAACCACCACATGAAAACTACAAGTGTGTTGAAAACTGATTATACTGTAACAGATCAGCTGTAACAAGCTAGCTAAAGTCAGCTACATAGTTAGCCAAAGGAGTTGGTTGAAAATAGGGATGTGTGTGTGTTAAGTTGACAATGATTGAACGTATTGTCATCCTAGCTAGTCGCACCAGATTTACTAGTCTATTAAGGCATTATCAATACCTTTACGTTTGCCCTAAATGCGTCACATATTATGTACAAGCTGTAACGCAGCCACTTGCCATTAGTCGTGGGTTTGTAGCCAAAGCCTTGCTGTAGCTCCAGTTATTGGGCTTTCTCTCCTTGCTTTACTGCCCTGATGTAAACAAGCACTGAAGACAATTTAATCACCTGTGTTAAATAACTGTTTGGAGTATTTTTAAAACCTTAGACTTTGCAGTTAGTCTAAATTAAAATTTTTGTTTCATTCAGTTTGAAATTAGACCTCATTGGGAACATTTCTAGTTGAAAACTAAATTTCTGAAAGGACTTCTCAACGTTTCTAGGTTTCTACACTTCAAAAAGTAAAGCTAAAAGTTCATAACAGAGAAAGTTACACATAAGAAAACACCAGCATCTAGAGTTGGGAACACTACCTAGTACTAGTCATGGACAGAGATCTTCTGACGTAACACCTGGCCTTGGAAGTCTTACAAAACAGAGCCCCACACTTTAATATGAGCACACACATCCCATAAGTACGATATGGATTATGGGCTGTAAACTATGCCTGCATTGCTGAAGCCCTGTCATCAGCTTCTGTTTCAATCCCTTCAATAGAGTTTAAGTTACATATAAAGACACCGTAGGTCAAGACTTGCTATTATCTCGAAAAGGAAAGTGATTCTTCTTCTTCTAGTTATGATCATAGCTATCTTTGTTAAAATTATAAAAAAAAGGAAGGAAGTATAAAGAGCAAGAACGTTTCAAAGGAGGCTGAATGAATGCAGAATCTATCAATTCAAAAGTAGAAGAGTGTTTTATGATCATGACTCCCCTATAAGAAAAGTTAATTACATTATCTTCCTTTCTGACAGAAGTTTTTTGAGTTCTCAGCCTGCCAACAAAGCATCCACTGAATTGACAGAGTGTGTGAGAAGACCCCTCTGCAGACAATGTAAGACATTTAGAAAGACCTAGACAGTAAGACTGTGAGGATGAAAGAGAGCGTGATTGAGAGTGATGGGAAGATGTCAAGGGTCTTTCTGCTTTTCTAAAAGAAGACTGATGTCCTCTGGAAACACACTGCTTTTCACTGGGAACAAATTTTAATCGAATTTGCAAAACTATGCTGTGCAAAATGGTTGCAAAGATGTCTCTTTGGAAGATGTTAACATACTGAAATTGAAAAGGAATGTTACACTGATGACCACATGCCATCTGCTGCGTTTAAACAGAAGTCTGCAGAACCCTAGGGTGAACCATATTACCCAATCTGGATCTGAAAGGGGAGACGTTAACTTTCATTTTTTTAACATCTATATGTGCTAAGATTAAAACAAACTTAAGGTGAAACGCCACTTCTGCTTGAAGAGGTGGCAGCGTCGTGTAATGCACTCATCGAAACAAAAAAGAAAGGGAGGTAAAAAGAAGCTTTTGGGGTTTTGAGCTGACTGTTTGATTTCCATTGTCAACAAGTCATTTTAGGAGACTGTATTGTTAATTAATGTGCATTTTCTTGGCCAGTGAAGGGCAGTATGACAAGCTGTTAATCATCAAGTTCAAATTAGCGTTATGATTAAGCTCTGTTTCACTTTTCATCCACTCAACAGAGATACACTGCCTCATTAGCTGCTAGATGCTTAGATAAGATTTTCGACAGTAGGAAATTAAAGCTGAGGAACTTTCAGGTTGTGTAGATTTTGGCGACCACCATGGACAAAGCAGGACAATTGAACTCCTTACTGAGCTTTTCATGTACATGTGTAAGTCTGGTTTCCCCACGGCAGGGGTGACCGTCGTGGAAAATATCAATATATAGAAGAATGTATCTTGTCCCTGATGGTCTTGTTTGCTTTTTCCTACCATAAAGAGAAATCAGTATAAATATTAGTTTGTTTCATTACCAGCCAGAAACTCCTCACAGGGATTTGAGTCCATCTATCAATTGATACTTGATGAGTAGCGTTATCAGACTGTGTTAAGTTTTAAACAGCTGTCTGCTACTCTTCTTAAGAATGAGAAAAAAAAATAAAGGGTGGCAGTAGCTCAGTCTGTAGGGACCAGAGGGTCGCTGGTTCAAGTCCCGGAGCAAGCCCAGTCTGAAAATTGGTCTGGTCTGGCAGCTGGAGAGGTGCCGCACACCCCCCCCCCCCCCCCCCATCAGCTCAGGAGCGCTCGCTGTGGAGAGCCTCCCTACTCTGACATCCCTCTAATAGTGCATGTACATAGGATCCTATTTGTGTATGTGTGTGTAACACGTTTAACAACAGAGTGTTAAATTTCCCCTTGCGGGATTAATAAAGTATATCTTCTTCTCCTTCTTCTACTAATTAAAACAGTTAAGTTACAGGACAGAAAAAACAAGACAAAACATGAGACATAAAAGCAGTAAAAGGCTCCAGGATTCTTGTCAATTTCCACAAAGTCATTTGATCACTTGTAAATATAACAACATGTATTAAAGCAGCTTAAAGGGAGCAACAAATAAAAAGTGTAATCCAGAAGCATGCTGGGTCATGGACAATCACTAAGAACAGTTTCTGTTTTGAAGAACATAACGTTGCTCTGAGTCAGGATTTGGAGCGCAGAGCTCATTCCATGCAGGGCGTCTGTTTCTGGGATTCTGTTTGTGGAGCTGGATCCTCTATCGATGTTTGTGGAACTGGGTGTGTGTGCTCACGTGTGTGTTAGTGTGTGTGCGCTCATCCCTATGAACATAGCACTTGAACTCAAAACATGTTTTTCACTACTGTGCACAGGACCCATATGGGACAGAGAGCACACACACACACACACACACACACACACGCACACGCACACACACACACACACACGCACGCACACACACACACACACACACACACACTCACACACAGACACACACAGACACACACACACACACGCACACACACACACACACACACTGTAGTTGCCGGTCAGATCACAGAATTCACAAGTGGGTGAGTGGTCCTGCTTACTTTGGCCTCAGTGTCTCTTTCCCTGTTATCCTGCTCCCCATCCTGCTACTTTGTTATCTTTCTCCTGGTCCATCCTCTCTTCTTACCCGACGTCTGGCGGCTTAAAAAAAAAAACACTTCTTAAGAAATGTTCTTTAAGCTTATTAACTGGTCTCTCACACACACATTTCCAGTAAAATGGATATATTTGGATTGTTTTCTGATGTGTGGTGGATGGGTTTGGTCCAGATCTTTATCTTTTTTTTATCATCAGAGAAAGTGAAAAAAACTCCCTTCGGACTTAGAAGACTGTCAACCATCACTTCCCTCAAATTCTTTCTCTTTCTCTTTTACCCCCTCACTTACTCCCTCAGTAGTTAACCCTGTGCTTAAACCAGACTCTCACTCTCTCCAGAAAAACAAAACCGTTTGGCAAATCAAATCCATCCCATCTGTTCTGCAGTCCCATCAAACTTGCCATCTCTTCAAATCCCTGCTGCTCTCACTCAGTCATACCTATAACAGTATATGGATTTTACTACGTGTTTACTCCCTCGAGCGTGCAGCAGCTGTATTCAGTTTAATGTGAATTGCACAATGATTTTTTAGTAGTGTTAATACTGAGAGATGTCCTTGCTGCACTACACGCCCATACCAGCAAATATACAGTTGGTTTCATATTAGTGATGCAACATTATAATGCATAAGAATAAGAACGAGATCTACATCATCAAATATGTAGATTCAAATTTAGGCCTAAATATGAAAATAACAGCAAGGTTAAACAAGAACTTATTAGCAATAATATTCAAACTAAGAGTCATTATACTTTCTTAACTCTCTGCTTTACAGTGTTCATAGAATACTGCAAACATAGTTTGTGTTATTTTGTGCAATAGAGGGCTTCTTTTTTTAATATGTTTTCATTTTCTTGGATTGTAACGTGCGATGGCAGGAGGGACAAAGTGACAAAGTAGCTGTTTACCAAAAAACAGCTCTTAAGAATGAGAATATTTGAATTTTCAATGCAACAGAAATATGACTCTTAATCATTGGTTCCCAGCCTGGTGTCCATGCTCTCCTAGGGGTGGGCTCCAAAGATCTCAGGGGCGAGGATTTGTCTACTCTGAGGTTGTCATTAGATTTGTACTTATTAAAGGAAGAATGTGCGACTTTTTGATCCAGTAGATGAAAAACAACTCGAGCTGCATTGTTGTGCTAGCAGGCTAATGGTAGCGCCCTTTAGTTTGCTCGTAGCTTCACACTGCGTGTACATTTACACGAAATGACCAGTGAGTACAGTGTGTTAGTCTTCTTTTCTCTAGTCCCTCACTTAAACAGTTTTTATACGCAAGGGGATGAGCCGGCCGGCCGTCCCGTCCATGTAAACACGGTGTAGATACGGCTCAGACAACATCACAGACAGCGGGACATATGTGTTTATTATATCCCCCAAAAATGGGTACTTTTTCTTCTTGTACCAATTAACAGCTAACAGCACCTCTCCTCTCCTCTCTCAGTGTCAATCAATGCTCCTCTGTGCATCTCTGTGTGAATATCAAACATCTCTAAGCTCCAGTATTCACCGTGAGTTTTTTGTCATGGGGCTGCTGAGTTGCGTTTTCTCCACAGTAATGAAATTGAACTTCCTACCATGGTTTAAATAAACTAACCACGTTGTTATCGGACAGAGAAATCACAATGTGGAGGCCGGCAGGTATGTGCACATTCAGCATTGAGTCTGACTACACACGGAGATATTCTCACTGAAAATCAATGTGTTCGCTCTATAACCGCTGCACAGTCTGCAGAACAATGAAACCAATGAACAGTAGCACCTAAAAAGCAATACCTATTGTATATAAAGATAAATCACCTCACTCGTGCACTTTCTTGCCACCTGTGAGGACACTGTAGGCTATTGACTTACTGAACTGAAATCCCTGAAAGGATCTTACACTAACATTACTCCAACCACTAAATCTGACCTCATCTCAATTATTTGAATTTTCAAGCTCAAAAAATAACACATTATATGACTGTATGAACACATTTCTGTCCCCACAGTTGAACCACAGAACCCAGCAGAACACATAACTCTAAAACTCGGACGTCTACAATCAAACAGTTGATTTCAAAGGTGTGATTTTGTTCTCCAAGTTTCCCTTCGCAGATCTTACACAAAGAGAAAATAATTGAGCCTACAATTTCAACATAATCCAGTAAATTATACTGTGAACCTGATAAGCAGTCATGAGTTCCAGACTTTTGCTGCAGCCCAATAATGCTCCGTTGTCTGAACAGTGTGTGTAGCACTCAGCAGTGCTGGGGGTATCAAGGGTATCACTGCCATACAAGTGTATTTTAATGTTTTTTTTAATGTCCATTTATTGAAGTAGAGTATTTTAGGTCTGAGAGTGTGTAAATCTATTTGGAGGATCATGTGTATGAGTGTAAGGGAGCATGTAAGTGTGCATTTTTCTAAGTGTTTTCTGTGTGTTGTACTTTTGTGTGTGCTTGAAGTGTGTATGGTGATATTGGCTGGGCTTGTGTTGTGCTAGTCTTGCTGCCCTGGCGGTTTTTACGATGTATATCATGCAGCTGCTTGGTCCAGCATCTAAAAGATCAAAAAATAGAGATGTTATTCTAGTAAAATCCTAACCGCGAGAACACACCAATGTACTGTACTGCACACACACACATTTACTTTGCTCACAGGTGGGCATAAACACATGCAAGCACGCACGCACGCACGCACACACACACACACACACACACACACACACACACACACACACTCACCAGTTGCTTCTGTTCTCGGTTCCTCCCCCTCTCGATGCATTCCTCAGTCTGCATTGACCTTTCAGCCAAGAGGTCAGATAAAATCTGGGGGGATGTACTCTCCGCTGAGTGTTCCTTGAGTTGTTTACTTAGCAGCAGTAATTGGTTTGAATTGAACTACATTTTTTGGAAAGGTATTCACCGCAGATATTCCCGACCTGGAAGCTTTTGGGATTTCACTTCCCAATAATTTGGCTTTATCCAGCGCCTCATGGGTGCTCAAAGAAGGAATGTACGTGCATGAATATGAGCACACACATTACTGAACAAGTTGCATTATGTGTGTGCAGTCTGTTAAAGTCCTAATGTGTGTTTTCAAAGACTTTCATTCCTGCATAAAAAAAGGAGCTCAAATAATACTTTTTTATCCAAAACAGCAATATTTGTGTGCAGAGATCATCGAGATATACGCACATTTGTGGACACACACACACACACACACACACACACACACACACAGAGCTACAAGTCATGTCTCAATCAATGTAAGATGATCCCTGTCATCTGGTTTTGCTTTAAAAGGAGGCCATTTCAAGACTGATTCGATCTAAGTTCACCCTGTGGTGTTTCTGTTCTTCCAAGAACTTTGTGACTTACTCACAAACTGCTTTCCTAGCTTTACATTACACACACACACACACACACACACACACACACACACACACACACACACACACACACACACACACACACACACACACACACACACACACACACACACACACACACACACACACACACACACACACTTGCACCGGTAGTACGAGAGAAAGGGATATTTCCTGCACACTCCTGTCACTTGACCCCATGTCCCAATATGTTAATCATTTCCTGCTGTATAATCCAATGAAACGGTTGAATTCACTGGTTTATTAGATTAGTGAGTCTGCCGTCCACGATGGGGAAGCAACAGCGGGACTGGATCTGGAGTCAATTCAGAGGAAAAGAGCTTCCATTACACACTATTACCCCTTAATTTTTTTTTTCAATTTATGAAATGTAAGCTATGTAAATTCTTTCTTCTGACTTTAAACCTGCTGTGGTCGTTTCTCCAGAATCTAATTTCCCCAGCTCCAAGACAAACCGTTCAAAGTAGTTTAACTTCAAACTATGCAGCTTGGGAAAGAGTTGTTTTATAACAGGGGGTGCCTGTGATACAATTTGCTGTTCAATATGTTTACTTTAAACTGATATTCATCTTTTAATGAATACAAGTCTACAACCTTCCTATAGGCTCTGATTATTTGAGCTTAAAGCTACAGTCAGCATTTTTAACAACTTCTCCCCCTCACTCAAGGTACAACTTAACTTTGGCTCACTCCATGTTTCTGTATCAAAAATGTAACATCTGGTCAGACCTTTAAAATAAAGCTATGATGTCGGCACTAATAAATACCCAGTTAGAAGGCTAATGCCAAAAAGTAAGGTTAATTAAACCACAGGTCATTTTTATACACTGAAGCAAGGTTACAGAGAATGCGCTACAAAGTCAGAAATGTTCCTTGTGTGTGTTGTCCTCCGCCAGGGCTGTCCCTTGTCTACCATTCTGTTTGTGATTTTCATGGACAGGATCTCAATGCCCAGCCGGGGGGAGGGGGGAGGGCTCCGGTTTGAGGACCTCAGAATTTCATCTCTGCTCTTTGCAGACGATTTTGTTCTGTTGGCTTCTCCAGGCTGGGACCTCCAGCGGGCATTGGGGTGGTTTGCAGCCTAGTGCAAAGCGGTCAGGATGTGGGTCAGCACCTTCAAGTCAGAGGCCATGGTTCTCTGCCTGAAAACGGTGGATTGCTCCATCGGGTTGGGGAGTGAGTCTCTGCCTCAAGCGAAGGAGTTCAAGTATCTCAGGGTCACGAGCGAGGGTAAAATGGATTGCGAGACTGACAGACGGATTGGTGCAGCCTAAGCAGTATTGCGAGCATTGTGCGGGACCATCGTGGGGAAGAGAAAGCTGAGACGGAAGGCAAAGCTTTCAATTTACCAGTCAATCTACGTTCCAACCCTCACCTATGGTCATGAGCTGTGGGTAATGATCGAAAGAATGAGATTGCGGAAACAAGTGGCCAAAATGACTTTCCTCCTAAGGGTGGCTGGGCTCAGCCTTAGAGATAGGGTGAGGAGTTCGGACATCCGGAGGGAGCTCGGAGAAGAGCCGCTACTCCTTTGCATCTAAAGGAGGTGGTTCGGGCATCTTATCAGGATGCCTCCTGGTCGTCTCCCTCTGGAGGACTTCCAGGCACGTCCAACTGGGAGGAGACCCAGGGGTAGATCCAGAGATCGATGGAGGGATTATATATCCCTTCCAGTCATGGGAGCTAGGAAAAGACTTATATCAGAATCCTGAATTTCATTCCAACAGCCCTATTGGACACTAGACATGCAAGTGTAGATACTCATGAAGTTGTTTTAATCACATTGTATTCATAATCGTATAAAAAACCAAACATTTCACACATTTTTCTAGAATTTTTTCTAACATAAATGTCCAGATAGACCTTAAGGATGCATAAGAATGAACTTCTCTTTTAAGCTTTGACCTCACAGTGCTGTCCCTTCACCTCAAGGACCGCCCTGAATTGCTCCTTCCTGGACTCTTGGACTTGATTTGGAAGTAATTTGGTCTCTAGTTCTGATGATGCCCCAAAGGCTAACACACACACACATTGATACATGTTCATGCTTTACAACATCACATCACACAGCTGTGGTGAGGTGCAGCTGCTGTGTTAGCCTAGTGGAGCTGAATGTTTGACTACTTGCTAAATTAATTGGAACAGTATACCAACAAGTTCCCTCTGATGGGACATGCACACACCTTGTATTTTCTCAGCCGCAAAATTTCCACTCTTGCTTTCATTTTTTCCATTTCTGTCTGACTTGTCGTGTTCCCCTTACACTCCAACCATTCCTCAGTTTAAAATCTCGCTGCATCATTTTATTTATGGCCTATTTGCAGCACAGCACAGCGATTTTGCAGTTTTCCTTTTTTTAGCTTGCTGGTTAAATCTCCATCGAATCTCACAGGTCTGTATTTATGGTGCATTAATGTGTTTCTACCTTCATGAAACAGGGGTTAAAGAACACAAGATAGAAGCAGACATTTAACCAGACGAGACAATTGTGAAATGGATACTCAGTGGGTGAAACAGAAATGGAGAAAATGAGAGTTTGCTGTGCATCTCTGTTCTTTGTAATGAGATCCTGTCAGCTCTTTGTTTGTCCTCCTGCACCTGGCTGGGGGTGGATTTAGCCCTGAGAGGCAGATGTTGAATAAGCCCACCTCTCTCTGTGTCTGTGTGTGTTTGAGTATCAGTGTGTTTAAAAGAGGTCCTTGAACCTTGTTCGACCTGTTCAGCTTAGACCTGTTTTAAACCTGTGCAGTGATGATGTTATCGAGGGGGTTAAAATAAAGCGTATGAGTGTGATTGTACGGCTGTCTGTGTGATAACAGATTTGGATTATAGACCAATAACCTTGGGTTGAGGTTATGCATGTATATGTTTGATGGTTATGGTAATAGTGGGGGGACTGGAATGCATCATAAACTGCATACAGTATATGTACGGCGGAGGAAGAAGATGTATGTGCGGAGTGAAGTAGTGCTAAAACAAAGGGGCTTGCTAGTGGGAAAGTAGAGTACTGTGAATTTTTAAACATAGTGTACACATTAACCCCAACGTTGTTTTCTAGCTCAGTTTATCTTTAAATTATTGAATTTACGTTGAGCAATCGTACCCCTCTGCTACAATATGTAGCCTAGCATCCATGCTTGCACTCCTGCCGTTTTCTCAATAGAGGGGCTGAGCTGACCAACATCTCCAGTGGCTGTGTGAGTAAGATTTTTGGAACTGTGTGCAGGTACAGTTTTGAAAAACAGTGAAAATAGCTACTTACCAAGTATCTGAATTATATTTCTTGAAGAATACATGTGGTGGACAGCAGAGCAAGTCTGAGCAAATTCACACGTGTCCGCTTTGATATGATGCACGCAGTTGAAAAAGAGAAGGTAATTAAGTTATACTAACTTGTGTTAATTGGACAGAGAAAAATGTGTTTGAGATCAATATCACAATAAGTTAAGACCATGTTCTTTCATTTTGAATTTGACATACTCCTATAAAAATGTGGTGAACTTACTAAATCTAGTACTATTTATTTGAAGTGTATTTTACTAACCCCGTGAATCTTTTCTTAGGATGATTCAGTAATTCTACAATAGCTCCAATACTATATTGTTTTTATTAAAAGTGGCTAAACATCTTAAGCTAGTCTTCATTTTTCTCTTTCTCTGTTTTCACCTTAAACATAGTTTGACAGTTTTTTTTCCCGTATTAGAGGAAATAATTACTCTCAGAAAAACTGAACAGCTTTTTTCTTTAATGTAAGAAACTTCCAAATCAAGGCCAGGAGCATTTTAACACAGTGAGTGGTAAGAACGTGAGACAGAAAAAAAATTCCTGGTAGCTTTTTTTGTGAGCTACCAAATCTGTCATTACGTGAAAATGACTGAAGGACAGGGCAAAAAGGCAGACAGAGCTATAGAAAGATATGCGTTGGTGTTGACACACAAAAGCTGATTGAAAGCGATGGAGACCAGAAAGAAGAAAGGAGACAGACAAGAAAGGAAGAGAAAGGTGAAGGATATTTTCTCAAGATAAGCTGCCTTCTGTATCATTCACTTTTTATTTGTATCCTGTACTGCTCTCTCTCTCTCTCTGTGTGTGTGTTTAATAGACTACCCCATAAAACTCAGGTAAACAAAGTCCCTAAAGTTCATAAACTGTTGACTATCTCTGTTGAAGACTGACTCTGTCGACACAATAAAAGATCAATGTGAGCACTACCTGTGCGTCGGTGTGTGTGTGTCTGCGTAGCTCTGCAATACTTAGTCTGTAATAAACAGAAGTGGGTCAGGACCCACTTTGGGAACCACTGCCCTATGCAACATGGCATTTTATTTATTTAACTTCAGAACATGTGCAATATTAGATGTCAAGGTTCCCATATTTTGTTCATTTTCAGGTTTATATCTTTATTTGGGGTGATTACTATTAATTGTTTTCATGCTTTATAATGTTCAAAAACCCATTATTTTTCTCATACCATCCATTTCTGCAGCACAATTATTCACCAGCTAGTCAAATTCTCCATTTTCTGTCTCTTAAACACGCCTCAGCAAGCCCAGTCTGCTCTGATTAGTCAATACACACAAACAAATGTTTTTGATCAATGCATTTCTCTGAGGATTCAGCATTTTGATACTTTCAGAGGACTTTACCTGGATTGGTTTTAGAAAAAATATACGGGAAAACACACTTTTAGCAACATGGGACTTTAAACAAGTTGTCCCCATTAATTCTTTCATTAAGTTTAGAAATAAAATATTGGGATCTTTTAGCTGAAACACATCTTTGTAGAATATTATTCATATCTGCATGGACTACACGCTCTACGTGTTGGTCTTTGCCAATAGCCAATAGGGTGACGGCACACTTCAATTGGCTCTGGATCTTGGTTCACCTCATCTGGGTCTTTATCTGAGCTTTCACTCTTTGTCATTGTCTTTCTTTGGATTCTAATCTTCTGACAGACTTGTTTCTGAGTCTTCCCCAATGATTCTGTAAAGAATCCTTTCTGCCTCTGTCCTAGAGCTCTCCACTAATCAGAAAAGACACAAACACAAGTACAAAGCCCTGACGTCCACCACAGTGGACGTTTGGAAATTGTGTCTTTTTAGTATTAAAATAAACAAACTCTGTTCTGAAAACTCACTCAAATGTTCCTAAGATGCTTACTTACATTAAAAATAATAAAAATACAACATTCAAAACCTTTAAATTATAAAAATCATGCTCATCTTTCATCTTTTCATAAAATGTGCAAATCCGAATGGCAGCCATTTTGAAAAGATATTTTAGATGACTGAGCAAGGCCACACCCCCCCACGTGATGTCATTTTAAAGCTACTGTTGTCCTCTTTTAAGACCAACAGAACTTAATAGAGTCACATGTATAGCATGAGAGATAGAAACACAAATGCAATGTCCACTACAGTGGACAAAAATGAATTACTGGGTCTCAGGAGTCTATAAGGATTGTTGTGTTATTTCATGTGTATCAGTGAATAGTATAGAGATGATGACAGGTTTTAATATGTTGTGTTTAATGATGTTGGTGGGGCAGCCATTTTGTTTACATTTGAATATCAGAAATTGGCTTTGATCTTTTGATGATGTCATAGGCTACTCCGGAACTTTTAGGTTAAGAACTCTGGCATTAAGTCAAAGCTTTTTAGAATATACAGTATGATATCAGGCGACCAGACACCAATCTAAACCAAGACATCAGACTGAGACTAAACACTGTTGAAGAGTTACTTAAACAAGTTCTTTAACTACTTTACAACCACAAGATTGACCCTACTTAGAAAAGAAATGGACAATAATAGAAATCAGACTACAACTTAGACTAAGACAGGACCAAAAAGCTGCAAGAAGATGGATGCTAGTGATTTTACAACCAACGTCCTCGGCGCTAGCGGCGGCAACATTAGCTTGGCAGCAGACCAGAAGTCCAGTAATAAGGACATTTCACAGACAGACAGAAGAAACTGGCCTATCTCCGAATTACCCGAGATAGAAGAGTTTCTTCCAATTGACACAACAGACACAACCAGACTGTTACCTGAGACAATCAGTGAATTAACGTACATTTCTCCATGGAGGAGGTTTAAGAAAAAGGTCACCCCAATCCGCTGGCGCCAATACAAGGACAAAAGCAACGAGATGGACTCCAGTAATAAGGACATTTCACAGACAGACAGAAGAAACTGGCCTATCTCAGAATCATCCGAGATAGGCGAGTATCTTCCAATTGAAGTCACCACTGAGGCAGACACAACAGAGACAACCAGACAGTTACCTGAGAATGTCCAGGTCTCAAATGAGGCAATCCAGGACTTACTTGGTTACAATACACAGACAGACAATACACAGACAGACAGAAGAAACTGGCCTATCTCGGAATCACCCGAGATAGAAGAGTTTCTTCCAATTGACACAACAGACACAACAAGACTGTTACCTGAGAATGTCCAGGTCCTAAATGAGACAATCCTTGAATTACCGTACATTTCTTCATGTAGGAGGTTTAAGAAAAAGGTCACCCCAAACCGCTGGTGCCAATACAAGGACAACAGCAGCGAGATGGACTCCAGTAATAAGGACATTTCACAGACAGACAGAAGAAACTGGCCTATCTCGGAATCACCCGAGATAGGCGAGTTTCTTCCAATTGAAGTCACCACTGAGGCAGACACAACAGAGACAACCAGACAGTTACCTGAGAATGTCCAGGTCTCAAATGAGGCAATCCAGGACTTACTTAGTTACAATACACAGACAGACAATACACAGACAGACAGAAGAAACTGGCCTATCTCAGAATCATCCGAGATAGACGAGTATCTTCCAATTGAAGTCACCACTGAGGCAGACACAACAGAGACAACCAGACAGTTACCTGAGAATGTCCAGGTCTCAAATGAGGCAATCCAGGACTTACTTAGTTACAATACACAGACAGACAATACACAGACAGACAGAAGAAACTGGCCTATCTCGGAATCATCCGAGATAGAAGAGTTTCTTCCAATTGACACAACAGACACAACAAGACTGTTACCTGAGAATGTCCAGGTCCTAAATGAGACAATCCTTGAATTACCGTACATTTCTTCATGTAGGAGGTTTAAGAAAAAGGTCACCCCAAACCGCTGGCGCCAATACAAGGACAACAGCAGCGAGATGGACTCCAGTAATAAGGACATTTCACAGACAGACAGAAGAAACTGGCCTATCTCGGAATCACCCGAGATAGGCGAGTTTCTTCCAATTGAAGCCGCCACTGAGGCAGACACAACAGAGACAACCAGACAGTTACCTGAGAATGTCCAGGTCTCAAATGAGGCAATCCAGGACTTACTTAGTTACAATACACAGACAGACAATACACAGACAGACAGAAGAAACTGGCCTATCTCGGAATCCCCCGAGATAGAAGAGTTTCTTCCAATTGACACAACAGAGACAACCACACTGTTACCTGAGAATGTCCAGATCCTAAATGAGACAATCCGTGAATTACCGTACATTTTTCCATGGAGGATGTTTAAGAAAAAGGTCACCCTAAACCGCTGGCGCCAATACAAGGACAACAGCGAGATGGACTACAGTTATAAGGACATTTCACAGACAGACAGAAGAAACTGGCCTATGTCGGAATCACCCGAGATAGGCGAGTTTCTTCCAATTGAAGCCACCACTAAGGCAGACACAACAGAGACAACCAGACAGTTACCTGAGAATGTCCAGGTCTCAAATGAGGCAATCCAGGACTTACTTAGTTACAATACACAGACAGACAATACACAGACAGACAGAAGAAACTGGCCTATCTCGGAATCACCTGAGATAGAAGAGTTTCTTCCAATTGACACAACAGACACAACAAGACTGTTACCTGAGAATGTCCAGGTCCTAAATGAGACAATTCGTGAATTACCGTACATTTCTCCATGGAGGAGGTTTAAGAAAAAGGTCACCCCAAACCGCTGGCGCCAATACAAGGACAACAGAAGTGAGGTGGACTCCAGTAATAAGGACATTTCACAGACAGACAGAAGAAACTGGCCTATCTCGGAATCACCCGAGATAGGCGAGTTTCTTCCAATTGAAGCCGCCACTGAGGCAGACACAACAGAGACAACCAGACAGTTACCTGAGAATGTCCAGGTCTCAAATGAGGCAATCCAGGACTTACTTAGTTACAATACACAGACAGACAATACACAGACAGACAGAAGAAACTGGCCTATCACGGAATCACCCGAGATAGAAGAGTTTCTTCCAATTGACACAACAGAGACAACCACACTGTTACCTGAGAATGTCCAGGTCCTAAATGAGACAATCCGTGAATTACCGTACATTTTTCCATGGAGGATGTTTAAGAAAAAGGTCACCCTAAACCGCTGGCGCCAATACAATGACAACAGCGAGATGGACTACAGTTATAAGGACATTTCACAGACAGACAGAAGAAACTGGCCTATCTCGGAATCACATGAGATAGGCGAGTTTCTTCCAATTGACACAACAGAGACAGACTGTTACCTGAGAATGTCCAGGTCCTAAATAAGACAATCTGTGAATTACCATACATTTCTCCATTTAGGATGTTTAAGAACCTGATGCATTTGGGTCTTTGCATTTGTTTTGGGAGTTTGCATTTGCTTTTGAATGTGCAGCGTTTCTGAATATGCTGCGCGTTTTTCTAAATGTTTTTTGTTTCATCAGTTGCAGAGCGTTTGACCCCTACCGGCCACCGTAGGAACGCCCACAAAACGTCAAGTCCGGTTGTACACATCGGTGTACGGGTTTTCTCCGGGCTACTCCGGTTCCCCCACATTTAAACAATAAAAATTACAAAAACTGATTAGACATACAAAAACTTAAATAATTTCTTGAAAAATGCATACTTTGTCGATGGATGGATTTCTTTGAAGCTTTGTTAAGTACTGTTCATAATAACAATCAGGTTGAGAGTGTTATATTGTTGTAAATAATTTATTAGGTTTGATGAGTCCATTTGCTCCTGTGAGGAACTTTCAGGTTGTGTTTATTTGGCGCCCCCTTGTGGACAAAGTACTATGTCTTAGCTCTGCTGATTTTGTCGTTTACGTGAGACAGGTGTTTTGTGTGCAGCAAAAATGCCCTTAGAGCAGCCAATTCATGTTGCATGTAGATATTATAAGGCATAGGCGTAATTTATGGGGGGATGTCCAAATCAGCCACAACAACCCACCCAATATGATATCATAATTATTGATAATGAATGTTAAGTATTATAAACACGACAATGTGGTAGATTTTCTCAATTTAGCAGTAGAAAATAGTGACGTGTGTCTGCGCCCCCTCCCGCTCTGAGATTTGGTTTTGCCCACCTCAGACCTGTGCGTCCCTCCCTCCTCTCTCTTTATATGTCCATGGTCCCTCCCCTCCAGTCTCTCCCCGCGTATGTATGAAGCGTCCGTGGTATGCAGCCAGCACGAGAGAAAAAGAAAGCCCAACCAACAATTTTAAGTTGTTGGTTGGGCAAAATAATAAAAATATCTTCCCAACAGGAGGTACGCTACTGCTAGGGCTCCAGTGCCACCACTCACGAGTCAAATAATGTTAACTGAACAAAAGTTAGTCCTAATTTCTGCTGTGCTGTGTCTTAGCCAGTTAGCCAGATTCGCTATTCAGCTAGTATGCATCGCTTTAAAGAGGGAGAAAATTAAAAAGCCTGCAGCTCCACAAAGTGTGGTGGATGCCACCTTCCTAAACTCTTTTGGACCTCCGGGCCTCCACACCCGTCACATGACTGAAAGCTATGAATTTAATAATTCATCACAATGGAGACAGAAAACTTGCGTTTTAGATCACAGATAGACAGGGGTATTCCTGAAATATATATAACAAAGCCAGCTGGGTGATATGGACGTTTGCTCATACCATAACTGCAATATAGCAACAGTGTTTTTCTACTACAAACATGCCCAAAAGGAAACTCCACAGTCCATTATCTATGTTCTCTGTAGCCATGCAGCACCAACTTCAAAAGTATTTGTGTCTCTCTCTAGATTACAATAGAAACAGCCTGTTATGAAAAGACCATATTCTCAGAGGTAAAATAGCACTTTAAGTACAGAAGTCCATCCTCACTTTAGAAAATTCTCAAAGTGGTAATGCACTCAAACTGTTCTGTCTGATTATGGTGCATCTGATCTTTATTTCTTCTTTTTGGGATCATAGAACAATCATTTTAAAGAAATATTCTAATTGTTCAAGGGTTCAGGGCATGATTTGGATGATTCAATGACCTACATCCTTGAGCTAAAGACACCTGTTGTTTAGTTCTAGATGTTCAATGTGACAGAAGTGTTACATATCCTGAGGAAGTCTGAAGTCTTCAACTGTTTGGCTCCTTTCATTTCTGCCACCATTAAACATTACTGAGACTTGTTGAGCCGTATGTAGTTCTCTCATACTGAAGAATTACTTTCAGAGAACTCTGATGGCCACGTAGTCCTTTGCCAAGTGTGGAAAAAACAGACCAGGCCTAGACTTATTTAGTCCTAATGTTTGGGCTCCACCTAATTCAAAAAGCAAGCTGAACCTTTTTCTTTAAATGCATGATTTTGGCATAATGAGGGGGAAAAGCTGTTTTAAAAAAAAGTGGTACAGCCAGCCTGGTCTACGCTGTGAGCTATCTCAGCACGCTTTGCAGATAGTAATAGAATAAGGGGGTTAAAGAGTGATGGTTTTCCCTCAGCGAGGAAATCAACAGTGGTCTTTGTGATTTCCTGCATGGGAAAAGGTAGAAGAACATAACAAGAATCCCTCCTCTTCAATTCCATCCTGAACCCTATTATACTGGTCTGTATGTCTGTTAATGTGGCAAACTCAATATCCGGGTAGTGTAAAAAAAGAATGGGGCTTGACCGATACTGATATCGATAGTAGGAAGAGGAAAAAATCTGATGAATTGGCCAATATATTACTTTGATCTGTATTCGATCTGTAGAGATAGATAGATATAGATATATGAACATATTTATTTAGTTGATCCCTCAAATGCAATTATCAAACACTTGTGGAAAAGATATGCAGTATAATGAAGACAAGATGGTCACTCAACTGGAAAGTAACTGCACATGTATGTACATCTGGAAACTCTGTAGAGTGATATTGCGTGTTGTAATCATTAAGGCTGTCCTTTCTTCTTCTTCTTTTTTTTTTAAATAAGTGGAAGAGAAAACACACATCATTGTTAAAAAGTTACTACAAAGACACACATTTAATATTGCAAATTCAAACAAAGTAAAGTCACAATTTTAACTTTTTTTTAGGAAACAAGCTCTTTGAATATCCATGGTGCTGCATGTATGGGTACATTTGTTTAGTACAAATAGTCAAATATGAGATAGATGAATATATTATGTAGACTTTAAATAAAGCAAATACTGTTGAGGATTCGTTATCTCAAAAGGTCCCCAAAACAAAATCAGAATTGTCACTGATTGCTGCCGAAATGTAACTGACTTGAACCTGCTTCTCTCTTCTTAGCTCGACCACACAGGAATACAATTACAAGGCAAAGCACACACACATATTCTACTGTAAATCTGTAAATAAATTCAGAAGTGTCTCTTCAGGATATGAGACACAGGCACACGACCTGCATAAATATTTATTATGAGTGTGTGCAATTCTGTGATCTGACCGACAACTACAGTGTGTGTGTGTGTGTGTGTGCGTGCGCGTGCGTGTGCGTGTTTATGTCCACACAGGATATTAAACCAAAAGATATAAACAGATTTAGCAGATAAGGTGGTACTGACTCACCGGCTGAAAGTTGCTTTTTCTTCTTTGCTTCATTAAAAGATAGATTTTGGACTTTCCTCACCAGACAGTTTTTGTTTAGAAAATTAGGTAAACGCATACAGAGAAATATACCAGCAGAAAAAACAGAAAAAAAATGTGTTAAGGGGGGCCCATGCCAGGGATCAGGCTCTTCCTGAAGCGAGCCCTTCTGCATGTCAATGCTCTATACCTCCGTCCTGAGGGCAGCGGGGTGAGGTGGATGTGTGACATCCTTTTCTATTGAGGTTGCAATGCATGTAATAGCCCTGTTGTTGAGTTCTGTTAAGTAACACAGGATCTGCCTTGGAAATGTGTTTACAATTATTATCGTTCATTATGATTTGCATGAAATCTTTTAAGTACTTTAAATTGTGACATTGAACATACATCTTCTTTTTGTTTCATTAAACAATGAAACTAATGTTTCCATTATCTTGTGTTAAAAGTTAAATTACTGATATTTATTTGTGTGTGTTTGTGTGCATGTCACACTTCAGGCCACCCCTGCATAAGTCAGAGCCCCAGTTGGGCCACCCCAGAAAAAGTCTGGACACACTCCTGCTGAAAGTGAAAGTGATGCCTCTTTGAAATGTAACAATGTCAAGAAATGTAAAAAAAAAAGAAGAAGATCAAATGAGTGTCAGTGCTGGGTTTTAATAAGAAACAGAACTTTGAATGACCTTTCACCCTCCCATGACGTGTGTCTATGTTTTATGTGTTTGTGTGTGCACACGATAGAGGCAGAGGACATGGTGTCGTCACTCGGGGTAAACAGTGTGTGAGTCACGGCTGGCCTTGGGTAGATTTCATTAACAGAATCTATTTTTATCTTAAGATTCTGAAATCATGGGGAAAGGTGGGTCACAAAACAAGATGGTTGAACAGGAGCAGATTTGATGAGGAAGCTGAATATGGCGACGTTGCAATTGAAAAAGTGCAGATAGTAATAAAGGTGTTAGATAGTCCCATGAAAGAGGCAGACAGAGATAATGAAAAACAGATGATGGGAAAGCATGTTTTTTTTTATTTGCGTAAACCAAAACTCGGCCCCTCCCTATGCCTTCTGTCTCCATGGTGATGTGTGTGTGTGGTGTGTGTGTGTGTGTGTGTGTGTGTGTGTGTGTGTGTGTGTGTGTGTGTGTGTGTGTGTGTGTGTGTGTGTGTGTGTGTATGTGAGAGAGAGGAGAGAGAGATTGCAAAATTGGAAAGAAATAACAAGGGTCAATTTCCCAAAGGTGGTAAATTACAGTTTTTCTCTCTCTGCTCTGAAGTTATGGCAGTGACTGCAGTGGATACACACACGAACACACACGCACACAAAGACGTACACACTCCCAAACACAGATCTCTCATCCTCTGCAGGTTGATTTAATTAAATCTAGCTCTATAGAAATATTAAAACATGGATATGAATAAATAATTTCATTCATTTCATTTAGTTTCTCTCTCTCACTCTCACTCTCACTCTCTCTCTCTCTCTCTCTCTCTCTCTCTCTCTCCCTCTCTCTCTCTCTCTCTCTCTCACGTGGCTGCATGAGCAAAATGTCATCCCCATATCAGCAATAAGCTGCCTGTAAATTAATTTATGTTATGAAGAAGCTGTAGCCTGGTCTCAGTCAGATTAATTACAGCGCTTGACATTACATGTATAAGCATGCACACACACACACACACACACACACACACACACACACACACACACACACACACACACACACACAGGTTTGCAACCCCAAGCGGACATTTACAAGCTGGAATGGGAGTAAGGCATAGATGGAGTATTGAAATGTTATATTTCCTGAACAACCATTGTGATCTGCAAACTGTATATCATGTATTTGCTATCTAAGCACATTTTAACAACAGTGAGCACTGACCATAAAGTATGACACATTTGACATGCTTGATTATGTGAACTTGAGAGCAGTGAAGTGGACTATGCTGCAAAGACTTATTTGATGTCACTTTCAGTACTTTTATAACCGTTAGCTAAAAAAGAGTCTCTTTAGGATTAGGAGTGTTAGGAGACTGTTGTGTCAACACTTCTGAAGTCTACGTATTTCTTTGACTTTTTTGCTTTATTATAGAGATGAAAAACTTGACTATGAATAAGCAAAGAGACACATACAGACACAGCTACACAGCTCCTCCCTGCATGGCACCTTTTGTACGTTTTGTGTTGTATTTTTTTATCTTCTATTATATTTAGGGCCCGAAGCACTGACTGAGTGCGTAGGACCCTACTGGAATGCAAGAAATTATTGTTGTGATTCAGTGTTTTCCTTTGCTCAAATGAGTCGCTTATTTGGGGGCTTTAACGTGCACGAAAACTCACCAAATTTTGCATCAAGTTCAGGAGTGCGTGAGATTTACGTGTTAGTGTTTCCGTACAAGTGTGAGGCGAAATGGCCCAGTGGCGCCCCCTTGAAATTTTAGAAAAATGCCTCCCGTAATAGGTTTTTTTACCTTTTTGAACTACGACTTTTACACAAATCGATCTGCACGGCCTGCTGCTCAGCCACATCCCACTGCTGCTGCACTCCCACGGTCGCGACACACCCCGACATGCACGAGAGCCCTTCATCACCGCTTGCGGTTTTAATCTTTTATATTGCTTTTTGTATTTTTTATCTTATTTAACTTAAGTTCCCTTTCAGCAGGAGTACTAATGTTTTAAAGCTTCTTCATATTTTTGCTTTAGTCCTTCGCTTATTGTTTTGCACCAAAACACCAAGTCAAAGTCCTTGTACAGTGTAAATGTGTGCAAAATAAACAACACAATTTTGAGACAACAAAATCATGAACATCCAGTTTTGATGTATTTTTAACGAACTACAACAGTTTCTGATGTGAGGCCTGGGGGAGAAGAAATATTTTCTTCATGATTCGAAGTGGCAAAGATTGGCTGTTGATAGGATAAATAACACAAGGCGAGGCCTAGGGCCACGCCGAAGCAACAACTTCACAAAGACTTTAAAAAACAGGCATCAAATAAAAACATGCTATAAATTAAGCTAGCTTGTTTTTACAAATGAAGGTTCTTATACATAATGTGTTCAGGTGCACGAGGATGTCTTCTAAACAAGTTGACTGATACAGGATGGAGATAAATCATCTTATAGGACAATAATTTCATTATATCTAGAAAAATACATTTCTAGGATTACATAAGAGATAAAAGAACAACCAAACTCCTGATAAAAATGAAAAAGTATTTAAAGAAAATTCACCTTGACTTTTTATAGGACCGCATAAGTAAACCAGATGACAATGCATGCAGCTCATTGGTCAGAATCCATTACGAATAAAAACAAACTCACATACTATGATTATCAATATGTCTTCTGCTCAGATAAGTTTGTAAGCTGTTCCTCTCATTGATAAAGAAGTAGTTGGCTCACACATCATCACGCACACAGGAACAGTTACCATGGTTACTGTGCGTAAGGGTGCTCTGTAGCCGTCTGTGGTATCACATATCATCTTCATTTCAGAATGTTGAAGGCAATTATAATGAAGCCTGACCTCGCAGACATAAGAGTCAACACACACACACACACACACACACACACACACACACACACACTCACACACACACACACACACACACACACACACACACACACACACACACACACACACACACACACACACACACACACACACTCACACACGCGAGTTGTCTCACATTAACATGTCTCTCCACAGCAGAGCCCAGTCCCTGACAAAAGTGTGAGAACTCATCAGCATGTGTCAGAAAACAAGGCTGGTCTTTAACCTTTTAAAAACTGACCTCATGGAGATGCAAGGTTTTTATCCAGCAAATGTAATCTCAAAAAATCACACACATGCACGCACGCATGCAGACACACACACACACGCACGCACGCACGCACGCACGCACGCACGCACGCACGCACGCACGCAGACACACACACACACACACACACACACACACACACACACACACACACACACACACACACACACACACTGATTGAAACCAGAGTATGGGCATAGAGCTGAGATTATCTTCTTTTCGGAAATGTGCAAAGAACATCGATAGTATGTGTATGTGTATGTGTGTGTGTGAGAGAGAGAGAGAGAGAGAGAGAGAGAGACAGAGACAGAGACAGAGAGAGAGAGAGAGAGAGAGAGAGAGAGAGAGAGAGAGAGAGAGAGAATGATGAGGAGACGGCCAAAGGTAAGTCGGAGGAATGAGAGACATGGAAGCAGCAAGAAGAAGGTCAGCTCAAACTTTTCCTGCAGAGGATGTTGCCAGGTGTGTGCAGTTTGTGTATCGAAAATGTGCCTGCATTTGTGTGCTTGTATCTGTGAAAACTCGTAACGAGTAATGATCCTTATTCTATCCTATTAGTCAATAAGAAACATAGATTATAACAAATGTGCTGCTGAAGATGCTATGAGATACTAGTGACATGGTGTCAACATCACTCACTCCTTCCTCTACCTCTTTAACATTTGAAGGAGCAAACAGGCTTGGCTGTTTCCTCTTGGCTGATTTAAGTCCATGTGGGGAGACATTTGTCAGACTAAAATGCACTGTTGAAGCCAGCTCTCTCACTCCTCACGTGGAAGCACAGGATACCGCTAATCACCTCTGAAGGAAACACTCCCCATATAAACACACTCACTCACACACACACACACACACACACACACACACACACACACACACACACACACACACACACACACACACACACACACACACACACACACACACACACACACACACACACACACACATAATCGCGATCGATACACATTCACAGTTGTAAATCTAAACACACACACACTTACTTTGAGGCTGGTTTGGGTCCAGCTATACAGAGTTGTTTGTCTCTGCATGCTGTGCTGCAGAAGCTGTTTATTTGGCCTATGGTGTGTGTTCGGTGTCAAAGTGTGTGCAGCTGCTACACGAAAGCACCAGTGGAGGCTGTTGCTAATGACCTCATCTATGGATTGCACACCTGTTCGAGTGGCCGAGCTCAAAGAACTGCAGAGGATCATGGGACCAGACCCACCAGGTCTCAAAGAGAAACTCTGGCATTCACTCACAACACTGCCAATGACTGGTCTGAGTCTCTCTGGGTTTTCCTCTTTAATGGGCCTTGCTCAGGTTTCATACAGCTTGTTTGCTCTTTATTGAAAGGGGGTAGTCAGGCAGCACAATAACATTAACAATGTTTAGAGAGGGATACAAAAGGTTTCATTTCGACATGTGCTGTAGTTTTCAGTGGCGGAAAGTTTGATCTTCAAATACAGTGCTTAACGTTGATACTTCCATGATCCAGTTAACAGCTGTGTGTTTTATTTGGTAGCTGGATATTTAAATTATTGTTGGTCATTTGCTGTCAGCAGTAAATGGGAAGAACAATACAAACTCTCATATCTGTGGGGTAAGATAAAAGCTGGATCCAGGAATTAGTTATGGACCAGAAATAGTGGTAAACAAGTAGCCTAGATTGTTTGAAGTTAAAAAAATCTGCTATCACTACCTCCAAAGCTCTCTCTGTTATGTGTTTAATCCATACACAAACAGAGATGATCACTGATGACGTTGTTTTGCACTGGCAGCGCCTATGACCGCAGTCTCAGGGCACATCTCACCAGCACGTCCTGTTGCTGAGTTGCGAATGTTGTCTCGATGCACTATCGCTTCCCTTGGTGTTATAGAAGAATCATGTCCTGGAATTAGAAACAGCTCAAGACCTCGAAATAGGACCCTCAAAAAAGTAAAGAAATAAAAAAAGTCGAGAAGACGCATCCCTGCTGTTGCCACGGTGATTTTGGATGCTGTTTGTCACTTTTTGTGCAGACACAATCAGGAAAAAAACTAAAAAGTCAGGGAATTGGCACATGGCTATATAGTGTGTGCAGTAGAACGACCAAAATATCAAACATGACAGAAAAAATCCGACTGGTCTTGAGCAGCTGATCAGGCAGTGATTGGTCGTCGTGCCTCGGTGTACACTGCTCAACTAATAATGAGTAATCATGCTGAAATTCAGCCCGACTTCAAAATGAGTCGTACGACTCAAAAACCTGGTCTAAAAAGGCCTGAAATCGTAACGTGTTTGCCCGCCTTAAGGGGTTTAGGAAATGGGACATTGATGGCCACATTTGCTAAATAAAAAAATATGTAGGAACACTTAAATTGCTCCAATTTCAAGCAACTGAAATCCAGCATCAGATCATTGAGACTAACTTGATTCTGTTCTCCTAGATTTCTCAGGCGCCTGAAACTGCGGTTAGATAATGGCCCTCTATTTTTCAATTCAAATGAATAAAACAAGACTCCCTCAAGGACTGTTCTGAGCTCCTCTTAGCAGCCTTTAAAGATGAAGTCGAAGAGCTACTAGGTCTCAGGGTAGGATAGAAGGTATGGTTTTCTAAATCAGTTCCTGCAGAGTGAAGGACTAGAAGAAAGAAAGACAGTACTGCAGTGGCCTTTAAACATTCTCACTACCAACCTATCAAAAAAATCTGCTCTATCTCCCACTCCAAACTCTTTCACTGTTTATCAGTATTACCCTTTTTACTGTATATCTCTCTGTCCTCTTTTATCTCTCTTATGCTAGTGCTGCATCTTTCTCTTAACCCAGCCCTTAATATGGCCTTTAGGTTCTCTTTTCTTTTCATTTCATTTTTCCTCCTCCAGTGTGGCACAGGGAGTGGCACAGAGAGAGAGAGGAAGGCTACATCTGGCGCTTGTATTGAATAATACATGCCTGTTAGAGCAGTACCAGGGAGGCTGACATGGATGGAGGAGAGACCATTGAGCTGGATATAGAGTTTTGATAGCCTGTGAGTATGGAGCATTTATTATGATGAGATATGAGCAGGCTGGTTAGTTACAGTGGAAATATGAGATCCAATAAATCTATGACATACACATATGCAGGAGGTAATAACTGAGTAGCAGTTATTCAATATGAATGCTCATAAACATCCATATATCAACATGTAAGCAGCCAGTGCGTTGAGAAAATTCTTTAACATCCCTTGCATATGTGTGGTCGAGGTTTGACCTTACTCTAATCTGACATGTAAGGATGCAGGGTGCGTGTGTGTATGTGTGTTTAAATCTGCCAGATATGAGGGGTCACTCCTGCCCTGTAGCCTAGTGACCTCATCAAACAGTGCTGAATTATGGGTAGTGGCACTTAGGTCTAACAGCTGTCTCTCGGCTTAGGGCACAATGATAGTGAGTCATCTCGCACACACACACACACACACACACACACACACACACAAACACACACACACACTCATGCAGACACTCCCACACTCACAGCAGCTGGACTGCAGGGTAGCTGACATTTGGTAGTGAAGGAGAGAGCAGTGAGTGTGAGCAGGATGAAACAACGGGGCAGCAGCCATGACTGTATGAAAAACAGAAAGATGATGGTCAGCTGTTATTTAACGTTACAAATTGGCCTTGCTTGTTTGTCTGACCTGCTCCCTTGCAATAGAAATTGATTTTATTTTCTATTTTTTTCTACGTTGTTTCGGGGGGAAAAGGTACTACAAAAGTGCAAAAGTGAAGTGAAAATATCCCCCCTCCAATAAATGAAAAAAATGTCACTGTATTTGTAGCCATAGTTAAAGAGCAACAAAGATGGCTTCAACAAGCAACAGTGTAAGTCTAATGAACACATGAAAGCAAGAGGCTGGAACTGATGAAGGACTCACTTCTGGCTCAAACATGTGTCATTGACATGTGTGTAAAACTGATCACACACAGCAGTGTTCCTCGATATATATTTATATATTTTTTGGCTGATGGTCAGAACAGTCATTTAAAAACACACTGAAATATCTATGGCAAAAAACATGGCTGTCTGCTGAATATTTGATCAGAGACCAGCACAGGCTGAATAATTCAGCACCACAGACCTTTGGAAATGAATGGTGGCTGCTTGGTGGTATGCATTTCGCCGCAAGTCATTAAATACCGACACTGTGCTCAAAAGACCCCCCCCCCCCCCCCCTCAGGTCAATGCATCTGTGGAAAAAGTCACATGAACAGCAAAGGTCCAAAGGCTGCCTTAATGTGACATCTCTGTATTTGACAGACATGGACTGTCTGACTTTCAAATTCCATTTTGCATCAGTTACGATGATCTGTGTGTGTTAACAACCTATTGACCTCCTGCATGGCAAATTATGAGGACAACAACTCTTCAAGTGGATGCAAACTGTGGTCTATTGTACTCCTAAAATGCTTCAGTGGTTTAAAACAACCTGAATACAGTTTGCTGGATTTCCTTTAACATTTCACTTCTAATTTGACTATCTTTGTAAAAAGATGAATATCATTTTGGTACAGGTGGTTAAACTGACAGGGGACTGAGGTCAGTTATGGTTCATATTTCATTCGTTTTTTTTGTTGTACATTTTATTTTTCCTTTCCTCATTCATGGTACTCTCACCTATTTTGCTTCATCCTTGGCTGAGCTGCTTTGGTCCTTGTTCTGTTTGTTTTTCTTGTTTTCTATTTAATAAACATTTATTTACCAAAACAAACACTTGTTTTACAATTTATTCCTAATTAAAAACAAAACAAAAAACGTTGACACGTTCTTTGCTTAAACTAGTCAATTTATAAAAAAAATAAAAATTGATTTTAAAAAGTAGTTAACATTAAGGATGAAAAAGTATGATTGACCACTACATAAAGAACATACATTCAGGGACATTTGCGGACATATTGTGGTGATAATCCTCGTGTCAGGGTTGGATCACTATTAATCACGTGAGAGGGCTGGAACAATGACGTCCGGTCAGCTCGGTGTCTGCGGGCCGGTCGAGTAAAAAAAAAAAAAAAAACAAACCGGATGAATAAAAAAAAAAACCCCACAGTGTCTCGCGGTCACATGTCGTGCAGCGGGCTCCTGAATGATTTAAAGCGTTTTACATCATCAGACTCCCTCCCTCCCTCCCTGGCGCGCGGGCTCCCGGAGATGCTGCTGCTGATGCTGGTGACCGACTGCAGCATCCGACATGGGCATCCTTTAATCCGGCCGAGCCACAGTGAGTGCTTTTCCTCCACTTTTACTCTTCCTCCCATCCTCTCGTTACCTCCTACTCCAATTCCCACTCCACCTCTAACCTCAAATGCCCCCCCCTTCCTCTTCTCTCTCATATTGTTGTCTTCCTTTGTGCCGTTTTTTTTTTTTTTTTACCACGAGCGATGGCGCATAACTCGGTTGAAACCGTAGAGGTGAGGAAATAGTCCCCTCCTTTTTGTAGCCTGACACCACACCTTTGCGTCTTTGCGTGAGAAAGAGAAAGGAAGGAGGAGAGTTTAGGGCGGGTGTCGCTTCTCCCAGCGGACCAGAGCTGCAGCAGGCTCCGTTTGGAGGGACTATAGAGGAGTACAGGAAGAGACAGAGGGGCGACTGAGACTCGACTTAGAGAAGGTGGGACGTTTGATTGTTTGTGCAGGTGACAGCATGTGTAGTG
The DNA here is from genome assembly GCA_020745685.1 of Tautogolabrus adspersus. Lineage (NCBI taxonomy): Eukaryota > Metazoa > Chordata > Actinopteri > Labriformes > Labridae > Tautogolabrus > Tautogolabrus adspersus. The sequence continues at coordinate 20,313,662 of CM036552.1, forward strand.
GTCGCTTTTATGTGTGGTAGGGTGTGTAAGAGGGAAATGAGGAAAACAAATATATGTTGATGAAAGTTATTGTCCTTTTGCACATGAAAAGAGAGGGGAAAGATCGCTTTTTCATGCTTTGTGCTGTGTTTGTGTTAGTAAGTCCTCGTGCTACTGTAGGCTATAATAGTATGGTATGATAAAAGGAAAAACAGGCTAAAGTAAGCATCTTGCGCAGGCTGATTCTTTATCTAAAGTGGGAACAATTCATATGCGTTTATCACAACCTCTTTGTTTTTGCTATGGCTTCTATCTATCTATCTATCTATCTATCTATCTATCTATCTATCTATCTATCTATCTATCTATCTATCTATCTATCTATCTATCTATCTATCTATACAAACATGGAGTTAACATACTGTGCTGCAGGGTGCATGTGTGTGTGTCTGTGAGAGGACAGTAGCACTCAGACACTGAGAGCCTCAAGCTGAAGAACTGGGCTAATCCCTAATGACATGGCCAGATCTCTTCCTCTCTCTTTTTCTCTCTTTCTTTCTCTCTGCCATAAGGTCTTGTCTTTATATCTCCCCCCCCCCCCCCCTACTTAATTCTTTTCTCTCTCTCTCTCTCTCTTTCTCCCTTCTCTCTCTCGGTCTTCACTCATACTCTGTTGCGATGACGTGCTGTCCATGGTGCTGAAAACAGTCGTCAGCCGCTCGCCTGATAATACGCTCAGGCTTGATGGTCCTGTCAGCGCTCAACAGGTGCACATTACTCCTCATCAGAGCATCACCTTAACAGCTGCATGCGAATAGAGACTATTGATTTCAACTTCACTTCAGTGACCGCTACAAAGAGGTTTAGTTTGCATGCTAAAGCTGTAGGCTGGTGTTCAAATGTTGTATTTTTACAACATTTAATTGCAAATATGGATTATTAATTGTAATAAATAAAACAAGTGATGCTTTTTAAAGTAAAAAAGGCAATTTACGTCCTTGGTTGACAAAATTGTAACACCCCTTCCAGCTCGGTTATATATTATTGTAGATTTTTTCAATTTAGTTCACACTCTTATTACAGTACAGCAAATCCACAAAAGCCACACATGCAGTGAAATGAACTGATGTATTTGCACTAATGAGAAACTTCACTAAATTAGTTCCAGCCGTAACAGTGGATGACAAGGAGGAAGAAGAAAAACAAAAGTGATGATTATTAGGAGGGTGAAAACAATAAAAGTCGTAGAAGCAGATGATTACATAACCGACCAATTTAGCAACGGCGGTTTGTCTGCCTGAATATCCCTCGCACACACAAACACACAATCGCACTCACAGTCACACAAACAGCCCCTAACACATCCAGGTCTCACATCAGATGACTCAGAGTCACATGTTGGGCTACACCAGAGAAGAAGCTCGAGGTGCTGTAGTTTGGTCTTTGCTCGAGGGCTTTTCAGCATGACTTTCCTGCTAGTATAGCATTTAAGTAGACCTTTTTTAATGTTGCTTTGTAAAATGCGAATTTGCTGAAACTATAGGCTTCGAAGGAGGTTTTATGTTTTGTGATTCAGCGTCTGATAGAGTTTCTGATTTCACAGCACAGGACATCCTCTTGATGTCTGGCCTTTTTCTGCAGGGATATTCTGGAGGTTTGACAACACAGGTCCAAAGCCAAGTCTAAACCAGCTTAAACAAAATGAACATACATATATTTAGTATGTTATATAGACATTTGAAAGGCTCAAAAGCTTGCTACCTTCAGTGTCTTCATTATAAGCCAAGCTGGTGAGATAGCAGTTGAAGCTGTAGCCCGTGTAAGCTCACTTAGACTGTGAATAGCATTTACAGTACAACGGCAGGTGCTAAAATTATGTGAGTAGCAGTACAAGGAGTACAAAGCACAAACATTGTCTGGTTATTTCATAGCCTTTATCAAACGTACTGTATATGTTAGCCCTCTTAAGCTAACTTCACATACAGAATAAGCACGGCATAAAGGCAAAACACAGTCAAAGGGGGTTTAATGCTTATAGGATTTCTTATTTTTTAAACCTGTAAATGAAAAGCTTCCCTCGTTCAAATGTCACACAGTACTGCTATTAACCTTCAGTGGGGACTGAGAGACAACAGAAACAAGTTAAGAAACTTTATCGTATCACCACCACTAGCTGAGATGGCTAATAGTTTTAAGGGGAAACAAAAGAAAAGATAATAAGATAACACTTATTGTTAGTTTGCACAGAAATGTGTCTTGCCTCACGAGCTGAAAAATGCCTACATCACATCACAATCAAATCAAACTACATGTGATTTTTAACCCTAGAACACTATCGCTAAAATTAGTAACACCATCACTAACGCCGGCTGAGTTTTACCCGCCATAATATACCTAATCAAAAGTACTTGTCATCAAAATAAATCAAAATATGACAATACATGACAAAGAGTAGTGTTCTTTTATTTTCAACTGTGCCATGTCTAACAAAATGAAAAAAAAAGGATCATGGGGGACCCTATAAAAATGCTCCAAAATTACTGAAAAATTAGGAATTCGAAAAAAAAAATTCCTAAGAAAAATAAATAATGAAACTGGAAACTTGGTCTTTGGTCCACCCATTCCTGGGACATTTGAGACTTCCCTGGTGAAGGCTCAGTCTCCTTGACACATGAACAGCTGCAGGAGAGAGAAACTATTGCCGGGTGAAAATCACCCGAACACGTGCCTGTAGGAAAAGCATGTTTTGGAGAAGGGAAACACCCACGCCTTCAAAGACGTCAAAGACAATGCTGAAGCTACCCAGGGACCCATGACACTCAGACAAACGCAACATAATGAAAATCATGTAAATACGTTTGCTCAGGTGAAAATCAACCGGCGGTAGTGTTCTAGGGTTAAATCTAACAGTTGATTTTCCGCCTGTCAAGCAGTAAGGGAGCAGCTTTTTTTCATTTATCAAGTTTGATTTATGTCCACCTGATAAGTGTCTTATATTTGTACTCTGCTGTAGCTCCGGGCTTCTCTAAAAAACTTCAGAGAAAATACCTGACTGTTAAAAGGGTAGCTCTTTCTTGATTTGTTTTTCGATGTGGGTTTATATGAGGTACTTGTCATGTTGTCAATAGTGAGTGTATTACCCAGAGGAGAAAACGGTCAGCTCTGTCCCTTTAATGAGAAACGGGTTGGAGTACAGGCATGGAATAAAAGATGTAAATCACTGCAGATAGGGCTGTTTGTACCGAGTTATTTAGCACATTTTCAGACAAAACTGAACTCAAAAACACTGACAATGTAAGTGTAGTGCTTTCTTTTGCTGTCAGCAAGCCACTGGGTTTTTTTCACTACTTGCAGTTTTATTGCAAAATAACTATCAGACAACTAGACAAAAGTCAGGTTGACTTGTACTCTATAATCTCAGTGTGCTGCAGGCGGAGGAGCACGAATGTGGTGTGCCAAAATACTGTGAAAACACGTGCCGTCTCTCTGACGGCAAAGTCAAGCACTGAAAAAAATCTAAATATAGCGTACACTTATGTTGCCATCGTTTTTTTTTTAGATAGCCCCATCTGCAGCGAAGTATAGCTTAGCTTCTGTGCCGACAATCTGGCCGATTTCTCAATAAAGGGGCAGAGCTGACCAGCATCTCCTGTGGAAAGTACACAGACTGTTGACAAGAATCTCATACAACCCCACTTCAAATGAGCAAGGAACAGCTTTTAGCTCCGAAGGCTGAAGCAGAAGGGTAATGCATTTAATTCTACAATTCACTTAGCAGATGCTTTTGTCCAAAGCGACGTACATAAGAGAGTAAGTACAACACAAGCAAGGATCTAGAAAAGAGGAAGCAATGTCATTAAGTGCAAACAAACAGCTTTAAGTCCGATCGGACCCACAGGTGCTGACAGGAAGTGACCAGAGGCAAAGCACAACATTGACGCCTGTTCTTCAGAGCTCTAACCAGTATAGAAAAAAACTTAGTTATCAAACAAAACCATTGTCATCATCATCACGAAGGTCGTAGGTATTCATGAAAGAGCAGGGTCTTTAGCTAATGAACGTGGCTTAATAAACACAAAGATTTCATGTTGTTATCACAGTTCCATTTGAGTATGGAAACACTGATTGTAGCTGCTTAAAGGTGTAAGCTACAGTACAGGAGAGGCTTACAGAATGCCTCAGGTGTCTTATTCATCATTATTAAGGATAAAGATGCTGAGCGAATGCTTTTAGTGTGTGTGTGTGTGTGTGTGTGTGTGTGTGTGTGTGTGTGTGTGTGTGTGTGTGTGTGTGTGTTTGTGATACGACACAGACACTAGAGGAAATGGGTGAGTGTGTTTAAGAGACTTGAATGTTTATTTGTCAGTTAGGGACAATAACACATTTTGTTATGACGGATGAATACTTTACAATAAGCGATGTAACAAGTAAAATCACACTGTAAAATATGGGTGCGACTGATGCAGCACAAACACAGACACACAACTTGTTATATTTATGAATGGCTGGCTGGCCCTCGCCGCCCGCTCTCTATCTGATGCTGCTGAGCACTGACGTCAGTGAACCTGCCTGCGCATAAAGGCTAATATAATCAGAAGCTCACACACACAGACACGCATTGTCTCTTTGTTTGTGTGTGTCAGCGGCACACACACACACACACACACCCTTACAAGCACACACTCCTGTGGTTATTGGCTCAACAAGCACTACAGGGAGAGAAAAGAGAGGGAGAGACAAAGAGAAAAAGAGACAGAAAGAGACTGGAGGGGTTCTATGTGGGAGGTGGACGGCCTTGATCATTATCATTACAATGTAATTGGATCTCTGTTATAAATTTGTGACTGTTGTTCCGTCCATACAGGTACAGGAGTAGTTTCACGTCATTTGGAGCACTCTCTATAAAGAATAAGTTAGAAAACAAGGGAAATGAGCAGATGATAATTATGGATGGTACTCATTGATTCTGCCATCCCGAGGTCAATGTAGGTCGGCCTTTTCAAAAAGTCATAAGCTCCAATTATTTCAAAAACCATTAAAAAAGCAGATTGAGACGTTTGTTGGCATTGATTAACTCAGTCATTCTGTAGAAGTAGAGTAGTTCCAAACTGTAAAACTGGCTGAGAGGAAATCATTACATGTCTCTAAGCTTTGTCCCAATTATCCCCAATTACAGGCCTCCTTCCCCTCTTTTCAGTGCAGCCATCCGTTTAGAGTGGCCTTCACACAGACAGCTACAAGAGGCAGAGGAAATCTAACCTGGTAATCACCACACTGACTCCTGAAAAAGTAAGAACAGAAAAGATGGTTATTTTAAATTAACACCAAACAAACCTCCCAGACGTGTTATTTTTAGGACCTGAGAGCACTGAGTCAGCGCGAAGACCCAAATGGAATACAAATAATGAATTATTCTTCCCAGCTAATGATAATCAAATATTCTGCATCTTTAACATCCCTTAAAGCTCACGAAATGTTGCATCAGAAGTGGCGAACGTTAACGTTTAGTGGGTGTTGTGGCATAAATAGCTCCACAGAGCTCGCTACAAAAGGGTCCACATGCAGTTACTTTCATCTTAATGTACAACATTTTGCAGTCGTTATGTATCTTGTCAAGGCCTACAAAATACCCTCCTGCATCAGTACGCAAACTAAACAGGAAGTCGGCCATTTTGAATATTTACATTGATGACATCACCTAATTTTAGCAAGTGCTCTTTCAATGCAGCTTAAATTGGAGATGTTCCTAGCGACTAAATTCCCTTAAAAAATAAAGTCACAGCAGATTTGTCTTAGGATCAGAAAACAGTCAAAATTGAGACGCATTTTACGCACATTTGACCAGCATTAGATTATTAAAAATGTTAATAAATTCTTAAACTGTCTGGCTATTCTGGTGCAGAGAGAGTGATGATCCCTAGCTTAAATACAGTGAAGTGTTCAAGCCACCAGTTAACAGTCTCTACCTGCTGAATCTTACACGAGGCTAACTCCTGGTTAAACATGAAGAAATTCAATCTATGTCAGATGACTGATATGAATACATTGGAGTTTATCTTAATGTGATATTGTGGAGTTGAAACTTGATCATTCGTTAAAAGATTCATAAACTGCTGATTGCATTTGTCTAGAATTGGTTAATGCTCCGCCAGAAAACCACATTTTCTTATTATGTTGTCTTCCATATTGGTAACAATGAGAAGTGCATTTTGCAAACTCTCAGCTTTCACATATTATCCTAATTATGCTGTTCTCCTTTTACAGACAACAATACTGCTTGGATAACACGTCACACTCTCATCAATAAAAGAAAAACGGTAGTTCATCCAATGTGAAAGAAAAAAGATTCTGATTTGAGCGCTGGTGGGTTCAAGTGTACTGTGTGTGCTTCAATTATGAAATAAGGTTTTTCAGATTACTGCCATTACTGAATGTCAGACTACAGATTATGTACAGTAAGAAATCAAACCAACTGATCATTGGTACGTCACCACGAGGAGAAAAAGAATAGCACAGTTTATTCTGGAAAAGCAATGGGTAATGTGGGAAAAACTTGTTGTTGGACAAATACTTCAGTCTGGGAGTTTTGGTTGCCATAGTGAAGCAGTCCAAGGCTCGCTTGTGAGACAGAGACGGAGAAACAGAAAAACAGAAACACAGACAGTCAGAGAGGGAAAGGGAAATACACTTGAGAGTGAAGAAAGGGTGAACAGGTGAAGGTGGAATCAATGAAATGAAAAGGACCATCAACTCTCAGCGGATTGTTTGAACAACCGATTGTTGGCCAGCAGGAGACGTGGACAAACAACTCTGGTAGGAGAAAGACTGCGAGGATAGAGACGGATACTCACCAAGAGGTCTATCTGTCTCTATCGGTTTATCGGTTTATCCGTCTCTAAGAAGAGGAAAGATTAGAGACAAAGAATGCAAGGGTGTTGTATGACAGATGCATGCTCTCCAAGTCATCTAAACCCAAGATAGATGTACAGCAATTTCTCTATCATAAAAGACCAGGCAAATATATCTTCTAATGCAGTGATACTATATAGAATGGGTTCTTAGACACAAGAACAACACTGCCCAAAGCAAGGTTGGGGATTTGCTCATCAGATCGATAAAGACAATGCTGTCAACCACTGGCAATATTTCCTCTCTTTATTACCTCTAAGTGTCACCAATAAGTCCTAGTATTGAAGTTCCCCTATAAAGAATGAGTCATCAGGAAAATGAACCTAAATTCAATAAGTGACCAATACATTTGTAGTAATGAAGCACAAAATCACAACAAAAGTTTGCAATTTGCATTTAGAGCAGGTAAAGACTGGATTCTTTGTGCATTATTTAGAGTAACTTAACCTTTACCCGGGCTGAACAGTGATGCAGTGGTTAGCGCTGTTGCCTCACAGCGATGAGGTTCCTGGTTTCGGATTCCCGCCGGGGAGGAGCTTCTCTGTGTGGAGTTTGCATGTTCTCTCCGGGTACTCCGGCTTCCTCCCACAGTCCAAAGACATGTTTGTTAGGTTAATTGGTGACTCTACATTGCCTGTAGGTGTGGCTGGTTGTCTTGTCTCTATATGTCAGCCCTGTGATTGACTGGTGAACAGATCAGGGTGTACCCCGCCTCTCGCTCAATGACAGCTAGGATCGGCTCCAGCCCCCCGCGACCCCGAACGGGAAAAACAGTATAGATAATGGATGGATGGAAACATTTACCCACCATGGGCATACTTGGCAAGAGTGGCAAGGAAACTTCTTTTAACAGCCAGAATTGTGAACATCAACAGACTCATTGGTAGACGGCCATTTGCTGAGAGTGGATGGGCAGAGAAGGAAAGGAAAAAGGTTGGTAACCACTGTATTAGAGCATCAATCTTCAGATAGGGTTCAGTCTTTTGGTGTTGGGAATAACCCTGTTGTTTTCAGAGGCCTTCAGGCACACAGACAGAGCTGTTGTCGATACGGCTGGTTAGCCACAGAGCCAGAGGCAGTGACACCTTTGTTTTTATTTATCTGGCAGTCTGGAGTCAAATACAATGTGCCTTAAGCTTCAGGCTCCCACTTTGCTGCATCAGGGCAAGATAGACGAGGATAAGACGGGCCAAAATGTGAGTGAGCCTGGGCAGGCGGACAGATCAGTCATACAGAGCACTTTGTCAGCAGCCTGGCACCAGAGCCATCCGCTTCTACCTGGGGAAGTTCTGGCAGATAATATACTGAGACACCTTGAACTTTACTATGACTTCATTCTGTTTACTCTTATTACTGTTCTTCAAATCAAGAGTACATGTGGGAGCAGGGAATCAGAATCATTAACAAGCCAAATACGAGCCAGTCAGCCAAATAATCAGTAAACTGGTCAGTAAGCCAACCGAGTGAAGCAGAGAGTTGTCCCTGTTTATATTTGTTTGAGCCAGTTCCAATCATGTCGATCAACAAATTATACTAGACGGTTTGGAAGGACATGATACTGGATGTTGACAGACATTTATTTGGGTACAAATGAAGACATGTCCCTTGGCTTTCCCTCATCTTAAAAAAAAAAAAGGCTGATCAGTATCATCTCCTGGCATATTGATGGTTTGTACTGTGTGGCGTTCAAGTTCCAAGGCCATTTAGTCTGCTAAAGTTTTCTCAGTTTGATGTTAGGTTCCATTTAATTAAATAAACCTAAAAAAGTACTCCTGTGAATGTGATGATTCACTTCATAACAAGGTCTAAAGCTTGTTTTATTTCTCTCTCCAAAGTTTCAAACCTTCCAGTCCCAGTATTTGACACCCTCACACAACCGTACAGCACTAATAGATCATATATTTACAGCATGTATATGCACCTGTGGTCTACTACTGAAACAAATAAAGGACTTATCATAGGATATTTAAGCTGAAGCACCGTCAAACTTCACCTAAGCACCCCTGAAATATCAGGGGGAAGTGACTCTTTTAAAAGAACATTTAGTAAATATCTGAATTATATTTTCTATCTATCATTTTGAATCAAGGGAAGTTATAACCATTACTAAGCTTTGTTAGTTGTTTTTTAAATGAAAGCATTGAATAATGAATTTGCATCTCAAAAAGGAGTACTGTAATGTCAGCATACTTATTTTAATTACTTTCACCACTGGTGCCGCTGATCTGTGGGAGGCAGGTTGATGCTAGCCAACATATGATCAAATATCCATATCAGCATATTCCATATTTCATTTTCCTGAAACAAATTACTTTGTGGTGTTAAAAGTCTTGTGTTTATTCCTGCCTCTGTGTGTTTCCCACCAGTTTTTGATTGCCCTCATTGTCTTCACCTGTGTGGTTTGTCTCACCTGTGTTTGATTGCCCCTTGTATTTAGTCTCTGGCCCACTCTCGATGTCCACCCTCACACACTCACTGACTTTGATGCGCGTTCCCGCTAAGTCTGTGAGGGCATAGCGCTGTCCCACTGTTGAATCGTCAAGTGCGTGAGGGATCTCTCGCTGACTTTTCGAGCCCTTTATGCACCCTGTCCGTAAGTGGGCATATCTGCAGACTTGGCTTGAGGGAATTACCCAAAGTTCTTAGCATTGAGACGTGAAACATAGGATTCCCAGGGGAAGCCTGCAAGAATGTAAAGTGTAAACAAACGCCATAAAACAGGAAAAAAGGGAGAGATGTTAAACAAGCAGGAAGGTGAAACCACACTCTATTTAAAGTATACCAAAAAAGTATATTTGGTAACTACAGCTAATTCAGAACTCTACTGCAAGTCTATTAACAAAAACAAGAGAGACAGAGAGCTTATTAGTCCCGTTATATAAGATAAGATACCCCTTTATTTATCCCACAATGGAGAAATGTACATAGCCTATAAGAAATTCTTATAAGTACCAAGGGGCTGTGAGTGAGTAAAGTAAAAAACGTAAAATAAAAATACATAATGCCACATGACATCATGCTGTCATGGTTACAGAGAAGTCACAAAGTGCTGTCCCATTGGTATTAAACCTTTTCGAGCACTTGCAGCGTCATGCACTCAATCACTTTACAGGTGACGTCAATTAAGTCCGTAAGTGGCTCAGAGTTTAGGGAGGAAATCGAGATTCAGTCCCAGTGTTTCTTCCCTTCTGTGTCAGTTCATTGTTAAATTTGCCCATATGGTTACCTGTGACTCCTCGTGGCCTCCTGTGTTTTTTTTTTTTTTACCTTTTTTGGATTTTTTCAGTTTGGTGACGTCCAAAATAGTCTCTTAAAAACACAAACCACACAATCTCTTTAGGAGCTGAGAACCCCTAAAAAAACAGATAGCTTTTTCTTCCATGACACCAGAAGATATAGAATAGTGATAACAGAAAAATCAGGGCTGGGTAAAACACTTAAAACTAAGGTCATCAAAGATGCTCGAAGCAAATAAAAAATATTCTGTTTAATCCCAAATGTATTTATAAATATGAATACAATATTCTTTAATTTTTAAACTTGTCTGTTGTCTCTCTTGATTTTTTTAAATGCAAAAATAATATTCTGGTTTCATTTGACTTGTATTTGCAATCATTTTTTCTTTACATCTGCATGCAGCTTAGGCATCGCAATTTCTGTAATGAACCAACGAGCGGGGATTATAGCGTGACTCACACTCTCACAGCCTTCTTTATCAACTAGCTGTAGGGGCACAAATCTTTACAAATAAAGTTTAAAAGAGCTTTTGTGATCTTCTGTCTTGAAAGCGTCATTCAGTGTTGGCTGGGACTGCATACACTGTCCCTGTGTAGCACGCCTTGCTGTTATTGCTAGCGGCTCATCAGGATGCTGTCTTGTCATGTTAATGGGGGTTGGTTGTGTTGCCACAGTATTTTACCTTTTTGCACAGCGTGCATATTGCATGACTCATGTACTGTATACTCCCAACTTTCTTGTGTTTATTAAAATCCAACATTGTAGTATCTTTGCTTTTAGTTTCGCTGGCGGTGGATACTCGCTGGCGTCTACTCGCTGGCGTCTACTCGCTGGCGTCTACTGTCACCTAATGCCTTAATTGTGAACTGCATTATAGACAATGCCAATCTGCATCGTTGCACGTACTGACGAGGAGTATGTGATGATATCTTGCCATATTGATTTTTTGAGCACAGCACTAAGAAAAGAAAAAAAAAAGTACCATTTGTGCTTTACTGAATGGAACGTGTCAATTCACATTAGACAATTCCCATGAGTAATATTTATACAGCTTACCCGGAACATATTACCTATTTATCTGCTTGTCGTCAAGCTTCTTATAAATCAATAAACCAGTCAGTTCTTCAAAAACATTGGTTGGTTGTTGGTTTACACACTAGCATTGTAGGACTACAGTCGGGAACAATTTGACATTACTACAAAAATCAGAAAATGACAGAGACAGTCAGGGGGCTGCTTAGTTTAACTGGAAAATCACAGTTCTTATTAAAAGAGCCTCTGTGATTAGTTCAGACTGACAGTGGGAGTTCAACTGCAACTGATGAGTCAGACAACCAAATCAACCCGGCAGGCAGCCATTTTTCCTTTGTGTCAAATAAGGAATCAGATTCATTAGGCTTGTCAGAGAGGGAGACTGTGACCAGTCAGCCAAGGCATCGAATCAGCCAGACAGTCGCCGAAGTCAGCCAGGCAGAAAAAAAAGTATATTAAGGACTCTTCTTTATAACCAGCCAATTACTGCTGACATCTGTAAGACTCATACTGGATTAATATTTGAATGGATGGATTTACTACGTATAGGTGTAGAGTTGATATTATGTCAATGATACTGCTAAGTATGTCAGGTTTGTTTCAGACTGGACCAGACTACATATAACAATGAAGCCTACTCAAATGGGAGTATTTGTGAATACATGAGTATCAATACACTATTAGTTATATTGATTGATTGCAATGCATTATAGTGTTGAAGATATGAGACTGTAGAGCATGGTGCTCTAGAAGCTCTGCTGTGTATTGCTCCATAGATGCATTCTCATAAATCATAATGTGAAGAGGCACTGAGGTAGAGCTGTTGTAGGCTACGTAGTATCTATCCATCCATCCATCCATCCATCCCAGTACCTAGCAAAATGTACTTACCTACCCACTCACCAAGATAGCTAGATCTAGCTAATTAGCTGACTAGCACTTCCATGTTAGCATGCAGGTTTCAGCAAGCTAGCATTTGATAATCGGCTCAACTCAGTTTTGTCTTTTCATTTGTGTAAGGGACCCCCTTGAAAACGAGATGGTGCATCTCAAGGGGTTATCCTTCCAATAAAATTTTCAACAACTAAGTACAGAAAGTTTAAAGGGATGTCCTACTTTTGTCATTTTCAACATTTGCTACTTTGGTACTAAATATGTTACTGAAGGAAACTGTAATGGCTCACCAAAGTGATTACAATTTGTCCAAAGAGGGACATTAATGAGTGTCAAGGTTGCATGAAATCTATCCATTAATTCTTGTGACATTCTCCCTCAAAACCACCAATGTGACATGACTGGATAAAAAGGCAGGGTCACTTAAGTCTTAGGATTCATCACGTTGGAGTAACACATGACTTTGGACCAAAGTGGTGAACTGAAAGGCAGCGCAGTTGGTCAGATGCACCTTACTTCCCTTTTTTCTGAGAAGTAGTGTGCCAAAGTTTAAGAAAGACGGATGGGCGAGACTGAAAGACAAAAAATCGCAAAGTAAGACAGCTTTTCCTGACTCAGGTGTTCTATCAATGATGAGTTGGCTTCTTCCTGTTTTGTCTGTGGGCCATCAGAACGGGGCCAGGGCTGCTTGCCAGGTTTGGTTTTTTATTGGGCTTTGGACCATGCAACAAAAGGCCGGTTGCCAGGTTGGTTTCAAGTGAATCATAAGGGCTCTTAGCCTTATTAAACCAATGCAGCTCTTACTGTAAAGGAAATGAGAGCTCAATCAGGTTATTCATCCAGTAATTCAGACGCAGGCCGGGGCGGACACAGAGAACGGCTTAGTCATGGCTGATTAGACACAAGGATGGATGTTCTGACAACTCTCTCATTTGGAGGGGAAACACACTAATGCTAAGATGCTAAAGGTGCTGGAGATGATTGTGATGACAGGGATTTAACTATTGATTTTTAAAGGGTAGCACTCTTGCAGAGCAGATAATGGGTGTTTGTTTAGAGCTCTAATATTGGAAAAAAGATCTTGTTCCGAATACTATCACACTGCATGCTTGTCTGTGTGTGACAAACTGTGTGCTATAAACACAACAGCAGTGTATCGCTCACACGCTGGGAGATGACAGTCATTTTTTGAACCCATGAATTGACTTGATATTGCTGGGTGTTTTTTCTATCTTAATGCTATTTTGTTCCAGCCTGGGAGCAAGACAGTTCTGCACATTCAATGTTTTATTTCTTCTAGTAGATATGTCTGCCATCCCTCCCATTCAGACAGATTTGAGTCCAAGCTCAATCAGAACCTTTTATCTAAGAAGTAGATTTTTTTACACGATAACTACACTGATGAGGTTTTATTTTGAAACAAAGATGGCTGCAGCTTGTGTGGAACATAATGAATCTACTTTTGCATCAGTCTAAAAAGAGCAGGACGTTACATCATGTTACATACAAATGCTAAACATTAATTCTTGTCTTGCAAAAGGTCCATCCAACCAGTATATGTTGAACTAGAAAGAACTGCAAACTTAGCTTCGCAGCTCTCCACTACAACACGTCTAGATGCTCTGATTGATTGTGTCCATTAAACATCTATTAAATTACCCAGAAGCTAACATCCCCTTGCTGTGGTGCTTCATTAATGCTCACAAGGACAGCACTACCTTTTCCTGTCCTGATATCAGAGTCAAAGATTGGTGAACAACAGTGCAAATCGTTATAATAGGAGAAGTACCAACAGCTTCTGCAAACACTGTGTGTAATGTTATGAGCTATTACTGTAACACTGAATTAAGTTTTAGTTGTTTTTCTTGTTATCTCCTCACAGAGTGATCGGTCTTGTTTTGAGGTGTCCATTTACATCCATGTCAGCTAGTGACAGTACAGTATATTGGTACAACTTAAAGATGGACCTGTAGCTTATTAGTTAGGATTATTAAAAAGAATGAAGGCAGGGACAAAATGATTGACCTGGTTCTCTCAGATATAAAGCCAATACATAAAAATGACTTTGAGGATTCGTGCTTTTACTTTTTGTTGTATTCACAAAATGAACGTTTGCAACACACAGTTCTGAGTGGAAGCAAGACTCACAAGAAGCCTTTGTTATGCCACAGTTGTTTAGCTGACAATTCATGGTAATGCCTCTTTAGCAGCTTTAAGCTACTTACTGCAAGTCAGCGCTAAATATTCCCCCACAGATGCTAGCACAGCCTGCTCGGCTTGTCAGATTAGGTTGAAATGACAAAACAAACTTCTTTTTTTTAACTTTATCATGGCTAACATCTTCTGAGCTCAATGATTAAATCAAATCTAGTCAGATGGAAACCTCAAAGCTATAACAACAATAAGGAACTTTGGACAAAGCCAAGCTAAGCTGCAAAGGCTTAACTAATCGCCAAATTGGCTTCAGCTCCAGATTGATATTGATCCTAACTCCTGACAAGAGAGGACAGTGTGCTTTTCAAAATGTGAAAGCCAAACTTAATGTTGTCTCCAGCAGCCAATTCATTAGAGTTGTATATTAGAGGGCAGGCATATGAACACTCTGCAAGTTTGCACAGCTCCAATGTTAGAGACAAATTCCTTGTATGTGTAAATGTTCTTCGCAATAAACCCGATTTCGATTCCGATTCCGAGATAGAAATTTGTAATCACCTGAAGAAGACCATATGGTTGAAACGTTGTGATTTACTATTGAGCAAGTGTGCAGTCATATATTTGTCTCTTTCTTGCTGATGTTTTTGAATTGCCCTGCAACTACGTGATGTGCATATTACCAGCCTTTTTTTTTTTTTATAAATATTTAATCTTTAATTTGGATCTTTATCTGAATTTAATTGCACACAAAACATCATGTGATTCAGTGGCATTCAGCAACTTCAGTAGTTCACGATGAAAAAGTAGAAAAGCTCAGAAATGCTTTAAAATATACTCTAACTTGTCACATTTGTTGAAATGCAGCAAAGCACTTGACCTATGCCTTGAATAATTTTGAATAAAAATGTCACTGATATTCTGCTTACCAACTACATCCTCAAACAGGACTGAAACAGATCTTATAAAGGGAAGGCAACATCATTTTTAGTTCAGATTGCAGTAGCTGTAACTGCTAATGATTGCTTATTCCTGAAACTTTAAATAAACCTGAAAGAGAAGTTCTATATTTCCTTATTCTTGATCTGAATTGGTAAAAAAGGCGTTTAAGTGTCTTAGACTTAACAAGCTGCTCTCATTGGCTCTCATTTAAGAGGATGGTAAATGACTTGGAAGCGGACACATCTGGCTGTAGAAGTTCTTCCTGATGTGTTTGTGGATGATCTTGACAAAAAACAGTGCAGTTTAAATCTTTTATTTGTGTCTTTTAATGTTTAACAATGTCATTTCTGTATTTGTATGTGTGAATGGTTGTCGTTCATTTGAAACTCTGTAAATTGTGCTGCTGCCTGTCTTGGCCAGGACACTCTTGTGTTTTTGTCACATCAGGCCGTGGTTCTTTAAAGGTCAGTTGCTCTTTGAGTGTTAGTAAAGTAAAGATGTTTGTCCAGCACGGAGCGGATTGAACACCTGCTACCCCGGTGTTTTGTACGGCTCCGTTTTGTTACTCTACTACTGTTCAAATAGCTCACACGTGACATGGGGCAGGTGGTACTGGCTGATGAAAGTACCCTTTACAATTTTTAAATGTATTTTAAATGCCACACATTTCATAAAGAGGACAAAAAAATACTATCATAGGTTATTTTGACGTGTAGAATAATGAATGGCTGTTATGTGTGTCTATGTTTGTAGAAGCAGAACCTTAGAACACCCCCGTAAACTCAACGGTCTCAAGCTGAGCCTATTCTGCCCAAAGCCTCTACTTTCAGAAGTTTTCTAGGTAAACTGTGTTAGATTGGATACATGCAAAGGTATCCGTCCCTCTGATTAGAGCTGTTAAGGACTGTCTGGTCACTCCACACACCTCTCTGTTACACACAATCACGCTCACACATTTATTGACAAAGCCTGACCCGCGGATCAAAGCTCGGTGCTCTAATGAAAAATAGATTTGCTGTTTTTCAGTCTGCTCATCCTCCTCTTCCTTTCCTCCTAATCGCTACATCTTCACTGGTTTCCCTATCAACCCCTCCTACTCCTCCCCATTCTTCTCTATATAAAGGTATCTCTGGGGATAAGAAGCTAGCTAAATAGCCGTTACATTTATTTTGAAATTCAACATGTAAAAACTTGGCATCTTGTTAAAATGATGCTGCTACATTACACCGAAGCATTAAAATGAGTACAAATGGGAATTTGGTTATATCAAAGCTTAATTCAAATATATACAAATTTACATCTGACTCTTACTTTGTGTACTGTTCACACATGTTTTAGTCCAGTAGTTCTCAACTGGTCTATCCTCAGGACCCACCAACTCCCTCGTGAAAACTCACGACCCGCATTTCAGATGTTTTTTAACCAATCAGATTCGTTCAATGAAAAATGGTGCCGTTTGGACCTCAGAAAGTACAAAACATGACAGAACAAAGACACCTTCATAGACTTTTTGACACAATACTTTTTCCAGGCACACATTCACAACCCACTGTAATGAATGACATATTGATTACGATGGAAGAGGATGTTGTCGGTTGGCTGGTCTGGAAGGATGACTGGGCAGAGGGAGACTCGGGATGGGGGTTCTGCCTCAAGCATAATTCTGCCCGAGCTGATCACGGCCCAGACTGTGCCTAGAATTAGACAAACAAGATGAAGGGATGAGGAAGGAGGGTGAATGGATGAGAGGAAGGGAAGGGAGGGTGGGTCGAAGAACTGAGACAAACAGGGTGGAGTATAAGTAGGCTTGTCAGGTGATTGAAGGTGTGGTTTAGGCGTGGTCCGGGAGGAGGACCACGCCTAAACCACACCTTAATATATTAACTTCATTAATACAAATGTGCCTCCTCCACCCCAAGTACTAAATGAAAAGAGCCACTCTGCTGCGGTGCTAAAAATGTTATCTGGATGCATGGCTTTAAAAATAAAAAAAGGACATGGGATGGGATGAGGGTGCAACAAAAATTAGAAGCCTTTTTTACCAAAGATGGAGGTGATTTGAGGGTATACATAATGTTTCCACGTCACCAAAGGCTGCAACTACTGAAAGTTTTAGGAGTCAGTAGAGAACATGAAAAAGAAGAATGGTGTTTTAAAGAAGATACTCCCTGCAGCTGAGTGCACTTAAGTCACTGTTTGTCTGGATCTATTTCATGTCATAACCTCCTCATCCGTTTTCCTCTGAAGGCAAAGTATAAACTTAGATTTTGTTACAGTATAGTCACGATACCTGTGAGTCAGCTTACCTCGCTGCACAGTGCACACAGACCTTCACACGCAAATTAAATCACCTCTGGAGCGTTTTTCTTCCTCTCCACATGCTCTTACTCACACTCTAAGTGCAGCCACAATAGTAGCCCTGCGTCCTCTGGTTAAACAGCCGGGTAATTGCAGCCATCATTTGTGTGAGTGGTTCATTTTATAGTTGAGAGGCGGTGTGGGAGCGCTGTGTGTGACTGGGTGTTTGTTTAGAAATTTGAGCTTGTTGTTAAAAGGGGATGAATGGAGAGGTTTAGTTCACTGGGAGAGAGAGAGAGAGAGAGAGAGAGAGAGAGAGAGAGAGGGAGAGGTGAGCTGCATTCCAAAATACCTTCCTTTTTAACAGCCTCTTTATCACGCTGTTACTCAATACAGTATGACATCACAGACATGGTTGAAAAGCTGTAAATAAAAAAGAGCCTCTGCTGTTTGAACACTTGTAGTCGCTGATCATTATCGTTTCTATTGTTGTGCCCTTAAACTCTCCACATTTTCATTGTTTCACTGATTGCAGTTTGTCAACAGTGTGCTCATATTTCCTACTCCAAGAGAATTTTTTTGTCTACTCCCCGTAGTTTGTGTTTTGTTTTGAGGACATATTTATTCGGCACAAAGGACCATTGTCGTCACCTTTTGAATTTTAGCCTCAGTATCTTTCACTTGACTTGATTTTCTTTATTTCAGACACAGAGGTCCATATCAGCATTAAAAGAACAGATCAGTTATGGCAGAATTATTCAGATTTTTTCAAAACAAAAAGTTCGCACTAGGCAGAAATATGCCCCCTGTCAGTTTGATCTCGTTATTAAAGGTTATGATATTATAAATAGGATAAAAAAAACCTAACATTTTAAGATTTGTTCTTGTATAGAAAGTAGTGAAGTACTAAGTAGTAAAGTAAAAGGCACAGTATTACACTATTCCTCCAAGTACACTTTCAACATGCGTCTTTATTGCGAGAATAAATTGTTTGAATCTGTGCTTGAAGTCACTGAACAGTTTCACAGAAGTGTGATAGAACTTTATGAGAATGTGTATTGTTCTGATCCTCTTTTTAAATTAAAAAAAACATTTAGAAATCTTGACTGTCACTAACAAGCTTGGCTGCTATAGCAACAGGGTTGGCTAATTAGCTGCTGCCTCATTCAGGTACTCTTGAATGTGTAATGTATCGTGTAATGTTTTTGTTGTTGGGCTCCAGTGTCTTGGCATTTGTTCTTGAAAAATAAGCATAGTGACAGAAGCATTGAGGGTAGTGTGTTCTGTTAATATATACACAGAAATAAAATCATCCCGTCTTTGTGTTTCAGATTACGGTCTCTCTCACCATGTGGGGAAAAACTAATGAGGCGTTCCACTAAACCAGGACGAGATTATCTAAAGGCGAAGGCGACACAACATCATATCTTCTTCTGAAATCTCCTTGGATAAGGACTAACTCTTCTTCTACTGTTCTTTCTCAAGACAAACAGAGAACAAGAACAACAGAAAAAGTATCCAAGAGAGAACCTTCAACACTTCTACCAGAAATTCCCCCCTTTGACTTTGACTCCGACCTGTAGCCCCCAGTATGAGCAGTCTGGTGGGGAAGCTGGACCCTCGGAGGGTACAATGGGGCGCGAAGTGGAAGACCTTTACCTCCCGCATCCTGAGGACCAAACCTGTGGAGTCCATGTTGGATTCAGCCATCTCGGGCACGAGCTCGCATGGGACAAAGCTGGCCCGTGTGTTATCCACTGTGGACCTGGTTTCTCTGGGTGTGGGCAGCTGTGTAGGGACAGGGATGTACGTGGTGTCGGGGCTCGTTGCCAAGGAGATGGCCGGTCCGGGGGTCATTGTGTCCTTTATAATTGCCGCTGTGGCCTCCATTCTGTCAGGTGAGAGACTTTTTTTCAGCTTTTAAACACTCTCTTTCTCTGACTATAAGACACCAAAAGGCCACAGTAGAAAGGTTACCATTCTTATCACCATTCCACTGTTAGGATTTATATGAAAAGCCTTTTAATAACTGTGCGATTATAACAAGGGCAAAGACATTATACAGGGAGAGCTATCATATAAAAGGCACTCGAGGCATATCTTCTCACTACCTTAATGCTGCTATCAATACCTGCACCTCAGCCTTTCACTTGGATAATAATGCATACGTGTGTATGAATGTGTGTCTGTGTGCTGCAGGAGTGTGTTATGCAGAGTTTGGCGTGCGGGTGCCTAAGACCACAGGTTCGGCCTACACGTACAGCTACGTGACGGTGGGCGAGTGCGTGGCGTTTTTCATCGGCTGGAACTTAATCCTGGAGTATCTGATTGGCACGGCGGCCGGGGCGTCAGCTCTCAGTAGTATGGCAGACTCGCTGGCCAATCACAGCATCAGCAACTTCATGATTACACACATCGGGACGCTCAACGGATTAGGTTAGTTGGCACGCATGTGTGTCCCCGACAGTGACGTTTTTTTCCCCTTCAATATTAAGATTGACAACATCTTTTCTTCAGGAGTACAATAAGGTCTAGTTCAGGTCTATGATAAGTGTGTTGCTGCCCGTGATACGACAGGTCTGTCAAATGCAAACATAAAATCCTGTTTATTTATCACTATGGATGGTAAAGAGCAATATATAATTTTTTAGAACACTGCCAATTAACTTCTATGTTAAAAAACTCAAAGTTTTTTTAAAGATCTGGATGGATTATTAATTGTAATAATTGTTTATATCCATAGCTGTCATGAGGGAGAGAGAATGTCAATGGCGTTGCACTGTGCTGTCTATCTATGAGCTTGTTTCAACCGAACTACTGTGTTTGTGTTTCTAAGGCAACAGATACAGCCCAGGTAGAAACATTCAGCACTATTTCCCGTCTTTCCTATTTTGTTTTATCTGATTCCAATCTCACTCAGAAATGATTTTAAAGTTGTCAAATTAGACACTCTGCCACTAGAAGCAGTGGAAGTCACTCTGGCTGAGATCGATGAAAAGAAAGTGGACATAAACCCTTTAGAAGTAGCCTGACTTTCTGACTCTTCTAGCGCAGCGACTTTTACCGTGCTGCGATAGTTTTACAAGCTTGTGTACCGTAAAATTACCTAACTTGATCGGTCAAGGCTTCACATTTTTTTGATGAATAAAAAAGTGAGGAAAGTCTATCTTCTCTCAGTGATTTAGGGTGGGTCTGTTTTACAACTGGGTTGGCACAGTCCTATAAGGCCCACAAATAACGCCGCGGCTGGTTCAGTTATCTGTAGATTTGTAATATAAACTATAACTAAATAAGAACCCGACAGCAAAAGAACCCAGCTAACATAATGAAACCAAACAGCATAAGAACGTCAGCAACAAGAACAGACACCATGCTCTGTAACTGTAGTAATTAATTAAGCTGCATTTAATTTGGCCAACTTTTTTGAATATTCCCACTCTGTTTAAGAAATCAAAAGTGATCGTAACAGAGTCATTGTTTTCTCAACAGGAGCATGTTTCAAATGTCATCACTTTCCTCCAGATGACATAATGACAGCAGCTCCATGGGTGGCCTTTCTTGAATGACAGTAAATATTTGAAATTCTGATCGAAAGGAAATTTCACCATCTGGGAAATCACCTAACCCATGATACTTTCCAGGGAGCATCTCAGTGAAGTTTATGTCAGTATTGACAGTTCCAGCCGCCCTGATATCTTGGATTTCTAATGAAATCATGTAGCACGGTTTTCCAGGACATAAACTGTAAAAAGAGGGGAATTCCTGATAATCTGCTGTAATACTATATCTGCTGTGAATGCCAGCTGCGTCTATCTGGATGACACCACCCTGTCAGTCTCTTCCTGTTAGACAGGGTGGCAGTGGTCACATGATAAGCTGCATGGCCAGATGTTCCACAACATAACGGAAACGTCATGTTTCCTTTTTCCTGCTGGAGAAAAAATCAACAACTGCTGTTTCTGTACAGCACTGGAATAATGTGACTTTAGCTCAAATATGTGCTCACCTGTTTGCTGAGACTGAATAGTAAAAGCACTGCTGAGACAAAGTGAGAACATGCTTAGAAAGTCTTATGATGTTTTAAAAAAAAAACCGCCAGACTACAAAGTTCATAAACAGATGATCATTTTAAAGGGATTTTCCCCCATCTTTTATGAGGATGTACAATCAGTATTCATGGTTAATGTAGCCGAGTGAAATAACAAATCTGCAGTGTGTGCTATACTCACCAAGATGGCAGATTGCTCCTGCTCACAGGGCTCTGCACAGCACTTGTATGCATAAAAAATGAGCAGCAGCCTCTGCATCGCTCTATACTGTATTCTTGGGAGGTACATTTTGGCTCAGTAAAAAAATATCTTAACCTTAAAGTCAGCAAACTCTCTGCGCCACCAGTTCAGACAAATGATGGTGCTAGTGACCCCAGAGACTCAGACAACATGAGCAACAGCAGATGTTTATTTCCCACTATTTACATATCTCGTATACTAATAAGGTTTATACCCAGCAAAGTTCTCCCTCAAATCTGTCAAGTATTCATTAATTGGGCAAAATAAAGTGGTTACTTCTTCTCAAATGTCATGATTATCTGATTTTCTTTGATTTGCATGATTTTAAACTGAGAATATGTGCTTTTTGAAGTATTGCTCGAACAAAACCAGAAATTTCAAGTTGTCACCGTAAACCTCGGGCCTTGCACAAATATCTAATAGCTTTGTTTTTGCAGGCAAATCTACATCACACACACCACAAAAATGCTTGGATGTCTGTTTGTCCGTGCCATGTGTTCTAATCTTACTGGTATCTCTCAGGTAAAGGGGAGCAGTCGTATCCCGACCTGCTGGCTCTACTGATAGCGCTGCTGGTGACAGTGATAGTGGCACTAGGAGTGAAGAACTCATTGGGCTTGAACAACGTGCTGAACGTCATCAACCTCATCGTGTGGGTGTTCATGATGATCGCCGGGCTGTTCTTCGTCAACGGAGAGAACTGGGACGAGGGGAGATTCCTGCCCTTTGGCTGGGGAGGGGTATGCACATGTGGAAACAAACACCCATGCTAATGCTTGAGTAATTAAATTAAACAGGAAGCGGGGAGAGGAGGATGCTGACATGGTTTTGGCCAAACTCAATGTTCTTAATTCTTTCTCTTTCCTTTATTTTCTTCCAGGTGATGCAGGGAGCAGCCACCTGTTTCTATGCCTTCATTGGATTTGACATCATTGCTACAACAGGAGAAGAGGCCAAGAGTCCCAACACCTCCATCCCCTACGCCATCACTGCCTCGCTCATCACCTGCCTCACTGCCTACGTCTCTGTAAGTAACCCACAACACCACAGACATACTACTCACACAAACACGAAAAAATCAAACCTTACATTTTTGGTAATGAAAGGATGTAATAACGTCCCTTTTAGCACAAGTAACATAACCTTTGTATTTTGTCGTGAAAGGACCCTGAAAGTTATTCCTCAAACTTTAAGTGTCTGACAGACGGTTAGAAAGATCAAACACCAAGATGCTTCCCTCACACTCCGACTGTGTGGGTGTGTTCTGTATCTTTCCTCTGATCTTTACGTATTCAGCTTGCACAGCCTACCAGATGCCTTACTTTAACACGTTTGTTCTGGATGGTTGTTGCTATGGGTACCGTGTAACCTCGGCCTATGAGGGAGGAGAATTTTTTCGACATCGCCTGGGGCCAAAGATTGCATCGACTTTAAATCTCAACTACTTGTCTCGGAATAACTCGTCTTTCTCTTCGTCTTCCAGTCACATCTATTTCTCCACATCACCCTTCTCCCGTGCTCCAAAAACTACTTTCTAAGCTTCTCTTAATCTCTAACTTTCTTTGATCCAACTCACTCTGGAGGCATCTTGGAATGACTTTTTCTGCTTCCATCGGGGAACCCATGGGTGCGGAATTCAAAGATCCAGGACTCAGTTTAATTATTTAGCTCAGTACATGTCACATCCTTTTTTCTGGTTGAGTTGTTTTAACAGGAGAGTTGCATTAGAGAAGGAGTTTCCCTTAAAAATGTGTCAAGGGAATAAAAACTCAAAAGTGAGGCAGTGAGGGAGAGTTTTATGTTGACAGAAGTTCTTGGGAAACCCCTTGTTATCAGTGGGGAGTCACATGACCATGCAAAACTAGCTTACATTGAGCTAAAGTGGGAACTGTAGGAAGCCGTTTAGACTGAGATTACTCGGATTCTTTTGACTAGGATTAGCCATAGGATTGCCACTATATCAGTATTCTCCTTTGACTGATTCACACACCCGTGCACGGAATGGTCAAAGGGTTTAAGATCAGGAGGGAAAGTCATCTCTCTATCTTCCTCTCTGTGAGAGTTAGTCTTTTTTATCATTCCTCCGACTTTGCAATCTGTTCATGCAAATCCCTCACTTCTGCAGCCCAGCCTCTGTGACAGATGGCCCTGCATGATTTCACATGTCAGACACGAGGATCAAAATTGTGCAAACTAACACATGCGTGCGCAGACAAACTCACACAGTGATAGAAAAGCATGACTAATGAACAACCTTTATGTGATGCAGTGTGCACCATGCTAAAGGCACTATTTGTAATGCTAGGCTGTGTGAATGTCGTTCAACACTTTTGGAATAATTATAGCATCTGTTCTGATGAGGTTGGGAAAACAGTCTCACCAATAATTTCTTTCAGTTGTTATTTTGGAGCTTTTTATGAGGACTTTTAGCCTGTGTTAGTTCAAAACAGCGCTATTTAAAGGGTGGGATTTGGTGGCTCAAGCAGGGGCGCGGCCTAATGGGTGGCCTGGCTCCCATTGAATTTCCTCCTCCAAGGTGGTGGCGGGGAGCATTTATCTTTATCCCCTTCATTGATGTTTTTTACCTAAGCAATACATAATGAGAGGGATTAATGATGTACTGAATATCAGCACTGCTGTGATTCGGTCGTGGGCACGAGGCCACACAAGTACCTCCGACCGAATCCCAGCAGTGCTGATATTCAGTACAACATCTCGACCTTGAGTTTGATATTGCTTTTATACAGTTCAATGACAAAATTAAAACAACAGAAGTCCCACATCGTGACTGAAATGGAACTGTTGCCAAGTACCCCGATGTTCTCTTGAACTCTTGCTACTTTTTTCTATACATGGTTTCCACTGACCAGCTACTGAGTTTGATGAACATTTATTTGTATCTTTTAATTCATCAAGCAGCAAGTTAAATAAGGGTCTGTTTTGTGATTCAAATAAGCCAGCTAGTTTAATCAAACTCTGTCCCGGTTTAGCTGAAGAGTTCCAGTGATGTTAAATGTTGCTCTATAACGTATCTTCATTGTTACTTTTAATGCTGAAGCTAATTATTTCCTGTTCTATTTAACCCTCTTTAATCCAGGTTTCTGTGATCCTGACCTTGATGGTACCGTACAATGAAATTGACGCTGACGCCCCACTCATGGAGATGTTTGCCATGCATGGCTGTATGTTTGCGAAGTATATCGTGGCAGTTGGCTCCATTGCTGGACTCACTGTGTCCCTCCTGGGGTCCCTATTCCCCATGCCCAGGGTCATCTATGCCATGGCGGGAGATGGCCTTCTTTTTAAGCAAGTCCATACGACTATTTATCCTTTTTTGTTTTATGATTTAAATAATAGTGTTCTTAAGTTGATCCCAATCAATTTTGTATGTATCTTTAGGTTCCTGGCCAATGTTTCGTCCTACACAGAGACCCCTGCTGTTGCCTGTGTGGTGTCCGGCTTTCTGGCTGCCCTGCTTTCCCTTCTCGTCAGTCTCAGAGACCTCATAGAGATGATGTCCATAGGAACCCTTCTGGCCTATACCCTGGTGAGTGGTAGATAATGATGCTGTAAAATCCATATAGACCCTATTGATACTTACAAAATAGAGCTCAAACATTATAGTCACCACTCTGTGTTTCAGTATTTATATTAAGTATTTTATCAGTGCTGTCATGGCCAGCCAGTGGATTCACAATGCTATCTTTCTTGGCGGAAAGCAATTATATATGAGCATTTTGTACTAAGCTTTCTGATTTCTTCCATAGTCTGAGAGACTTACAGTTTGTCAAGGAATTTAATTTATTTTTCAAAAGTTATGCTAATGTCAGATTTGGTGAAAAACACTCTGAGCGTCAAAGGAGCTTTCAATTACTGCACACAGCCGGAGGGATATTGCTGGGAAAGCTAATCCCTCCAACATATGATTTCTACAGAATTATGTGATAGCTGTAAACATACATAAACAGAAGGTCTTAGCAAAGTCAGTCACACCAAGAATATACACAGAAAGTTGTACTGCAGTACAGCACAGCACAGGAATTAGCTGCTGATTATCAGAGTGATTGCCCTGCCCCATAAACTCGGTGACTGAACTAGAAGTAAAGTAGCCAAACATGTGTACAAGTGACTTGTAAAGGTTTATGAGCTAAGCTACCAGTTACTTTAAATTTAATGAAGCCTGCTTACACAGAGGCCCCTGAAGAAATGTAGGCCTATGCTAAGCTACAGCAACACGGCCAAACGTGCTAAACGTAGCTAGCTGCATCAAAGCTATTCTTCCTACATTCTACTAATTCCATGGTCCACTTGAAGGACCCTGGCCTCCGCACACGCATTCACTAGCCACTAGGCTATCCCTTAATTAACTTTTTGACAGCAGTTTAAAAATGTTTTGCAAGCTAGTGGTCAGCTGGTGAAAGGTTGCTAGCTGGTGTTTACATCCAGCACTTAATAGTGATGGTTAGCTTAAGATTAGTTGATGTGTTAGCTTTGAAGGACATCAATCAATGAATGTGTGTCCTTCCATTAAGTAACAAAAGTACTGTCAAAGAAGAAGTTATATTGCCATCTTTGCTTACAACTCCTACAATGTGTAGCTCGTGTGGAAGCTATCGCACTACTTGATCAGTTAAAATAACAGAACAGATATTTAATTCAGAAAAACACTACCTCCACATTACTGAGAAACGTAGCTAAACTAGTAACGTTCCTACTTGTGGCACCACAACTGCATTACACTAAGTAAAAAAAAAAACCTAGCATATAAACTGATAGGTTCACAACCAAATATTTGAATCAATTTTACTCCTGGAAAGTCAATATTAGCATAAAACCCCTTTTTGTGTTTTTAAAATAACCTAATTGTTCACCTTCTTGATTTGCAGGTCAGCCTCTGTGTGCTCTTGTTGCGTTACCAACCGGAGGGAGACATCCATGGCTTTGTGAACTTCCTTTCAGAAGAGCAAAACAACAAGAGGAAAGAAGGAGTTCTGGCTGAGTGCGAAAAGGATGCCTGTTCCCCAACCAGTGAAGTAGACGAGTATGGGGGACCAGCCACTAATACCTGTGGAGCCAAAAACCTGCCTTCACTGGGTGACAACGAGATGCTAATAGGTAAACCAGATAAAAATGCCTACACTGCCAGCCATCCAAACTATGGCACAGTGGATATGACCACTGGTATTGAAGCAGAGGAAACAGAGGGTGGGTTGGCCCGACGGTTGAAAAAACTCATTGGACCACGCTACTACACCTTGAGGATTCGATTGGGCCTTCCTGGAAAGATGGACAGGCCAACTCCTGCCACAGGGAAAACTGTTACAGTGTGTGTGCTGCTTCTCTTCATCTCCATCTTCGCTTTTTGCTCCTTCATCATTTTTGGTGAGAACAAGAACACTAATTCAGACATTGAATAACAGTATACTCTAACTAATTGCTTCTTTCTTGATCATTCTTCTTCCAGGAATGGGTAGTATAGGCGAAGGAAGCTGGTGGGCTTTGCTGCTGTTAATCTTCTTCATCATTTTCATTGCCCTGCTTATCATCATCATCCTCCAGCAGCCAGAGAACCCTAAGCGGCTGCCCTACATGGCGCCCTGTGTCCCATTTGTACCTGCTTCAGCCATGCTGGTCAACATCTACCTCATGCTCAAACTGTCTGCCATCACCTGGATACGCTTCTCAATATGGTGCCTCGTGGGTAAGCAACCACCTTGATAAATGACACGTTTCAATGTTGTCTTTTATTGCCAAACTGTAAAACTGAGGTTCTATCTATTTTTCTTGGCCTGGACAAATGGGAACTGACCTTGTTTTATACTTAAAGAATGACTCACTTCAGTTGATCTTACACAATAGAGAGATACATTTCATAACTCTTGAGATTAGTCATTTCTTATTGACTCAGTACCCAGTGATATCTACCAAGTGTTTCCCTTACCCCCCTGACCCAAAACCATCCAGACTTGTTCATTTGTTCTATCTCTTCAGCCCTGCCAAAATATTCTAGTGGTGCTCACATGGGCTTTGCCTGGTAAGATGGGTTTTAACTGGTCATTGGCTTGATTTTGTCTTTTAGGTCAGTAGATATTGGGGTCATACAACTGGCAATACCATTTTTAAAACAGAAATTGTGCAAGGTTGGTCCCTATTTGGTTACAATTTACCTTTGTGGGTCCTGTGTGTAGAAGATCAAGGCGCCTTCATTAAGCCATCCATGTGGGACTTCTGTGGAAACTGAGGACACAATTGGATAGATCCTGGTTGGGTGTTCAATTTGGGCCTTAAATTCGTAAGCGCTGACGGTCTGACATAGCTTCTCGTCTTCTTTATTTCTGTTAGGGAGAGGGATTTAATTTGCTCCAACCAGTCAACATATCTTCATGAAGCTAACACCCTTTTAGGTCAACCTTGATGATTAGCCCTGCTAACATAGAGGTGTTACTCAAATTTTAAGAATGGTGGATAACAAAGAAAAATCAAACTATCAGGAAATGTTGAGTCCATCTATGTAAAATAACCATCTATATTGTCCATATCAGTTGTGATAGGCCACCTCGTTAGTCAGTGGATCTTCTTTTTGATCAAAGAAATCACTGTTTCATGCTTATCACCAGGAAAATAAGTGAACTCTGTATACAGTAGTTGTGAGCTTCAAAGGTCTTGGCCAGGGCATATCTATATATTTGTCTGTGTATTTAT
Organism: Tautogolabrus adspersus; assembly: GCA_020745685.1. NCBI lineage: Eukaryota > Metazoa > Chordata > Actinopteri > Labriformes > Labridae > Tautogolabrus > Tautogolabrus adspersus. Next base: position 20,342,095 of record CM036552.1, read on the forward strand.
ATTTGTATGTACAATAGCTTTAACAATGTAAGTCCTGTGACATCTCTATTAATTAAAAAACACGATAAATGCAGACTGGTTTCCAACAGAGCGGTTTTCCGTACACAAACACTGGTGGATTCTTTACTGTGGGAGTAGGATTGCTGTATCCATCTGACTCACTCAGAGTGGGATGAATTGTATAAAGCTCATAGAAGGTTTTTACTCGTTTCAGTACTTTCATATTTGTTTTACTGCTCTTTAAATAATGATGTATTATTTGTCACTATTTCCTATCAGGTGTGCTTATTTACTTTGGCTACGGCATGTGGAATAGTACGCTGGAGATCACGGCCAGAGAGAACGAAGTGCACGCCTCCACCTACCAGCGCTACGATCAAGGTGTGGATGAAGGCTTCTGCGGCTTTGATGACGATTTCTACCCACCTACCACTGAGAACTGGGGTGCCCCAGAGGCCGGGTCGGGGCTCACACCACCCCCTGTGGCGAAACCCGAAAGCGACGGGACGCCATCTAAAGGTGGAAGCAGGACCATTGCCAAACAGGGCCTCGCCGAGGAGGATCCAATGGATTTCTGATGGGACTGACTCTGTGTTAACCTGAATGTACTGCCTTGTCTGCTGCCTGGGGGAAGGGAGGGGATCCGTAGTGTGACTGTGAGTGTGTATGCATGCCTGCATGGCTGTGTGTGTGTGTGTGTGTGTTTATTCGTTAATTTGTCTAACCCTTGGGCTAGATAGTTTCTTGGCAGTGGAATGGTTTTTCGTTGACCTCACTCTACCACGCTTGGCTGTTCGGCTTACAAAGCTAAAGTGGACGTCAAGGCCATGAGTGTCCCGTCACTCGTCGCTTGTAATTCACTTACTGGAGTCCACACACACAAAATGAAAGGCCAGATAGAAAAGTGCAGATCTAGCAAGAGATAAAATACAATGTGTCACACTGCACTGTGAAACATTGTGTTAAAGCAATCGGTTTACTGTTGATATCAAAGAATTTACGGGATACAGGAGAGGAGAAGGTGATGAAGGAGGGACAGATTCAGCACTTTTCTTCCCGTTTTAAGACAAAGTTAGATGATAGTTATTTCCTATGTACATGTCTGACTTTTTTTGCCTGATTTATGTTTTTTTAACAGGAAATCAGCTACACATGCTCTTGATCAACAAAAACTTTCTTGAAAAAAATCCACTGTCCGTCTGCCTCTGAATTTCTGTTTGTCCCTGACCCCTAACATCTAGCCCAAGGGATCACAACGGGATTTGGAGGAGGGTGTTGATGTTTTCTGTCTTGGACTTTGCTTGCAATAGTGCCTTCATCTATTTGTACGTGAGTTTCTGATTGTGTCTGTTTTCTACTTTCATTTTTGCCTGTGTATGTGTGAGGGTGTATGTGCAATCAAACTCCACATTTTACATGGATTCTCATGTTGGTGTGTGTAGATATAAACTGTTTTCTCCAGCTTGTTTTACTGTGTATGTGTAGCTTTTTGTTTCATTTTGTTCTTCCCACTCCTTTTCCCAGCATGACGCTCAAAATCAATCCACCTGCGACAAAGCAGCTCCTGGTGCAATATAACAAACACAATTCAGCTCACTGGTGAACAAAGAGGAGGGGGAGTCAATTGTGTAACAGAGAGGCTGAATCCAAATTGATACCACCATGGTTTATGTGATGAACGTCATATTTTCTGTCGAGTCTTTTCTTCGTCGATATGCTCTGTTGATGCTCTCTTGCTCTTTGGAAGCCTTGGGAAGGAATTTGTTTTCATTTCATTCGATTTTAAAATGTTATTTTCTTAATGGATTGTATCTTCTCTCTTAGAGATGAAAACAACAGAAGGGACTGTATCAAAATTAAAACAGATGGAAGAGGTCAGAGGTCAGGTTTTTACCCGAAGGTAGGGTAGTTTGACTTTTATAAAAGTAGGTGAGTTTAGTTTTTATTTTTCTCACCACAGATTCATACTTAATTAGACAATTAATTCAAAAAAGAAAATAAGAACCAAAACCAAATGCGAACATGGCAAATCATCATTACAAGAAATAGAAATCAATAATAATTGTATGCATTGTCAAAAGGTAATTTCATTTTTTTCGTCAATGACAGATCCAAAAGGTTATTTATAATTAGCTAAATTAATTATTCGTAAGGTGTAAGAAACATATTTTTTGTGAGACACATCCCCCTTATCCTAAAGAATAATTTTCATACAGTCCCTAAGTTGGAAAGATTGTGCTGCAGATCAATTTGAATTTTGCTCCACTGAGTGAACTGAAATCAACCCCCTCCTCATCCATCCCTCTCCCCTTCGTTTTACTCCTATCCACATCTTCTCATCCTCTACTTCCACCTCTCCTTTACTCTTCCAGCTGAACTCTTCCATATTCCATCTGCCACCTAAACCTGCTCTTGAAAATCATCAAACCCTGTCAGCAGGGAGCTGCCACTCAGAGTCCAGAGTGATAGAGCTTGGATTGGGTTTCAGTCAGGATTTGAAACAGCAATCTGTTCACGGCCTGACAATCCATTAGCTCCTGTATCACCTCAGGGAGTCTGCTAGTGCTCTTCTGATTTGTCACCTGAGCATTTACTCCCCTACCTGTAGTTCTGCTTTAACCCCAGCCCAAACAAAGTCTGAATGAACCTCCCTCTCGAGTTTTATATGCATGTAGCTGTCGTAGAGTCTAACTCTTTGCATGTTACCTACACTGCTGCTGCACCTAGAATTGATATTGTGAAATCAATCAAATCAAATCCTGGTCCTGAAGAGGCCATATGCAGGACATGAAATCTAATGCTGCCAAGTTGAGGGGATTTGAGTCCATATAAAGAATTAATGCACTCAAGGCACTGTAAGAGATTCTGGCATACACCAAATAGCATTCTGTTGTGTCATTATGTAAAGGGTGGGGGCATGTCTACAATAGCTGCTGCTGTATTGTCCTCTTTGTACCTTTTCCTCTTGCCCCCTGTTGCTGCATCTGTCCCTTCCAGGGAAGCCTTATTTGTCTAATGCACTAACTCTAAAGATGCCACGCTAAACCTCCCCACCCTACCTCTGCTTCTCTCACATTTAAACACACTCCAAAAAAATATGTAGAAATAGGCCCTTTTGTATCGTCCTTTGAAAGGAAAGTGAGACCCACACAAACAGCCCAGAATCCTGAGGAATGTATGCTTATTGGACGATTCTGCAGCTTGCCAGTGCAAGCAGTACTTTGCCCTTTAATGTAGGGTGACAAGAATTATAGGATGGGTGTAGCTGACCTTAAGCAGAAGTATGGAAGTCCATCAAAGACAAACCACTGAAGTCATATTCAAGTATTTTTTCTGGAAATGTATGTTGTATAGTGAGGGACCTATAGTGAGTTTAGATTCTACATTTCTAAGTTACACATTTTATAAATCTCGGTAAGCAACATGAGCATACCAATTGAGATAATCTTCTGCCTCTCCCTCTGCTGCCTTCTAACACTCCACTTAGCTCCTTCCAATGACACACTAAACATCAACGCCACCCGTTGTCACTTTTAACTGTCTGTTCAACTGAGACAGTTATGTCTGACTCAGAGGACAGAAACACTGAAAGCCGATCAATACACATCACCAAAAAAAAAAAAAAGCTACGAGGTTATAAGTGGTTTGTGTTGGATAGCCGTTGTGCTGAGGGGAGGAGAGAGCGAGTGAGAGAAAGAGAGAGAGCTGCCATCAAAAATCTGAGAATTGTAGAAGCTGGAAGATGCTTCCTTGTACATACTGGCTGTGATTGGCTAAGCTAACCCTGACTGTTTTTTTGATTCAGACAGGATGATTTAAAAAAATAAAAACATAAACACAAAGGGGCTGCGCTCACAGACACAGATCAGATATCATTTCAATTTAATATTTTCTGTGATATGCAATGATCAAAGTGTGTTTTTAAACTTAAATTGTCATGAAATAATGTTTCCATACTGGGAGTCAATTCCAGTATATTTAACGACTTTGACTTTCTGCAGCCATACAAAAGTTAATATTTGATCAATTCAGGAATTTCCTTCTAAATTCAAGTTCAACCATATACTTTCCGTTATATGGTGTGGAGAAGACTTTGAAACAGCCTTTATGCCTTCAGACGAGGAAATCGAATTCTTGTTGTGTCACAAAATTGCATAAACAGTTTTTCTGTGACTGTTACCATGATCTTTTCCTTAACTTATCTTAAATCTTCACCATATTTTATTCAGCAAAGTCAAATAGAAGATTATGTTATTATGTCAACGTAAAAATATGTTTGTCAAAACACTCTCCAAACGTAAACACCAGCCTCTGTACAGTAGGACACAACTAAGGTTTTTTGCAGAATTGTCCAATATCCAGTTTTCTATCTAATGACATGGGTTTAAAAGAGCATATTCTGAAATATTCTACCACTATATCCTCCTATATCCATGTCCACATAATTTTTCAGCTTAAATATCTTCCCCACCCGATTCACCTCCAGCTAAAAGAATCCAAAAGCTTTGCATTCATAGCTCAGCCAAAACAAGACATAGACTTCAGGCCTGTCCATGCCTCTGACACTGGACTGTACAGTCAACTTTCTATATTATCTACTCTGTGTGTATGCACACAAGTGTGTGTGTGTGTGTGTGTGCATGTACAGTATGTGTGGGGATGTATGTATGTGTGTTCGTGGTCTGCACCTGCGCCGCAATGTGACCGTTTGGTGAATGTGTAGCATGCTGTCATGCACGAGGCTCAGACTGTAAATGTTGTACTTGCATGTGGTGACGGATTGAAACGAGACATAAATACAACACTGAACTAGACCAAACGCAGGCTTAGTTCTCATACCTGGGGACTGTGAGGATTAACCAGGTGTACGACAACCAAATCAACCTCTAAAACATAGTTTGTCACTGGTGAAATAAACTGAAAGGTATGGTTAGAATTAATTTACTGTAAAGGGCCACAAGAAGATTATTTGCTGGATTCATGTTCACACACTCCCACATTTCTAATTTAATCTCCTCACCCAGGTACGGGAACCAGGGCTTTGTTTGAAAAGGAAGTCGAACATGTAGCAAACACATGAGTGTGTGGGACAGTCTGTTCTTACATCCTCCCTCAAACACTTACAGTAAACTCCACCTCATGTATTTTCCCTCTTCTTTACCACAACCTCCGCAAGCCAAAGTCCACTAAGTTTGTTTACTTTTCACAAAAAGGTGACCGAAGTTTCTTAAAAGTGAACACTTTAAACACAACAGAATTAATGTCTTTTGGGGGGTCTGCGTATAAGCTACAAAGGTTAGTTCACCACAAGAAGACTGATTTTTTTTTCTCACAGTGGCTTTAGTAAAGAGTGCAATGATCATTTCTTAAAACCTACAGTAGTTGCTAAGTATTCTTTAAGAAATTCAAAGTATTAGTCTAGGCTTTATTGACTACAGTAGATTTGTTTGTCCAGCATGGACAATCAAAGTGAAAAAGTACAAGATTGACAGAGAAGTGATCAATAAGAAAAGTATTTTTCTACAGCTGTCTCCCATTCACAAGGTGTGCACAACAAAGCTGGGTGTAGTTATTCGCCTTTACATTCAGTTATTTTTGTTTTTTAATTATTAGAAAGCCTGGGAGAAACAGCTATAAAAAATATATTTTTACCAACCGTAGTCTCTCTAGAATAATTACATTAATTCATAAACTTTAATCCTTTCCTTTGAAGGATTATGACATGGTTGTTCTAGGCGTAAATAGGACTGTAGAAGGTTTAGGGGTTAGAATACTACAGAAAACATGCAGAAACTATTTTAATACAATTCTAATAAGGGTAAAAAGCATAATCAAATATTGCCACTATTGCTTTTAAAGTCAGCTGTTTATTTTGTCTCAGAGAAGGTGTGCCATGTTCTTCCTGTGCTCTGTGTTCGCTGTGGCCAAGTGTCCAGTCAGTGATGTCGGACTTGTTGGGGTCAGCTTCTCTCGCAACAAATAGATATTCCTTTTCTCTTCTGTATATTTTGGCACAAAGCTGTATATGTAGTTGTGTTTTATGTAATTTTTTTTTAATGGTTTCTTCCATATGTGTGGTTATTTTGCTCCTGGGTGCACTGTTTTTTGCTGAGTTGTTGTTATTGCTTCCATGCAACAATGAAAGTTATTTATTGCAAATACCAATGTCAGGCTTGCTCATTATTTGAAAATGTCCTACTCTGACTGATGTGAATGCTAGAAATATATCAGGTTCGGTCCATTCTCAGCTACAATAATGCCCTATATGACTGTTTGTGTAAAGGTACAGTGTATTTCCATTTCTTACCAGGTATAAAAGAACTAGATAATTTATGCTTAAAAATATAAAAACTTCTTACCAATAACATTCAAACTTGCTAACTTGGAAAGGAACATATTGCAAGGTGAAAGGATAAGCTATCATAAGCATGTCAATTGTGTCCTGCATCAATATTTTGGGGTCAGCCCTATGTTCCCACAGCCCAATGGTCCCACAGCCCTATGTTCCCACATTTCTAAGATTGTTCTTTAAATTAGGGTTAGGTTAGGTAAGGGGGAAGGGTTAGGGCTGTGAGAACATAGGCACACTCCCAATATTTTAATAATGCTATTTGGTTGGAGATTAAGTTAGCTATCTCCCTGAGCCTATAACATTTTGAAAGAACTAGCAAAAACACATTCCTGTGCTGGCTAGCAGGTTTGCGTTAACTCGGTAACATAGCTGAGTCCATGGTATGCAAGAACTCCTAGCTTATTTATGCTTAAACAGATTAACATACACTTTTAACCAATAGCATACAAACCTGACATGATAACTTGGAAGGAAATGTTCAGCAGGGGAGTCCCAAAAGAGACATGTTATCATAAGAGTAACGATTTGTGTTGTGCATCCATGTTTCAACAATGCTATGTGGGTGGATAGCAAGTTAGCTAACTTCCTGAGCCCAAAAGCTTCGGAGACAACTAACAAAACACATTCATGCGCTGGCTAGCAGGTAAGTATTAAGTTAGCATTCTTTGCAAATACAGGAGATAGAAAGCTATAGAATCAAACCAATATGCAGAAAGGATCACAGAGGGAGAAATATGAATTTCTTTACCAACAGAGTAGCATTCAGACGTGTGTAAAGAATCACTGTATTCCTTTCATTGCCTTTTTTTTCTTGTTGTTGTTCTACCCACTAAACAATATGGAAGTGAAAAAGTTCCAAATATTATTCTAAGTTTTCAGCCTTGTTTCAATCTCTCTCTCCCAGTTGACCTAAAAGGATTTTTGAGGAGAAAGCAACAATTTAGCTTAGCATATTCTAACACTACCAGCCTCTGTCAGCACTACAGGACAGCTTGCTTGCCCACCAACCTCCTACTGTCAGCCTGTGGACTGGATGGATCTGTGCCTGGAGCAGCGTCACCTTCCAGAGAATACACACACACTGACATTATAACAAACCCACACGCTTACACAGGCGTGCCAGGAAATACACAAAAACACAGTAGACCTGACAGAGTGATGTGTAGAAATACAGGAACTGAGATGAGGAGGAGATACACAACTAGGACAGTCGGATGTTTGTGTCTTTGTGTGTCTGGAGATAAGCTGAGGAAAGTGAGATAACGCATAATGTAGCCCAAGGATCATGTTATAGCAATGATGTGACTCAGTGACCTTGATATGGACGGAGGAGAAAACAGTCAGCAACACACTGGATACAATTGTCCAGTGTGTCTGTGCATGCGTGACTACTTGTTTGTGTGGGCGGCAGAGGAGTAATGGTACAGTGTGGCTTTGGTTGTCTTAGGGAGAGACTAATCTGTGCTGACTTGCCTCAAGGTCGCAGTCTCATTAGATGATGCACTGAAAACAATTAATGTTTTCTTAGCCTATATTCACACATATGACACGTGTGTACCCCCCCCCCACACCACACACACACTACACAATACACACACAAAAACACTCACAAGTCAGTCTATGTAGCATATTCATGTGGTGGCAATTTTCCTTGGACATCACGCTAAATTTCTGTAAAATGTTGTCTGGCTAGGTTAAAGGTTTCAAGTTATCTGAATGAAGGGAAACCTGAAAAATAATAAAATGCTTCCTAATGTGTCAGCAAGTGAAAAGACAATTGATAGTGAAATCTCTAAGGGACATCAGCCATTTTATAACTTCAAAACCATATTTGATAACCCATTAGCTACTGTTACCGTTGAGACCAGAGCTAACGTTAACATTTGCTAGCTAACTTTACAGTTTGATATTTTTTACACGATACACCAGGAAAAGTCCGGTGGGTTTCACAAGCATGCTTAATTAAATGTGTTCAAGATTCATGTTGACATTTCAGAATCAAAACATTTTGTATTGAACCATGTAACACTATCAAACACTTATGTTAGCTTGAAAGTGATTGAATGCTAACATTAGCTGTTGTCTTAAAGCAGCTCACTGGTATTCAAAAATATGCTGTTTTGACTTGAAATATATCAAAGTTCTCAATATCAATTCCATCTAAAGTTGCATAACAATATCAAAGCAGTGAAGTGGGAAATATATGTCAGACTTTATCAGAGTATTAGAAATCTGGCTGCTTCCAAAGGCGAGTGTGACGTAAGAGGAAAATGCCCGCCATGATTTTCAACATCCACTTCTCCCCGCTATCTGTTGCTTATTTCAGATTTAAAGTATAAACCCAGACACAGGAAAGTAAATGTTTGATATTAGATCATTTACTCAGTGCAAAATCCCAGGGGCAATAGCAGTTTAAATTCATTTGTCTTTATTGTAGAAAATCAAAAAAGTAGCAGATCAGTGAAACAATAAATAATCAGATAATGCTGCTTCTACACAGATTTGTAAATATCAGGTTCCACCTGTGTTCAGAGCTTTTGAGATATTGAACATTCAAGTCATCACACTCAAGATACGCTTATCTACAAAATACTGATTTAGTGCATATTAGTGAAACATACTTTTAGCTACACTCTTTTTCAAGAGCTACTCTATGTGTAAATTAGGCTAATATGTTAACTGAAAATTTAAAATTGGATGCTTCCATTTTTGTTACCTTGATGTTACTCAACATCAAAAAAATAAGCTAGTCAGTCATGTCAAAGTGTGTTTGGATTGTAACACCCTATAGCTCTTTTGTGAAATCTACTGTATGTTTCCATCATTTTACAGTCCTTCTGCAGAGCCTATAAAATACAGGCTGTGTTTTTTAATCAAGTCTAACACTCCAGAGGCACATAAACAACGTTCACAAAGACATTTAATCCACTGCGCTTTTCCAAACAACAGATCATGATACTATATAATTAGAAAAACACATTTATCATCAAAGATTTCATTTCAGGGAGCATCTAAATAGAAAAATAGAAGTAATATAAAAGATCAATATCTCCGTCCACATGGGCTGTGGTGATTAAGACCTCGGGGCTGCTGTGTAGGCAGTTCGTCACGATGCTGTAAATAATGTAACAGTGGAGAGAGTCCACACTGCGCCCAACATGAGGAGGCTGGAAGATGAGCTCCCAGATTTAAAAAGAATCCATCAAACAGAAAACCCCAGCTCCGACAAACACAGCCTTTGCGTCTCAATGTCTTTTTGATGTCTGAATGTTTGCGCCAACATGAATGACTGCATTTTTGTGACTTTCTCTCCTGCGTTTGTATGTGTACGTGTATGTTGGAGTGTTGTGCTAATGTACTGTAAATGTTTCTATATACACGCTACAGTCCCCTGGACATCCAATCAGCGTAACGAACTCTCCAATCTCAGACGTGGGCGCTCTTGGCGTGATTGGTGGAGGCAGCCACTGCCGGGTTGCCACCGCCCTGTTTGGAGTAATAGAACCGATTGTTGTCCTGGTAGGAGTGTGACGAGGATGAGGAATCTGAGGAGCAACAGGTAAGCATGCACCCACCCAGGAGGGAGAAGACGGTGCCTATCCATCCAGTGAAGAGGGAGAAGCCAAATGACATGAGGCCTTGGTCCCGGTGTGCACCAATAGGGAACCAGATGGTAGACACAACACCACACAGTCCTGAAGAGAGGCAGATAAAAATAGGATATATAATCTCTGAAAGATCATTTTCAAACACACATAAGTTACTATAAAAAATGGCTAATACTAAGTGTTATTAAATCGTGAATACAAAATTGAATTACAAAATGTTGTACATCAGCCAGGTTTATGGCTTATTACATAATAAAACTGGGGATGCCAAATGGCACATATGACAGAAAGTCTTCACATGTTCAACCTAGAAAAATTGGACAATTCAAAGTTGACCAAGTTTGGAATGCAAACTGGAGGGCTTGTTTGTATGAAATAATGACTGAAAATTGGAATGCAAAATGAGTCAATAAAAACGAGTTCTTGTCACACGAGCCAAGCCGAGAGAATTCATCAAAAAAACAAAACATAGTGTAGTTATATTGAGATTTCATATGATGCTACAGCATCATAAATGTATATAACTGTGGTGTCTTAAAGAGGCAACTACATAAAACAAGGGATGCAAAATGGTGCGCCTAAACCCTGACATCCTGCCTCTACTGTAAAATCATGATGTGGAATGGTAAAGTGGTGAATGGTAAATCACTGACAGTGAAATGGAATTCAACTAGGGCTTCAAAATGCTAGTCTTAGTTAGCATGACTAAGGCCGGAATAGGTAAGTGGTTGTAAGTCTATAGTTCACATTGTAAGATTGTTAAAATATCTGATAAATGCAGAAAGATCCTAAAAACAAAGTGTTGCGTCGTCTATCAGAAGAAATATTGAGTTACAGAAATGTTCCTTATTGGAGTAACAAATGTAATGTCCCTACACCAACACTCGATGTAAAAAGAAAAAAGTTTAATAAGATAGTTAATAGGAGAGTGGAAGTTCAAATATGCCAAACTCCTCCTTTATTCTTTCTCTATTAATACAAGAACTTTGGCAAATTGTGTAAAAAGCAGAGCAGGAATAGCAGAAGCTTTTCTAATAAAACGTTTTAGTTTTGTTTTTGTTTTATTCCTCATACAGAACGCTGGGGGATGACTGGAAGAAAGAATGTGAACAATAATATTAGTTGCCAGCAAGCTTTGCTTTGAACTTCAGAAGAGAGGCATGGTCAAGACAAACACTCAAATCCCCATGCAGCTAACAGAAAAACATCTAGTATATGATGGATTGTTGCCAATCAACACCTGAGGCTAACAAAGACCGAATGTATGACTACCCTTAAATTGAAACAATATTTATGTACTGCGCGAGAGTCTGCAATAATTGAATCCACAAATTCTGTGTGGACTGAAAGTTTCATAACTTATAATTCAGAGGACACAGTTAACAAAATAATTCAAGTTCAATTCAAACAAACAGCTGCTGGGGTGATTTTGATGCCACAGTGGAGGCAGTGATAGGCAATATGGTGCCACGATATTTATTCTGCTTTGAAACAAGCACATAACAATCCACCCTGCAGTGCTCGCTGTAAACAAAGCCAGGGCTTTAACTTTTATTAAAGGTCTGGAATATATTGCACGTGTTGGAAACAAATACACAAACATGGCCAGTGGAAAAGTGGAGCAGTGGACACAGGTGCAGAAATTTCATGTGAGGAACAACAGGCGTTGGAAAATTCTGCAGCTCCTGTCACATACGTATAAGCACAGTAAACTGGACAAACGAGTGTGTTTCCATGTGGGTCAGGATAACGGCAGGGTGTGGAGGAGAGTAGGTGGAGGAGTGGAATGCGATTGGATCTAGTGGGATGGGTTCTATGGAACAGGAAGACATAAGTGTGCATGTGCAAAAAATCTCCCTAGGGAGGAAGACAGTCATATTTAACATCCCCCGCCCTCTGCAGCTTGTAAGCATTTGGGGTGGGGGTTAGAAGAGGTCACAGAAAGGAGGATTGGGAGGGGTCTAGTTGTTTGCATGTGATTGCAAAACTATTTGACATGCTCTGATTTACTGTGTATTTTGTTTCACTGTTATCATATTTTTCCCCATGCATTATGAATGAAGTGAAGAGTGAAGTTGAGCCTCTTACCAACTATAAGTATAAGCACTCCTCCCAGGATGGTCCGTTTGTTCTTAGAGCTCTGGGGTTCATTGCCAAGGTTGATGCAGGGCATTGACATGAGGCACATTATTACTGCAGGGAGACCCAGTATTGACCCTGCCACCATCAGAGCACGAGTCGTCTGGACGTAGGCTATTAAGAAAAACATGAAACCAATATTAGTTTGTAAAAAACTGCAAATATGTCCTCCATCACATACAATTTCACGGGAAGGTTAACATAAAAAAAATTGGGGAAACAAATATTGTGATTAAGTTGCATAGAACAAGTGGGAAAGCAGAAAACAGCATGAATAATTCTGAAGGAATAAAACCAGGTTTTAGTACAGTATTTACCTGGCAGATCCAGGATCTGGGTATACGAGAAGCAGTGGTAGAGTCCCGTGGAGATGACGCACTCCGCCCAAGGCCCCTTTGCCCCCAGCTCATCCATCTTCTTGCAGGTGTTCAGACCATATTTACACATAATCACCCAGTCATTGGTGGATGTCGCAATCACAATGCACAACCAGCCAAGGAAGCTGATGAGAAAGCCGCTCAGTTGAAGACACGAGTTTGCCATGGCACAAAAAAGGTGCGTAAAGACCACTTGTTCTGGGTTCACGGTTAGAAACTTAAGTTAGTTAGGCACAAATGAAACAAAACCTTAAATGACACAGTGTCAAATCTAACTTCAAAACTGAAATTCCACCACAAAGTTAATCCAGAGCTGGAGTTTTTTTCCCCTCACAGATCAGTAATCCCATCAATTGAGCTGCACTGTGCACTTCCACAGAATGAAGCTTCCACATTATCAAAGGTTTTATAGGCAGACGTTCAGTGAGGGAGGAAAAAAACTACTTGAAAACCAACAACCAACCAGATTCTTAGATACAGACAAAAAAAATGAATAAAGGGAGGGAAAAGCAACACACCCCACTTTTACTTTCTCTCCAAAAAGTTGGTCTGCACTGCCCCTTCAATGCTTTCACTGATAGATTCCAACCAGTGCAGACTGGCTGACCAGTCAATGGAAGCTGAGGAAATTTAACATGAAAATCTGCTGCCATCTACTGGCTGAATTATGTTTTTTTTGTAACGTCATGAGTAACTCATTTACATTTAACCAAAATATAATACTCCTCTGGATCCTGAATAAAATACTTTTGAATGGGGTAACAATAAACTCAATAATAGTTAGTAATAATAATATGTTATAGCCGCTGCAGGTTGGGTGCAAAAAGAACAACATTTGCAGTGAGGGAGCTGAGTTTAAAGTCGTTTAACGTGAAAACACTAGTATACAGGTTGCAACAATTTCACTCATTGTAAGTGTATTCAAATTGTATTCTCAAAACAGGTAAATAAATACTCTTTGTCCTTTTAATGTGATGAGCTGAAAACTTTACTGTCCTGTTACTTTACTTAGAATGAAGCAAAACAAGCAAGAAAATGTTCTGCATAGAGACAGTACATGCCATTAATCAAGCTAATTACACTTTGCACAACAACTGTGATTGACCTTCAGCGTGTACCAGCAATCTGCTTTGTTATACATTACGGCGGTGTTTTGTTGCAGTGGTGCTCTAGACTCTGGCTGGGTGAGATGATTAACAGAAGAAGAAAGACAAAAAACAAAACTATAAAGCCTTTTTCACACATGCACTCCTGAAAGTTTCTTGACAATTTAAGGAAAGTCTGTCCCTGAAATCTTCCTGAATTCCCAGTTCAGTATGCACCTCACAGCTTGAGGCTTTCCAGGAGGGTCTCAGGAATGAGGACATGACAGCGAACACTGCCAGGATGCGTTTTTGCTTCTCACTGCCACGTATAATTGGATAAAGAACGAGTGGTAAAGAACTTGTTAGCAGAATAGTAGAGTATAAAGAAACTTCACTTTGTTCATGACGATCACACCAGAAAATCTCTCAAACAGTGTCCTGAATATGTACTCATCTTGACTTGTTGAGGAAATGTTGCTAGGGGCTGGCAGGAAAATCTTCAGATAACATGAAAAAATCTGCCTTTTTTTAAACTTTTGAATAACTGGATAGTTTTGCACCTTTAGGCTCTGAAGCATTATTTAAAGTAAACCAGGAGGAAGATCTTTCTGGTTGTATAAACCACAAACAGTATCTCAGGGACGCATATTATGGTGTACAGTCCTGGGATTTGTCCCATATATCAAACAATTTCTAATTGCAAGTTTGCCTTGATGGTCCCTAAATCAATAATATAGAGTCTCCGTACTCCAAATGACCAACAGAGGGCGACATAGCTCAGCAGTGGCCTTCAGTTGACTTTCAGATGTTAGACAGGATAGAGTGTTTCCTTCCTCCTGCCCTTGCTCAATGAAGTTAAGTCCTCCATCACTCACATCAGCTCGGTGACGTTGCAGCTGCATAGCAATCAGTCTGAGAGGAGGACAGAGACACTCGGAGACTATTCAGGTAGTTCCACAAGGTCACTCCTCTGTAATGGCATGTTTGGCCCACTTCTTCCTCTCATGTTCGCCTCACTGCTCCTGTGTCCTGTTACCTGTCAGGTCATGGGAAGGGCCCTGTTTACACTGGCTGGTAAAAGGGGACATTTTGGCCCCTCAGATGAAGTATGTGTTTTGAATATCTAAGCAGATAAAAGCATGTAATCTGGTATTTTCTGGTCTGTTTTGTTTTGGACAAAAACAAATAGATATAACAGATATCTGGAAAAAGCCAGTTTCATATTAAGGTATCTGTATTTTCAGGTCATTGCAATTTGCCTGGAGCGCCTGCAATTTCTCACTTCAGTGATGTTTCCCGACAGTGTTACCTTACCTTACCTTACCTTTCCAAATCTATCATGGGCTGCATTTTTTTTTAATTCAACCAGCTGCACTGAGTGGGGAAAAAAACATACAGAAGGAAAAATATGAAACGGATCAGCGGGACTAAAAAGTTGCAGAGAAACAAAAAATGCCGGTGCGAATCTTGTATTAATGGCACACGTTATCTTCTTATTGCTTCGCCAATATTTCCTGCAGCTGCTTTAAAGTAAAAACACGGAAGATAATCCATTATTGCTTCAAGTGTTGCAGGAGGTACTGTTTTTTGAATGAAGCTTCCTCGTGTTTAAGAAGGGGCCACAAGTTCTGAATCAATATGTATGCTTTGTACTGTTTTCCACAGCTTTTTTGGCAGCAGATACATTTGACTCCAGTCAGATACTTAGATGGAGAGCTGGAGGCACTTAGTGAAGTAGTACAGGCAATTAGAAAGCAGCTCTCTCACACAATCTGGGAGCCCCCGACACTGCTCTGGTCAGCCCTCAAGGCCTTGAACCAGTCCAAGCTGACACTCCAGCATGTCTTTTTTTTTGTTCATTGCAGATGGCTGTGCTTTTACTAAGGGTAAGGCTTGTGTCTACAGTTTATTCAAGTAGGCATGTGGGGTATGTTGGGTGTCAACAAAACAACCAAAAATCAGACACAAAACTAAAGTATATGCAGAAAAACTCCACACCTCGTGGCAGGCCACAAACTGAGATTGTCTGTCTGTGTCATATTTAGCCCATTGTCACTTCCAAGCCTTCAAAATTCAGCAGCTTGGTCAAACTTCAAAATGTGATCTGTCCTTGATGTTGTCCTCTATCTTATTGTTTTCATGTGGCGTTGGTGTATGAGAGCAAGGTCAGACTTATGAGAGTGGAGTTGGTGTTTGATTGTTTTAGCTTCGCTTACATGCAGATATCTTTTAAAAGGTATCTAAGCTAAACTGTGGTTATGTGGATAGAGTTCCAGGAATGCATTATGGAGAATACTGCGTTTAGCCTCTTTCACTCTCCACACATACTGTTTTAGTGCAGATTACCATTTTCAACCCCAAAATCCGTTCTATGCCTGCAGATTCTGCACCTTTAAAGGAAGAATATACGACTTTTTGATCCAGTAGATGTCGCCCTCGAGCACCAGCATGAAACCAAAACAACTCGTGCTGCATTGTTGTGCTAGCAGGCTAATGGTAGCGCTCTTTAGTTAGCTCGTAGCTTCACATTGCATGTAAAATTTACACAAAATGACCATGATCTAAAAACGCTTGCATGACATTCAAATAAGCAGTGACTACAGGATGTTATTCTTCTTTTCTCTAGTCCCTCAATTAAACAACTTTTATACGAAAGGGGATGAGCCAGCCGTCCCTTCCTTGTAAACACGATATACGGCTCAGACAACATCACAGACAGCGGGACTCGGCTGTCACACTCATTGTAGACAGTCATGACTCACACAGTTATTTTCAGAGGATAAACTGGAGTTCTGCTATATTTATGTGTAAAATGTCGCACATTCAGCCTTTAAGCATAATCAGTAAATGGAGATTAGATGGGGGTAGATGTCAAGGGAGATAAATTAATCAAATGAACATGGGACTTTAAACCAGAAGACAAGAGCTCCATTCATTTAAAAAAAAAAAAAATATATATTAAACTTCTTAGAAGTAGTTGACTTTTTAAGTAGTACCGTATTTAAGTTAGTTTACCCACATTCAGCAATGTATGTAGATTATATATGTGAACATGAAGCATTTTAATGTAACCTTCACCACTGTTGTGACTTTCTTCTTGTTGAAACCTAAAGAAGAAAAAGTTTATTTTTAAGACAGACAGTGTTGCACTTCATCTATCCCACCATTACTTTCCAACTCTTTCATATCTTCATTTAGATAGATAGATAGATAGATAGATAGATAGATAGATAGATAGATAGATAGATAGATAGATAGATAGATAGATAGATAGATAGATAGATAGATAGATAGATAGATAGATAGATAGATAGATAGATAGATAGATAGATAGATAGATAGATAGATAGATAGATAGATAGATAGATAGATAGATAGATAGATAGATAGATAGATAGATAGATAGATAGATAGATAGATAGATAGATAGATAGATAGATAGATACTGTAGATAGATGAGTGTGTGTAGAGAGGAAGTCGTGAGAGTACACTGAGCATGAGTACGGCAAATCCCACGATGATTCCCAGAGCAGTTTGTCTGATACATGAAGAGTGAGGCGGCAAGGGAATGGGAATATTATGCTAATGGGGTGAGGATTGCAACAGCGACACTGACATAGAGGGATGATGGGATTTTAGCCCTCCTGGGGAGGGAAAAAGGGACGACGGGGCATGTAGACTGTGTGGGTGTGGGAAGATGGGGCGTCTGAACACAGCAGAAAGTTTGAAGCACAGTGAAGCAGGAGGGAGAGGATGCACAGCAGAGAAGCCTCCTCTCCTGCTCATGCTGTCAAATCTGTCAGTCAGGCGATTGAAAGCAATGAGCGGCAATGACACACTCGGTCTCTGCAAAGCAAAGACTAGTGGTCCAGATCAGAGCTGGGGGTGCAGTCAAAGACGATGAGTTATGAGTGGGGAGGTGAAGAGGGGCAATGATTAAGAGATTGGAAGAAGAAGGGAACCTTTTTAGGCCAGCCCCCCGGTGATGGAGTGGCAGCCATATTGGATGAGTCATCCTGGCCTCAGGGTGCTTTTTCAAATAGTTGTCAAGTCACATTCTGTGATTAACAGGAGGCAGACGCCATGAGAGGAAGATCTGTTTATGCTGCGGTGACGTGACTCGAACTGATGAGGTTATCCGTCAAAAGGATTCACAGTTGATCTGTTGAGATAAAAACTACGTATTCATAATTCAATTCTGAAATACACATTTCATGATCTGATCTCTAAAAGTGGAATCAGGCAAACAGAGGATCATGTTTTTCATTTCAAGTATCTCCTGTTTAATTTAGGGACAACATTTTATAAAAGGAAGAACTTGAAATATTGATTAGAAAATCTTGGTGACAAAAGACGGGCATGAATGGAAAATAATTCTATATTTATATGTAAGGCATTGTTACAAGTAAAATAAGAAGTCTGAGTGAGTGTTTATTAAATCCTCTCTTGCAAATGTACCTAGATTAAATTGAAGCCGCTTCTTCGTTACACTGATGAAAAATATTCTATATCCTTGGCTGTATGCCTGGTGTTAACATGCATCCCTTGTCTGGATTTCGCACGCACACGATTAAGATGGATTACTCTAACATCTTCTTCTCTCCCGTGATATGCATATCTTTATTTCACATTGCGTCCTGTGATAATGTTGCTATCTAGGCTGACTACCACCTGTTTGGAATGCATGGTACACTTCCTGGTTGAGTTTTGCATGAGAACTTTTGCATAGCATCTTGAAAGACTTGGTACCTTTTTTTTTTTGTTCTACTCTTTCCAAACTGCAGATAACAGGGCGTGTACGCCCAACAGCTTACTTAACTTAAATCACTGTCAATCATTTTTAGCATTTAGGTTGTCAAACTGTCGCAGTTGTCACTGATTTGAACAAAAACCCTCCAGTAAAGCAAGCGTCTAACTTGTGGCCAAAGTTTCAGTCTTCAGTGTAGATGACAGAACAGACGGAGCGCGTTGCTGCAGCGGGAGCCCGGTCGCAACTTGATTTGTGTCTAATTCTCCAGTGTGTCTGCGGTGTAGCAGCCATCACTCAGCACTAACTGTGTTAGCCATTAGTATCAATTAATCTCAACAAACGCTGTTGGCCATTACACTCAATACATCAGCACAAGCTCTGCTAACTATATACCGCCCAGAACACAGTAGTGGTGCACAGCTCTGTTGCTCTGTGGGAGTTTATGAGAGATACACATGTCAGTCTCCATATGGCTAAGTGGGAGAGAAGGAGAGTTACAAGCAGAAATGGGGAAGGAGACAGAGGCAGGGGGAGGAAGAAGGTGATATATAACTCATTCTTGCCCTCTGGGACTGAGGTGCACTGCCTCTGTCAACAAAGTAAATATACTCGCAGTATTTGTCATAATAGTTCATTAGTGCTGGGGAGAGATTTACGGAGGTAACAGGGGCGAGGAGAGTGGATTAGGAAAAGGGCATTTTGTTTCTCAAAATACATGTGCTAAAGTATATTTTAAAAGTCCCTGACAGTTGGCACCTTACCACATCAACTTATTTCCATTAAGCCTTAACTGCCTCTCTCTCTCTCTCTCTCTCTCTCTCTCTCCTCCTCCTCGGTATCCCTCTCTCTCTCTTTCTCTCTCTCTGTATCCCTCTCTTTCTTTCTCTCCCTCTCCAGCATTTTCAAACTGCTTAAATTAGCCTCCTCATCATTCTGCTCTTTATAATCCTTCTCCCATCCCCCTTTCTCCTCTGTTGTCACCAGCCATAGTATAATCTATGGCTCTTTACATGATGGGCTGTGCATTATCTAATATAGGAGATGGGAATTTGTTGGGCAGTAGAACAGAGAGAGAGAAAGAGGGAGAGAGACATTGCATTGGTCGTAAATCATCTTGATGAGAGACTCTGCAGTACTGGACGGATTGAAGTAAGGCCATGTTGGGACCATTAGATTCCATTACATTACTTAAAGGGCCAGTTCAGCATTTAAAGAAATAACATTTTTTCTCAACAGTGCAGTAATGTTCTAAAAAAGATCAGAATTTATAAAGTCATAATGAAAAGATACCAGATATTCTGCAAGCCTGGAATATTCAGGCAGGAACTTTAACGCTCATGAGCTCTGACTGCAGAGGACTGGTCACCTTTAGTTTTGAGCCAGGCTTTAGAAGCAGCCTGCAGAGCCCTGTCTGAAGATCAGAGGCTGCGATGTGGTTCAGAGGGGAGCAGCAATTCAGTCATTTAACGATGATGTGCCTCTAAGGTATTCAGTTAAATCTCAGAATTATATTTCTTTCAGTGAAGCGAGGCAAGAACTCTGGTAATATTAGCTGTTCCAGCTGAAGGCTTATGATAACTGCTTATACAATCACTTATAATAATCTAACAAACATGATAGAAACATGAATAACCTTCTCAAGATCAGCCAGAATGACAATACTGGGATTTTGAGAAGCTGCCCAATTGTTACAAACAGTTGAAAGACGTATGTAACTTGTTTTTAGATTAAGGTCACTGTCGAATATTACATTCAGTTTTCTTGTTGTATACTTGCCATTCATAAATAAGGAGCCAACATGTTTTTGTTCAATTAGAAAAGTCTGTTAAGGACAAAAAATGTATAATTTAGATATTCCTTTGTTTAGCTGGAGATGGTTTAACTTTTTTCTGACGGACATAAAAAAGAAACTATTTTTAAAATGTAAGATTTGTGTTGCTTTGTTTTCATGTGTGTCCTGTTTGCATTTTTAAACAAAACAATAGGGAGCCTAGAGTGGAGCCCTGGGAAAACCACAGGGCAGACTGACCATAGGACAGGACAAAAAAATCCCAGATAACTTTTTTCATTGCCATTTTTTTCGGGTCAATGCCTTTCTTCCAGAGATATGAAAGTGGATAGAGTCAGAAACCGGGGAGAGAGACAGTAGTCAACAACATGTAGGAAGGAGCCAAATGTCGGACGTGGTGTAGTTTGTCACAACAGTCCAACAGACAAGACAAGGATTTTTTTGGAATAAAATACCTCAAAGAAATAAGAACCAAATCAACTTTAGGTTGTATATCTGAATGGAAATCAGTTGTAGAAAGGCCATACTCTGTCCATACAAGAAGGGAGGGTACGCTGAAGAGACAGCTTTGTTTTGGTTTAGGAGACTGGTGCTAAAGTGCGACAATAAATGCTTAAATTGTCAAATTTAAAGGGCAGAGTTAGGTAAGCTGCTCCATTCACCATGCTATAATCTATGCTTCAAGTGGAATACAGCTCATTTAGTGCCAGACAGAATGTCCTCACAAATGTTTGAGCTTCTTAAAGCCTCACTAATTGATATCCTTATATTAACAACGGGTCAAGTGACTATGTAATGTGAAAGGAAACATTCAGAGTGATGAACCAACAAGGAATAATCATTCAACTGTGCAGTTTCCCTCAGCCTTATGAAGCATTTGAGCATCTTTCAGGTCATTGGTTTTATTGCCCCCAACTTAACTGTTAGGTTCACTGCTTTCATCAATCTCATTTTAAGTCTCAGGAAGAAACTGCTAGCACTGTGCTATCAGCACAAAAGCTCTGATAAACTGCATACTACATGTTCTGCTCCAGATAAAAAAACATACACAGTTAGCTACTAAATGGAGAAGTGGAGAATGTCGTAGGTAAGAAAACAGTTGTGTTGCTCCAAAATGGAGCTAAAAGGAGAATTAATATCAGACTTATGTCACTCAGACATGCATTAGCCAAGCATGCTTACACCACTCCACGTCTAGATGATGTGTCAACAACTGCATAACACATGGACGTAGTCTCAGTGAACCATTGGTGTCTAAAGAGGCGCTTTTGAGGTGAAAACAATGGTAGTCGCCATATTGGAAATGTATCTCAACCCAAATTTTGATGAATCTTGTAATACACAAAGAGGTGTAGTTGAGGCGGATCTCTAGCCTTCTGGTAAACTCGCCCGTCAGTCAACCCAGCCATGCCCCCAGTAATGCAAATGCATGAGTAATTCTTAAGCTTAATAAAATCAAAACAGGTGGGATAAAAAAAAAATATTGCCTGTACAGTGTGAAGCAATAAAGACATTCACTATTGACACTAAATTTGTTTAAGACCCAGGTGGCATTACGGGACATAAGGATTCTTGAGCTTTTAAAGCTAGCCTCAGGTGGACACACAAAGAGCTGCAGCTTTGTTCTCTTCTGCATTGGCTTTATTTTTCAACACCAGAAGTTTCTACTTGGTAAAAAAAAAAAAAAAAAGGCAGCCGTGTGCTTACAAGGTCAACTTCACAAATCTGTGAGATCATTATATGTCAATTTTGTACTCACATTTTTTGTTCCACGGCTCCGTAGGGTATACAAATAAAAATAAAAATCAATACTGCTTTAGAGACAGACAGGCAGTCTGACAGACAGATTCCTCAGACACTCAGGCACTTAAAACAGCTGTGTCTGGTCTGTGGGAATCAAATGGCTCTGTCTGCCTTTTAAGGAGGCAGCAATCGACACTTCTTTGTATGAGTGCTGACACTTTGGCATGAGTCCTGATCCACTTCAGGATCGCCTCATAGGTGAACTTCATTATTTATTTTTCATACTAGATTAGCTATAATGGACGGGGGTCAATGACCCAAGAAGATCATTACTTATCCACTGACTCAGGCAACCGGCCTATACCTTGCTATTCCTCAATTACCAGCTGACAGACAGGCGCACAGGAAGAGGGTCACGCCAAAGCCCCAGCCTCCCAACGTATATTAGGCTAAATCTCCATCCTCTCTGTCCGCTTCCCCTCTTCGGGACTCTCCAGGGAAAGCTGAAGAGATTGAGTGCTCCATTGTTTCTGCTAATGCGGTTTAGCTGCCTGTCAAAGAGGCAGTTGGGAACCGCTCCAGTCTTCACCACAAGCGTGTCTGTCACTGTTAGTGTGAAAGAATGTGTGTGTTTGCTTGTGTGAATATGTTACTGTAATGTGCTCCAACATGTAGCATGGATTTGTAAAGTATGTATATATGCAGTAAATACATTCAGCAGCTGTTAATGTTAAATTCAAATATGCTACCTTCCTATCAAAGCCATTTCATGGTGATTTTCAGTCCTTCAAAACTTGCATTCATTGCTTTCTCTCTAACTTGCACACCCAACCCATTCCATATGTTTGCTTAACCATACTAATGCATTTAAATGTATTTACCCCCTATCTGCCTTTGCTCCCCGACTGCAAACCCCGCTTTCCCCCCTCTTAAATAAACCAATTTAATCATGAAGGCTTCTCTGCCCCCGTGCATTTCTGCGTGTGTGTGTGTGTTTGCTTGTTTGTGCCTAGATGTGACAGTGTGTCTATGTATGTGCGATAGAGAGAAAGGAAGTGGGAGGATGGAGAGAGATTCCCACAGGCTTGTGTGGTTTGTAAGTGTGAACGTGCATCCCCCTCTCTCCCTGTCAGTGGTGGGTTCAGTGATGCCCAGCATTCTCATCCAAAATCTGTGTGACCTTGCCAGTCAGCCAGTCAGTCAGCCATGCCAGGGCATCTAGTACACCTGCCCTCTTATGCTGTTTGTGTGTGTGGGTGCATATGTGTGTGGATACAGTATGTGCATGTGTGTGGATGGTTACCCCTTCCTCCTTTCTGTCTTATTTGTGTAGCTTCGACTGTAACAGGCAAACAAGACCCCCGTCCTGTCCCCCAAGATGAGCTGATTAGCATCTGATTGGGCCTTTAATCCTAATGACTTTTTCCACCACACGCTTTACTATCAGAACGGCTTTGTCATCCAGTTCCAGCCAATAAAAACACGCTCCCTTTAGGACTGTCTCCAAGTGACTGTGATGATTGCATAATGTCATATTTTGAATGAAATTTCAAAAGCGCCGCACAAGATGGCAAGACAAGAACATCGGCAGGAAGAAAGGAAAAGTAAATACTCTCCTCTCCCAGAACAAATGCTATCAAACTGTCCTGGAGCATTTATCAGGTGCTAATTCCCCATTTGTTTCATTAAAGTGTTGAGCTGACAGTCTATAACCCTAATTGTTCTTGAAAATGCCTATAAGTCAATGTTTTTAACTAGCTGTTTAGATGAGAGGGAGAGTGTTACTGCAAAAAGAGCCTTAGTGCTGAGCAAACCTTCCCTGGATAAATAGAGATTAGAAACGCACACACTCATACACACAGTTGCAAGCTAGGTCTTTCGTGAAATAGACCAGGCTCAAGGCAAACACACAATCCTGCAAGGAGCTGCTGTACTGTAATTTCAAGACAGGCCTGAGTAATTCCACTAAAGGAAACCCTGATCTCGCATCTCATCAATCATTTCTAAGCGAGCAGCGGCACCTGCGTGTGTTTCCCTCTCTTTCTGTCCACTTCTGTAAACTTCCTGTCTCCTGCGAGGAGGGACATTGAACTTAATCTATTCCTCTAAAGATACAATCTGGCTCTGGGCCCTTCAGAGTAAAAGAAAACCAGAGCAGCGTCTCCATCATCCTAAAATTAAAATGGCCCGCATCCCTCCCTCTGCCCCTCATCCGCTCGGCCCCGGCACGCCCCAGGCCGTTTGTCACGCAAACAGCGGCTCATATGAGAGTGGGTCTGACATCAGCCCACCAGGAAAGACAGATGACACATTTCACTACACTTTGATACTATTGCGAAAGGCTTGTTTGTCAAACGACTGCAGAGGAGAGGAATTAATGAAAAGCCAGTGGGTCAAGGCAGGAATGGAGAAAAAAGTATTGCTTCTGATAGCCTACTTTATTTTCTTTTTACTCATTTCACATTGCCACCACCTTCTTTCATCGCTTTACTTTTGTCTGTTAATTGGCTGAAACATCACCAGTTCAGTGTTGGCTCTAAGGTCATTAAACATAGAGGCTTTCTGTGTCCTTTGATAAGACATCAGTTTGTAGCCCACTGAATAGAAGTAACATATCAATGAATAGACAAAGATCACATCTGATGTCTTAATTAATCAACCATCATCCATACATTTAATGTCCTGCCTGCACAATCTTAATCACCAGCCCCTCTCTTTAGGACGTCTCTCATTTATGAAGCATATATGTGTACTTATACACTTAAAAAAAACCGTATTAAACACTCGTCCAACTTCTGTTTCCCCTCAGATTTAACATTTCTAAACCTGTGAGTTATCAATTACTTAAAGCTCCTATGAAGAACTTTTCTGTTTGTGTTGATTTCAGCGCCCCCTGGGGACAAAGCTGAATCTCTTATCTCTCTGATTTTGTCCTCTTCATGTTTAAGTAGTGATTTTCAACAACAAAAAATTCTTACTGCGATCTTAAACAGGAAAATGTATCACTTATTGTGACTCTTTTGACTCCGTGACTGTTTTGGCCATTTCTTTGGAATACTATTTTTATCCAAGTATACAAGCTCCAGGGGGGAATCAATTTATTGACAGAAGTTTGCCTGACTCCACTACTGTAGATGGCAATATGCTTTCAGTTAGTTACTACTCAAACTTCTTCCGGTTTACCTTTTACGTCAACATATAACATACAAAATGATGCAAAAACAAGTTAGCAGGCGGAAAACTGTTTTCTTTCCATGCATGTACTTCATGATGTTTAAGTCCTTCAGCTGACGCAACAAAAACTGTCTCTCCCCTTCTGTCTAAAATTGGTTCTCGCTCTAGCACTCGCCATGTTGATTCCTTCATGTTGTTTTCTTCTCCGGTTTCTTTAATGCATTTATCTTGTTTGATTTCAAGGTCAAAACCCAACTTGGAATCTGTGGAGCATGCACAGAACATGTAGGCTAGTTTGGGTCGGACTGAGGTGTTTACATTCAAGAGTTAAACAACTCCTAACTGCATATCTACAGTAGGTGTGTTAGTCCGACTTTGAAAAATGTTGACTTATACGATTTCAGTCAGAGAAACATGTTGACACTTATTCAAAATGTATGTTTAAATGCAAGTTTAATCTTCCTGTCTGTGGGATTGAATAGCAGGGTTTGCAATTAAAAATTGATAATGTTAAATCAGTTTTCTTAAATAGCGAAAATGTTTTGTAAAAAAGTATTCTATGGTGGAGAATTGAGAGAAAAATGTTGGAAACCTATTTTTTGTCCCTACTGTGCAACTTACTGATTTCCTTTTCTTTTAGTCAAAAATTCATAAAATTTCCAATTTTCTCCTTTTTTCCCTCCTCACTCCCTCCTGCAGACTGAGACAACTGTTGGAGGTGATTTAGTATCAGAGGAGCAGGTGAGGAGGAAGAAAAGAAGCGGAGGGGGAGTTGTGTAATAGGAGGGGGAATGGATAGATAGATGGGTAGGGATCATCGGGGGACACGGGAGAGCTGCAGAGCTGACAACCGATCGTCTGATTCAGGGTTTCTCAAGGACTTTTGCAATTCACAGTTTGATCTTGGCCTGGGGAGACAAATGGAGGAAAGGTGGAGGAGAGGGTAAGGAGGGAAGTGGAGGAGAGGAAAGAGGAGAGAGAGAGGGAGAGAGAAGGAAGGGCTCTCACAGGAGCTGGAGACATGGAGAGTACTATCTGTGTTTTTTTAAGGAAGGGAAGATGGACTGGGATCTGATAAAGTGCAACCATGATGACAAATGGGCTGTGTTGTTTTTCTGAACCACTATACTTGGTGCTCCTCTTATGTACAAATGTGGCGAGGTGGCCTGCTTTGACACTCACAGAGACTGTTAACTGTCCAACACAGGAGATAAATGTTGAATATTTAAGCTAGCAGTGGATAAATCAAGCTACAAGTGAAACAAATAAATTACTCAATGGCAGCTAAAAAAAACGGTTCGGTTAAAGACAGCTCAATTATTTCTTGGCACACCTGTTACAGAGGCACTTGTTTAAGTACCACAGTGACAACAAGCAACCTTTCATCATATTAATTCGATAGTGTCTCTGTTTTTAACTGTGCTGAAGCAACTTTATTGATTGTAGAACAACAAAGCACTAATTGTCTCTTCAATTTGCAATGTGTTTAAGTCTTGAGAGGATCGCATCCTTATCAGCGCCGAGCCAGGCACCAGGAAGCAGCGCTGGGGTCTCACACCAAAGCACATTGTGCTGGAAGTATTAACACATGAGAAAACGCACATGCAAACACAGCAGTGCATGTATGTTCACAGACATGCACATGCACCAGTACGGACACACATGAACACACACAGCCCTACCTGCCAGAAGACCACCCCCCCAAGAGGCCGTTTCTTCAGTCCAGTCATGAATGTGCGTTTGAATACCTCAAAGATATGTAGCCCGCCGCTCTGCTCCCGCTCGCTCCGAAGCCCTAAGCTGAAAGAGGCAGAAGAAAAGGGATTTGCGAGTTCACCGCTGGTGGCTGAAATGACTGCGATGCCTTGGCGAGGTTGTGCTTATGTGGGGTTTAAGTGGCTGAGAATTTCGAGGACAGTTTTTACTCCTCTGATTCAATCCACTGACTGATCTGTCTTTGGCAAATATAATACACCAATGTAAGATCTTAAACCTCAGGGGCGAAAGGAGCTCTCGACTGCTTTTTTTTCCAGCTGGGTGTAATATAAAGTGTCATTGTGAGAGGAAATAGTCCACCATTAGCCTATGGGTGCAATTTACAATATATTTGTATATCATAAACCTTGCATGCACAGCCACTCTCCAGCCTCGTATCCACATCTTTAACAGTGAAGCAGTTATACAATACATTGTGAAATAGCAGACTTAATCATTTATGGCTGCAGAATTTCTACATTACAATGTTTTTGCGAAAGCTATCCAAAGTGTCAGTTCCAGTGGTTTCCTTTTGCTTATCCTTAAGCCAGGAGCGGCTTAGACTGATAAGAGGAGCTAGCCTGAGGGTCATCACTGCTTAGTCTGTGCAGTCCATGATGTGTGTGTGTGTGTGTGTGTGTGTGTGTGTGTGTGTGTGTGTGTGTGTGTGTGTGTGTGTGTGTGTGTGTGTGTGTGTGTGTGTGTGTTTCTATATGGACATGTGCATCGTTGCATTACAATGGCATTCAGTATGTGCAATATTGGTTGTTTGCACATGTGCACCAATATTATTATATGCTCACATGTGCACAAGCATTGTGGGTTTGGGCTGGTGGTCAGTGCTGATGTGGACTGTGTATGTGCAGAGGTTTTCACAGAGGTTTGGGGATCTACTTTATCTCAGCTCAGTGTTGCTGTATAAGAAATCCTTTCCTGACCGTATTCAGGGGGTCAGTCCCATATACTGTACCTGCACTGAGATATGATCATACACATATATTATACTATGGCTGTTTAGGTATCATCAAATCTCCTGCAGTGTGCATTTCTCCAAATGATGTGATGTGTTCTGTGATTTATAACCCTGCTTCGATAAAATCAATCTTTATTTTGACTTTTTTAAATATTCTTCTGTGTTCCTCTGTTGTGTTATCTAAAGTTCTCCAATATAGTTCCTTAGTCTGCACTGTTTTTGTCTTTTAATTCAATACCAGGACTCAAAAGAAAATGAAGATGGGGTTTGGGTGGCCTAGTGGTTAGTTTGCACGTACAGAGGCTATAGTCCTCAAAAGCGGGCAGCCCAGGTTTGAATCTTTGCCCCCCTGTCATTCCCCACTCTCTCTCTCTCTCTCTCTCCCTGATTTCCGACTCTTTTCACTGTCTTGTCTCTCTAATGCCGGGTACAGACTGTACGATTTTGGGCTGTCCCAATTGAAAGATGGTCAACCATGGCGATATCCGTGGTCGTGGCTGCAAAACAATGGTCCGACAAATATTTGACAGTGTCAGATGTTTAGGACGATCATCTCACAATGTGAAGGCGGCATGAAATGATGCCTTAATCAGCGCGACCACACAGGTGCCAGAGCTGTCACAAGCGTATGCTAACAACAACGTGCTCTATCTCAAACTCCCTTTTCAACACTGGCATCCCAACTTGGCCCCTCTTCCCTAAACACGACCGTGTCAACATTTTCCTATCCCTCCTTTATTTAAGTTTTTTCTTTGCACATGAAGGTTACCATGGCAAGAGCTCTCTTATTACTGACCGCCATGGCAACCTGGCAACCTCAGCTTGATCACAATGACGCACACTGATGTAGCTATGATGCTGCGTGTTGACTTTCCTAGCAGCCTATGATTCACTATACCACTACGTACAGTGTACATGCATGTGGTACCCAAGATTATGTAATCCGTGTCGCACAGCGTGGCTTGCAATAAGTTTATAACATTGCAGAAATCACACAGTCTATAGGAGGCACAATAAATATAGAAATGAAAAAGACGAGGATGACATAGAAAGTGTCTATAAGCAAACACTGAAAATAAACTACATTTTTACATTTATTTCTGCTAAGGCCGAACAAAGATATAAAAATAACAGGTATGCAGTTGGCCATCTCACATCCACATCAGTAACTTGTTTGTTTCCAAAAGGACACACAGTAGAACTAGTAATTAGTGCTGATTACAGCAAATGGAGTAGCTTATTTAAACTCATAATCAAATGGCTGCCCTAGCAATTATCCCCCCTGTTTACACAACATCTTTCTTTGTCTCCCCATATGAAGATCAACGTAATCATTCTGAATGTTTACTGACTTAATTAGGAATTGAAGCCTCAATCCCTTTAAGACAATTGATGAAAACAAACCACTTGACAAGGATCACCAGCCTGTGATACGGGCTGAGCGTATACTGTACATGTTTCTTTAAAGGGGTACACGCACAAAGCTCCTCTCTACTCTGTTCTGAATCACGTTACTCTTTAGATTTATACTCCATCTTCATTCAATTATGAACACATGATTAATGAAATAACCTCAACCCATCTGTAGATTGTTCAAGATGACAGGTTTAAATTATTATCCTCAAACTCTTCTACAAGCTTAAAAGTACAATAAATCAAAAGGCCTGCAATCATTTTAAAATCTGATGTAAAGTTAGACAAATCATATCATCATGCGGATTTATGAAGCAAAATAGTAAAACTGTAAAAACATGACATAGTCAAACATGTTGAATGTAAGAAAGTGTTCTATTTTCCAGCCTCTACCTCGATGTTTGATGTTCAACACAAACTGTAAACGAGTTGTTCTGTAATCCGCACAGTGGTCTTAATCTGGTTGCCTGGGATCGATTGCTTCTGTCTCCCACCTACAGTACTGGAAGAAATCTAGTGACTACAGCTGTCGCTAAGGACATGCTTGGTCACAGAGGAAGACCCTCAGATGTGTCAAATGTTTAATTAGCAGTAAAATGACACCTTTATATTCTGTATGTTTTGCACTCTTCTCTATTTTTTAGGATGTTTCAAGCACTCACCTGTAAGAGTATTTTAGTTTGCAATTTGCTCTTTCATGGATTAAAGCTACTGTGTGCTACACTCATATGAAAGCAAGTGAGATTTATGTGGCTAGTGGGCTTTCTACTTTCTACCTAACTAAGCATGGCGCTACACTGGGGCTAGAGGTAGCTAAAGCCCCTTCACAAAACTGCAGTGATTTACAGATGGTGAGGCGGTAGACGTACTACCCAGACTCCATAATGTACCTAAGAGCAGTAACATCAGTGTTTTAAGAAACACTGCTTTGGCTTTGTGTTTTTTCACAACACACCCAAGCTGTTTGTCACAAACCTACCCTGGACAGTTAAAATGCACTTGTCATTTTGAATGTAATGTGTTGTTGTCTTTCACCTTCCTCATGTGAAACTTCTTTGTCCTTGCCTTTTAACCATGTTTAAAAAATATATTCTTCACCAAAACTTAATTCATATCAAATGTGCTGTGTACCTTAACTGTTTTCACTGGGGAATAAAAGTGCATGTTTTTATGTGTGAAAGGTGCTATATAAATAAAGCTGAGATGAGTTGAGCTGAGTATCAAGAACATCTAATGTCATTTCAAACTATTGTTTTCTGAGCAACCTTAAGTATTGCTGTACATGAGATCATTTTTGAATCACTGTCAAATTAAAATTAACCACAGATGTCACTAAGTAGACATCACACTACCCATTTAAGGGATGTTACACTAACTTGTGTTACTCAAGGCAGTTACTGCTTCTGGCCAGGGAATATTCAAACAAATAACCCCATACAAATGGCAAACTGGGCTTTCTTTACTCAAGCAATGTGCAGATTAAAGCTTCTGTGAGGAACTTCGGTTTCTGTCGATTTTGGGGCTTCACATGGACGGAGTGGTACCTAAAATCTCTGTGCCAAGTTTGACCTGTACGTAAAAGTTTCAATCTTATCCTGCTGTCTTTTTACAGTCAGGTGCATCACTTGATAAGCACCGTGGCCATGGAAAGTGTGAAAACAGGCTGAATCTGCAGCATGCTGTTGTTCACTTCACCTGACAGCAATGTGGCGACAGAAGAATTAAAAGTAAATATATAGAAATTGCCAGTCTTGTTACTAATGGTGTAGTTTGCTTTTGTAGGTCAATCAGAAGCTTCAGTATCATTTTGAGTCATCTCCATTTTAAAACTCTTTACAATAGCTTTAATGGAAAATAATATCTTTGTGGCATTTGGAGTTGAAGCTTTGGTAATAGCCAAACAAACTTTTACCCCTCATTTCAATATTTGTGCTTAACCTAGCTAACCAACCACAGGCCCAAGTTCCATTTTTTTTCTACATGAGTTAGAGAGCTTTAGGAAACGTCATTATTTTGGCAGGATATTGCAGTCTGTCTTGTTCTGTTTTGTATTTATAGCAGAGGACAGGAGAGGAGAGGAGAGTTTCATAATCTAATGGGGAGCCGAGACTGCAGGAGGAAGAGGAGCAGCAATGGCTGTAAGGGAATTATATGGCTTTTAGATGATTTAAAGTTTCCCTTTTATGGTATTTCTGGACAATCAGATCTCGTGTTAAATTTGTTTACAGCTCACTTGTAAATTTTGTTCCCTGCATTTTCATATAATATTTACCGTGCAAAATCATCCAAGACTCAAGTGTCATTAACCTGAGAGGATTATTATCAGAGTGGACCTGAAGTGACTTCTCTGTTGGATGAGTTCAAATCTGTCCTATACTGCTTCCTCTATAGGAACACTGGTCATAAATTACATCCAGCTCCTCGGATCACAAAACACGGCAGCATTAAGCAACACCAGACTTTATGGAGCAATGAGAGTAATTAAATATGAGTGATTAATATTGCAAATTTATGTCTGGGGTTGATAAAGCACGTCTGAAAGTGGCTGTTACTATTTCTGAACTGCATGAATTAATTGGATTGCTTAAAAAAATAGTAAAAGAAGATGTCAAGCAGATATCTACTTTATATTCTTTACAGTTAAGAAAGATTTCTGTCTTTGATGTCAGAATTTCCGTGGCGGGTTCATTGATTCCCTTTAACTCCAGCTGGGTCCAGCATGGAGGGAGGGTCATGAATGAAACACGAAGAACTTTTGAATGCATACAACACAATCTCCGGTCTCCAAATTAGAAATGCTGGGTATGGAATCACGTTTTTCATTAGAAGCTGCTTTTATCCATCGGGATCAGTGTTTTCCTGTCTCGTCTGAGTGAGTTGGCACCATCTGATCAATAAACGCCTCTGTTTATAATGTGAAACAAACACACCCAGCAGGCCATTATTCCATCCCTCAGTGTGATAATAAAAATAAACCATAAACATCTTCCAACTGGCCTGATGCCTGAAAATCGATTATATCTTTATTGATACCTACTGTGCCTTGTCATAGCAACCGTAGGGATATGGGGCATATTAGAGCACTGACAACACAATCTTCCATCTGCTCCCAAACTGTTGACCTTGACTTCTACGCAGACGATAGAACAAATTATATCACAGTGAAATTAGTCATGGTATTGGTCTCAGAAATAACATTGATGTTTTCGTGCTAGTCATGTGAGGAAAGTGTCGACTATTTCTCCTCCTTTGAGATCAATATCCATTACTTGTCAGTTCGGAGCTTAATTATGAAAAGCTATAATTAATGCTTTGCTTGTATGATGAATGGTTATCATTGTGCCTTATGGCGCCTGTGGCGACAACAGTTAAAAATCGCTTCTCCTCTGAGCCCTTGGCTAGTTCACAGCCTGTGACCCTGTGCCACACATAGCTTTTTTCTGCTATACTGCAGTCCGCTAATCGATGAGCTAAATTGTCTTATACATAAGAAATGATGCAGCAGTGCCTGAAGGTGATGCATCATGAACGCATGCATGTCAATGGACACTGACGTATCTTTTCATCTATTTGAAGTGCTTGTATTCGTTATTAGAACCCCTGCAAAGCATGAGGAGTTCTTTCAGGCATCCAAAGAGCTTCAAAGACTTGGACTGACTCAACACTCATCTGTTTTAATTATACATATCAAATATTATACAATATGTTGGAAATATGTACAAAAACTTACTGAAAGTGTTGCAGAGCTTGCAGAGGCGGCATGTGGTGTCAGAGGAAGGAGTTGCACATTTTTCATGGAGTTTTTTTTCGCCAACTTGTCACCTTGCTGAGTTCCTGTCTCTAGAAACGTGGTCTAAATCATCCCAAGTTCGTCCTTATAAATATATAACCCTTTATTTGAACATTTTAAAAAGGACATTGTGACATTGGTTTCTTAAGCTTTGAGCTTGACATCGCCATCTTTTTTTTTTTTATTGGTGGCAGGGTCAACCATATTTGGACAAGAAGGTGGAGCTCAAGACGACATCTAATTATACAGTTTAACAGTACAATAGACGTGTCGCAGCCCTGACCGTAATTCTCGTGTTTTCCCTTCAGCAGGGTCAAATATGCACTTGTGTCTCTACATTGTTGTGCTATAATTACACAAAATGACCTGGCAATAGTCTGTTTTATGTTTGTCTGAGAGGACTTTGGGACTCCGTGATGTAGGCTACTTGTGTTGTAGTTTGCAGCCCCTCCTTCCTTTGTTTTCTTCTTTGTGGTTTTTTCTCTATTTTCATTGTGCTCCCTTCTCTCTCCCCTCCCTGTACGATTCCATGTGGGAGAGATGGGTATCCATTGTTTTGACTGAGTTTTTATGAAAAGCCATCCTTTCATTTATTGTACCATTTAATGTATATTTTTGTTGCCCACAATGTTTTGATGTCTTTGGTCAGCTGTTGGGATATTGATTTGATTTAATTGTCCTGTATATAATGTCATTTTATTAGCCATAAAAGCTAGCTTGCTG
Organism: Tautogolabrus adspersus; assembly: GCA_020745685.1. Classification (NCBI taxonomy): domain Eukaryota; kingdom Metazoa; phylum Chordata; class Actinopteri; order Labriformes; family Labridae; genus Tautogolabrus; species Tautogolabrus adspersus. The sequence goes on from CM036552.1 coordinate 20,375,766, forward strand.
TGCACGGCAAGTTAAACTAGCTTATGTGCTGTACTTTTATTTAAAGCAAAATACACTTTACCATGTTTTTTTAACGCTAATATGTGTCCCTTTTCTGTCTACAAACCCCACAATTATGAGAAAAGTCCATCCTCTCCATCTTTTGCCTGCTCCACTTTCAGAAAATGTGTGCTCAAACAGGCCGTTTGGAGATTTTCCCTTCATGACATCACAGGGCAGTAACCCCTCCCCCCAGTGGATGACACTCCCCCAGAGGTGTTTTTCTGCCCTCTGAGTCTGCCTTTCCACTGTAAAGAATTAGGGATGCTGCCAGTAAGCCTGAGACACACACCCTTCCAGAAAGTGGCGTGGTCAAACACAGCTCACTTGCATTTAAAGCTACAGACACAGAAACAGCCTGTTCTGAACAGGGCTGAAATAGAGGGGGTTATAGGCATGATCAAATACAGGATCAGAGTGGATTTGTTTTCAAGAAAATTCAATTACGTGTTCTGAGGACCTCTGAGACTTATTTAAACTTGTTAAAAAGGAGTATAATATGGGACCTTTAATCTGTGTTGCACCTGGAGCAGGCTGGGTAGTGACATGGAGGTTTTTGTCTGTGCTTTTCTTTGCCAGAGACACTTAACATGATCAGTGAAAAGAATCCCGGGACAGGAATAAATTACAATAAAGGTTGTGCACATTACTTGATGGTTTAAAGAATTTAAATAAAGCACTCTAATATCAATGTAATGTAAGGAATTGATACAAGAATACATGTTACTGAAGAGATATACTTTAGAAATGTAATGTTTTTAATCTGTCAGAGATTATAAACATGAGGATGAGCACTGTGCAGTTCAGCCAAGATATTTGCCCTGAATGAGTTTCTGTTTCATCAAGTGTTAAAGGAAAAGACACATTAACCTCTCCCCACTGTGTCTCTTGGCTAAGTATTTGGCAGACTGTAAATTTTTGATGGGTAAACAAACTAATGGGCTGACATGAGACCGGCACCCAGGGGTGTCAGGTATGTCATGCAATCCTCTGATTCCAAATTGGATTCAAAACTTGTGCAGCTCCAGCACAGAGACCAGAGAACCCCCTTCAATTCTTTGTGTACAAAGCTCTTGGCTTGTGTTTCCCGAGCGGGAGCTTCATTTGGGATTTTCCCGGCCGATTTCTGGACTTCAAATAAACTCTGACAGTTCAGTGTCCCTCCGTCTTCAACGAGTTATCAGTCACCATCAGCTGCCCCTAGAGCCCTTTGGGGTGTAGAGGTTTTATTGGATATGTGCGCGTGAGTGCGTGATTGTGTGTGTGGCTCTGCTGTGTGTGTGTGTGTGTGTGTGTGTGTGTGTGTGTTTGTGTGTGTGGTTATTGACACCAGCAAAAGGACAGAAACACCCCTAGGTTGAAAGAGGCTGTAGCAGTCTCTGATTTATTTTCATTTCTAGACCATTCCTCAGAGGGGTACCTTACAAACCTTCAGATTCATTTACAAAGACACCACACACACTGCACCGTAAACACACACTCACACACACAGCAGCCTCACCCAAATCCGAGGATTAAAACCTTCTGTTTGGTCGAAAATTAAGCATGTGTGCATTCCTGAGTGTGTGTGTTAGTGTGTGTTATTAGTGTATGATGGGAGAGAGAGAGAGAGAGAGGATTTTTTTGGCAGTGTGCTGAGCAGAGAGAAGGTTCAAAGCTGTGGGCTTTTTTTCCCTCCATCTCCCTGCTTCAGCATGTGCAACACCAATGACCTCAATTAGCTCTGCGTCTGATAGACACACACAGAGCATCCTCCAATCACACATACACACACGCAAACACAAGCAAATACAGCGATGGTGTGAAGAGAGAGGGGACGACAGCGATGACTGGATTAGAGGAAGAAGGCAGTTTCAGTTCATGTTTGTGTACTTCTCTGTTTCATCATTAAAGATAAACCCGGCACGCTCCTGCTATCAGGAGGAAGAGGAGTGTGACAGAGAGTGGGGAAGTGACAGACAACGAGAAAGACAGGGAATCACAGAGCCTTTCACAATAAGAGGGGCTCGTCAAAGCTGGGTATGGATCAAAGAGAGGCTGAAAAAGAAAAAGGAGAGGAGGACAGAGGAGAGAGTCACAGAGCGAGAAAAGAAAAAGTAGAAAAAGAAAAAAAAGAGCTTCAGTTCAAAGAAAACTCCAAAAAGATTGGAAGAATAGCACAGAGGGAGAGAATATGGGTGAGGACTTAAAATGGGGGAAGACGAATGAATGAAAGGATAGTAGGTGAAGGAAGGGAACCTGAAGCAAAAAAATGAAACTAAAAAGAAGCGGGCCGTGCACAGATGTAGATGGAGGAATCAGGGATTCGTCAAGCGGCAGGCTCGCTGAGAAACCGTTCTCTGACCTTCACGGGACAAGCTGCTACCACTGACTAGAATTTATGCACACTCTCACTTTGTATTATTAGCTTAGTACAGAGAGTGTGTGTGTGTGTGTGTGTGTGCTGTAATACCATGCATACATGCGTGGACATATGTGCACCTCTATGTGAAAGCACGGCCACAGCGTGAATAAGGTAAAGATTAAGGGGTCTTTCCCACCGTCACACACATCCTCCGTCCTTCTCTTTCATTCCCTCTCGCTCTCTCTCTCTCTCTCTGTGCTCCGCGGGAACTCCATTAGACCTTGCTCTGTGTTATCTTATCCAGGAAAAATAGCCAAACCGCCCGCGGATCCAGAGCAATTATTGTACACCATATCTCGGGAGGTGTTACAAATTAAACATGGCTTGGGTCATGCACGTTTAGCTTTAAGCAACAGCACACGAGCACACCTTCATACTGTATCAACGTGCTGTATCACGTGCAATGATAAGCGTACTGTTAGGAATGGTTGCACACAGGTCCTAGAAAGGATTCAATTTGTTGTACATGTTGGGAGGTTGACAGCACCTGCGGGGCAGCATGTGAGAAAAGGTCATCTTATAATGTTTGTGCAGTTATAAAAACCCCAATAAGAATTAATCACCACCAAGAGACATTGTTACAAACACAAAAGAGGTTAGAGTGTGGGGTAAGGGCTTCAGAAAATGTAAAGCAGGGGATACACTGCAATTTCAGGCCGATTCGGGCACGATTTTTGAGTCGCATGAGTAGTTAAGGTGGGCCAAATTTCAGCATTTTGTTTGTTGTGCAGTGTAAAGGGGGCCATGAGTGCTGATCATGGCCTGACTAGATTCTCCCAACCAGTCAGATGGTTTTCTGGCATGTTTGAAAATGTTCTCGTACGACTTCATACATTCAAACAGTGACAGCAGAGCCACAAGCCAATTCCCCCCATTTCAGGGCTTTTTTTTTTTTTTTTACCTGATTGCGCCAGTGCAAACTGGCAACCAGCATCTGAAAGCACCATGGCAACAGCAGGCGTGTGCCTGTTTGATCTGTCTTCCCCTTCCAATCACGAAAGATATGAGCGACAGAAACGTTGGCAGGAAATCGCTGCGGACCTCCTGCTGCCAGGAGATATTTGTTATGATTGAGAGTGCAAGCTAGCTTGTGTTTGTGGGTGATGCTGTAGGTTTGTGTTCATGTGAGAGAGAACAAGTGTTGCGATGGTGTTTGTATCTGAGACATGCAAAGAGACAAATGACACACTGATCTGACATTAACCTCTGTCTGTTGGAATTTCTCAAGAAAATGTGAGCACTTAGATCGGGCTTGACAATCTGACTAGACAGTGTGATCACATCTATCTTGAGTTTTGGTCATGCTTCATTGACGATTTATTCGTACTGTGTGAGAATACATTCCACCATGACTTTTATATACTTGTACAGCGTATTCCCAGACTTAGTGAATGAAATACTCCCTTACTTTAAAACACCTTAAGCAATCACTGGAAAAATGATTGAATTCTTTGTGCACACGTTTAGTGGCGAAATTAATTGTGATCTAGTAGCTGTTTAACTTCCCTTCACTACTAGAACCAATGATAATTGAGCTGCTCAGTGGTCCTCTGAGTGGTGTGGACTGTGAATTAAACAACCAAAGACTTAAGAATAAAAATCATCACGCAAAGCCTCTACAGCTACAGTTCTTTCTTGTAAAAATGAACACTGTAGGACTAAAAGAAGATTCTCTCTGCATAAACAAGTGCACCACTTGTTGAGAACGCTTATCAGAGAGCAGCGAGATCACAAGTGAAGTGAAACATCATAACAAATCTTCCCAGATATTTTGGCAAACTGAACATGCACAATTGGTCAAGCGGTGTGGTTACTCATTTCTTTCCGTGTATTAAATTCTCAGCGGGTTCTCGTTTTACGTCGTTAATTTGAACTATACGAGTTGTTTCATGCTTACTCAGCTTATTTGCAAAATGTTTTCAATGAGTTTCGAAGGTCCGTGGAGAGATGCTTTACAGCAAAACATTACATAACTGAATCAAATGCAGCCCATGGGGGATGAATACAGATGAAGTGGGAAAGACACATTGGAGATGCTTCCCGCATCGCTGCTGTACTTACGGGGAATACTGTAACCTAAACAAATTACTTCCTTGTAGCTCTCCTGCAGCACTAATGCGGGATGGCTGCACGCAAGGCGGAATCTCTACAATAGCCAACACTGCAGGTTCATTTTCAGCGGATTGAATAAATATCTGCTGTGCAGCTCAAAATGTCACGGACCTTAAATGAATGTACACAAAGAGGGCAAAAAAAGTTTGCAGACTCTGCTTTTTCATAGTTTATCCCCTCTCTGTATCTCCCCTGATCTGTGCATGTGCATGTGTGTGTGTGTGTGTGTGTGTGTGTGTGTGTGTGTGTGTGTGTGTGTGTGTGTTAGGAGGCTCCTGTATCATGCCTCTGCACTTGTGTGAGCTTGCATATGTGCGTGCATGTGATTTATGGTGTGATTGCAGGAAAGTCCTGCTAGCAATCTGGCTGCTTGAGAAGCATCTGCATCAATGACGGCACCTGTTGTGCAAGCCAACAGTGCAGACAGCTTTCCAAGAGCTTGGAGAGGAGAGGAGGGGAATTATTTCAAACACAGACTGATAGCTTCTGATGTGCGGCCATGATGCCAGTTGGAGATGGCCACACCCCAACATGAGATTATCCAAACTAGAGGACGAAACTTCTAGCTTCTTTTTCACTTCTTTTCATCCCCTGAAAACACACAGGTACCTGCTGGCTTCACATCAAAAACACTGATACCTGCAGACACGCAGCAGGGCTTAAAAACTACAAGCGTACACAGGCCAGAGGCTGTTTTCTAACATGTGATTAGTGATGACTCCTAAAAGTTAAACAGGCTTCTGGTTGCAAGCACAAACACCTACAAACACACACAACGCAAACATACCGACACACACACACACTCAGACAAAAGGAGGTTCACTCAGGTAAGTTAAAGAGGTTTTCTGCCCCGTGGTTGTCCTTGGGCAATATCATCACAGAGAGAATCAATAGAGCCATCGCTCAGAGTGAATGGAAAGAAAGAGAGAGAGAGACACTGAGAAATATATAGGAGTTGAAAAGTGTTGGGGGGGGGTTACAAAAAGCTAGGGGAGAGTAGGGGAGAATAATAGATGTGAGGAGGGGGAGGGAGGAGAGAAACGAGACAGTGAGTAAAAGAGTGTATCATTAGAGGGAATGAGAGTAGGAGAGTATCACAGAGGGACAAGAGGAGGAGTGGAGTGAGAAGCTGGCATCAGTGTTTGAGGCAGGATGAGTACAAAAGGCAGCAGTAGTCAAAGTGACAAGGATGGATGACGGAAGCTGGTGAAAGTAGAACAGATGGAGAAGAAAACGTGGGAGGGAGAATGAGAATGAGTGACTTAGCAGAGCATGAGCAAGTAAAGAGTGAAGGAAAAAGGGAGGGCAGGTGAGGAGGAAGGATACTAAGGTGGGGAATCAGTCTAAAGAGGTAGAAAGAGAGGAATAAAATGAAGGGAAGAAATTAATGCAAAAAGGAAGACAGCTGTTGGAAAAGTTAAGTGATGATGGAGGAAAAGAGTCAGATTAAGTGTTTCAATGAGCCGGTGATTAAGAGGGACAAAAGAGTGACCCTGCCATCAAGTTTTGACAGATTTATGGTCTATTGTTCATGAATGACACTCTATTATGTCTGCAGATCAAATTGTGATGTAATTGCTCTTGTCAACATGGCCGACCAGCGCGGGGGCGTCTGCTTGAGCAGTAATAAATTTCATACAATAAAGTTGAAGGTGAAACATAGCTATGACATTTACTGATAGCTGAAGTCATATAACATTCAATTCCATTCTTTATTAAGGATTTTTAAAGCTGCACTTACCAACATTTTTATTTGAGGAAGGATCAAATGTTTATTTGTGATGTATACCACTTGTTAACTTCGACTGACACTGCAGTTTTCCTTTGCTCAGTTTACATTTTAACATCTCCCGGCACATTTTAAGCCCAACAAGTCCACTGTTTTTGGTTAAAGATGGAGTCATTCGCATTGTTCTTTGCAGCTTGTAATCAAACTGGGCCCCTTTTTCTGTGATTCTCATCGCCCAGGAGTCGACACAGTGTTTGTCACCTGCCTGTCCAACAAAAAGCAGGCCAACTCCATCCGCGGGTAAAAGCAAACCAAAGGTTCACCCTCGTTTTGGAACAAGCTTTGTCTGCTCAGCGTTTCACCTCACTCTAATTATATTTTCTCTTCTTTGCAGCTACATCCACGTCTGTCATTCACTGGTTAAATCGCATCCAATCGTTGAATTGTATCCACTCCTAAACTCACCTACAAGGTGTCATTGGCTGGGGGAAAACACACCAGCTACCCGCCCTGAAACGTCCTGTGTCAACCAAAACATCCAAATACAGGCAGAGGACAGGATCTCTGCAAACACAGTCACACACACGCGAGGCCCATTTCTAACTACTTGGATTGTTGTTTAAGTGTGTACAAACCTGTCCAAAATAACATTGCAAGGTCCAGATAGAAGAGTATCTAGCACAAAAAAGTTTGATGTTTTTCTCAGAAGTTGGCAAAGACTAGCAAATAGCATAAAAGGACATTTAGTTTGGCCCATATGTGCTGGATGCTGAACACTGTACCTGCTAGCGATTAAGGTCACACAACATCAAAGCTGTGTTTACAGCGTAGACAGAATCAGAAGAAGCCGCTGGGAGGTCCTCTATTGGTGTAACACTCCTTTTGAAGACTTGGGTTTTGCATTCTGGCCGTCGCCATCTTGGTTTTAAGAAACTAGAATTGAAAATATATGGAGGTTGGATACACATTTAAAGATCTTTGTACTGGTTGAACTTGACAGGCTGCCATGGTGGTGAAATGCCAATAAAAGACAGCTGGTCTTTTTGGTTTACAATTTGGGTTTTTGGATTTTTAAATACTGTGATGTTTGATTCTGTCTCATACAAAACGTTTTGTTTTCCATTCAATTAATTAGACTTTTTGAGAATTTTCATAAATATTGGTCGGCGATGGTCATTAAGGAGGTGGGACTGGGTCCTGAGGCTAGATCAGTCCCTATGCGTACCCTGCTTTGTTGCAATTTCACTAAAAATGAAACCAACGTTTACAGAATAACATTTGTGGGTTGAAGAAGACATCAACTTGCTGATTAGAAGATAAACTAGAAGAAAAATCTTTACTAACATAATGAACCAACAAGGGCCATATATTCCCATCTGGTTGAATAAAATGAATGTGACTAATTTTTGCAACCAGTGCTGTCTCCCCCCCCCCCCCCTGCTGGCCATTAAAAGTATGCAGGCTCTTTCTTAATGGCTTTATGAAACCAGAGGCTATGTTCTCTTCTTCCACAGTCAGTGGTTTACAGCCTTTTATTGTTGCCCCAAAGTTGTTCAGAATCAATAAATGCTGCTGCCGAAAAACAGTGTTTCCCTCTTCTTCTTTTTTCTGTATGTTTCAAGCTTGTTTCATCTTAAAAGTGATGTCTCTGGTCCTTGGAGAGCAGCTATACATCACTGCAGCAAAGGGGATATTAAAGAGGAATATGGCTGCAAGAAAAAAAGATTTTCAAGACGCATTAAGAATTCTTTGAATATCTCAAACAGCCGAAGAATATGAACTTAGGGTTGGAGAAAATATTAATATGGCAGTATATCGTCATCCTGACTGGTCTGATACAATTATTGAATCACTGGAGCCAAATATCGACGTTTTAATTTTTTTAAATACGGCACTCTAAACACATTTCTCTAGAAATCTGACTCATCGTTTCACCCCTTCATGACTCTTCACAGTGATTATTATGACCGGAATGAGGGTCACCTGAGCAGAAGTTATTTGGCCTGAGAAGAAGTTGGCAGAATGATAAAAGATGCAGAGAGCCTTAAAAAGAATTTCAAGGTTGTAAAACTATAAGAGGTGAAAGTGATACCAAACTGCAGTGAATGAATACATCAATCCTGTACTTCATCTTCTGAAGGGGCTTTCTGTATTTTTCTGTTATTCAGATATCATTTTTTATAATATATTTTGATGGTCTTGAAATAACTCAATAATTGCACTATTGCTCTGCTGGGATATCGTAACTTTTTTGGGGATATTATTGTTATTGTGGGCTGTGTTTCGTATGGTACGGGACGGTATGATATCGCACCACTTTGCATCGCATCGCATGGGATCACATCACATCCAATCGTATCGCATCCCATTGCTCTACGCGCCGCATCACATTGCATCGCATTAATCATATCGTGTCATATCCTGAGTTTCCCTACTTTAGTTTATACATTCATCAGTACAAAAAGCACAGCATAACAAATGAAAGTAAAAAAACAACACAGGGATAAAATCACAACAGTTCAAACATCCACAGTAATTAAAACACAAAGAGATACCTGTTCCATTGTCCCACAAGAGGAATACCATGTCACTGAGTCTGGGCTCAGTAAGCACCATTATGATTTCATTCTTTGATCAATAAATCAACATGTACATTTATGACATGCAACATATGACTTACACTCAACACATCTCTGCAATTTGAGAACGATTCTGAATGAATCATTATACTTCATCAGTAGTTTTGTTTCTTTTAGCTTTACTGTATTTAAACTCACTTGTGAGCATAATAAAGTAGCGTTCAGTAATCTCTAAAAAGTTCTGTTTTAATATTGCCTGTGCATCATGGAAATTTGCGAGTCAGCGTATGAGTCATTCCTGATAATGTGCGACAGAATATTCACTGTTATTTACTGCATCCAGCCATGTTCATGACTACTACTACTGGCCAATATCACAGCCTTTGCCTGACCCTGAAATATAGATGACTGTGAGAAGTCAGTAGTGCGAATATGGGAAGAAAAAAATGTATGGCTAATATATGCTAAGGAGGCAGAAGGAGTGTTTGGGTGTTGAAGATTTAGAGGGAGGGTAGCAAGAGGTGGACGGCGCCGGCTTGCTTCAGTGAAGGCGTAATTACATCGGACTAGTCCCGGGCAGGAAGTCAGCCTGTGTGTCGTCAACTTCATTAGCAGGTCCCCTGTTAATGCAATGACAAACGGCCTGCGCAAGAAGAGAGGCTGATTAGATTGGAATAGATCATAGAAGACACAGATTAGCTCATATTAGCCTCATACAGGACCTCTCATTATTACCCAGCTGGCCTGTGCGCCTTCTCTGAGGTGAGCTCCGTCTCCCTATACCTCCTCCTCGTCCTCTTCCTCATTTTCACTCTACTCATTGCAAAGTGCTGTGAACGCTCCGAGAGAGGCACAGTGGCCTATATTAATGTAATCCCCTGCACTTCGCACTGCCTGCTCAGCACAGTGCAGCCTCCCCCTATGACAATGGGAGTAATAGGCATGGCTCTTACATATTATCACCACTCACTGTTAGCCAGGGACATTAACCTGTGGAACTCGACATGTACATCTTCCTCACCATGACAGCCTGATGTTTTTAATGTAGGCTCTATCTCAGAGGGAAGGTATCGGGTATATTTCTGTCTCTGCAGCAAGAAAACTGCAGCTGAGAAACAGTTGCAAGGTACAACTAATCTTTTTACTGTGTCAATTAGCAAAAAAATGTAATTATCCCACACAGCCCTGAGGCATGAAATGAAAAAAACACAGATACACATTTTGTATATAGACATCAGTTTGATCGAAGGCAATTTTCTCTTTATTTGTTTCGATATTAAAGATACAAATTCTCAACAAAAAAAAAAAAAGTCCTAAAGCTTAACAAGCTTAATCAATCTACAAAGATTGTATGGGAGAATATTGTGGATCAAAGGCCTGAATGTGGTGATGAAATGAAGAAGATGGTGATGAAATCAGGAAATTAAGCTTCTTGAGAAATATAAGGCAAGAACTCTAACTTTTCTGTAAGACTGAACTTGATCATTTCAGTCCAAGCGGACTCTCACTAAACATGAACTTTGAAAAATGCAGGGTGAGTGATTGGAAAGACACACGTTACACATTCGTAGACTGGATCCTGGATTATTTACAGCTGCTGCATGAGGAAATGTGCAACAAATGTGCAAACACTGAGCATCATATTGAAATTAAATCAGAAAACTGTAATTATCCCCCACACAAATGAAACCGCAGCTGACAGGATTGCTGTGGACTCCATCTCACGCTGTTCCTCTGCTGTTTCTGCTTCTCCAAATTAAGATCACATTACTTACAGCAGCAAAGCAGTGTTGCATCTTGTCACTCCTCCTCCTGCCTAGCATCGCTCTGTACATGTTTTTAATGTTTAACTTAAGAGGATGAATACGTTGGAAGTGATTCTTAAGCTTTTCATTCATTCTGCCATCTGCCATCTCGTGAAAGTCTGAAGGCTTTAATTAAGCTTCAGCCTCTTCCAGTTATGTGCTGTAAAATGATGGAAAAGTTTCCTGCCAGTCTCTCCAAATGACATTCTTATAATCACATGCTCCGCATTTCGATATTATAGAGTCCAGGCTATAAATGATCTTGTCTTAAAGCTGCTTTAAAGTCTTTTACCAGGCAAAGCTAACACCACAGGAGTTGTAAAACCTTTACTGATTTAAAAATGCTTCCTATTTCACCAATATGGAACAACTTTAGAGATCTTTTTCAACTTTAATCTCAAGCATGCACCAACTTAAAGATGAAAAATTGGTGGGGAATAACTCACAACAGGGATGAATGCATACGATCCCATATGATTTCACGAGAGAGAAGATGTAAGAAAAACTGAGACTGACCACAACCCAGGGCTTTACAAGTCAAGATTTCAAAAAGAAATTGCAGGGAGATTTGGTCAATGCCAACGTCCAGTACGAGGGCGTCCTGGGTAACCATATAACACCTTTACCTTGAGGTCCCTTGGGGCACCAGACCCCAGACTATTGCCTACCTTTGCCTAATGGTAAAACCATCTAGCCACGCCCCTCACTTACATGCACAAGCGCCATTGGTCCAGAAGCGGACCTCAGCTCATCGCTTTGAGTGTGGGCTTGTGCATGCATGGGGTAGAGAACGAGCAGGGACGCATGATTGGTTCATCAGATTGGTAGCTCGTGGCAGACATTGGTCGAAGTTTTTCATGCTTACAACTGCTACAGATGACGGATTTTCTTCGTTCCTTTTTCAGAGCACATGAGTTATTAATTTTGCCTAAAGAGAATTTCACCCAAAATCTTAAAAAGTGTATCTGGAGAAAATTACCAACCCTGCCTTTAAATGGGCCATTACCCCCCCCCCCCCCCCCCCTAAAATCAACACAAACAGCTACTGGTTAGATGCCAACTACTGTTTTGTTTTTGGCAAGTAACACAGTCAGTTATAGAGGATTTGTTTACCTTTGAGGTAGATGGGAGTGAGACTGAATCATCTGAAAACTGTTTGGTGGAGCTGAGAGGAAGCAGAGTGAGGTGATAATATTCGGTTTGACACAATAGACAACCCCTTTCATATCACACATGCTTACGATCTTTTGTTGAGGGAAGAAATAAGCACTAATTGCCTTCTTTGATCATATGAACAAAACATGAGAAGTTACCGTTGTGACAGCTGTATTTGTCTTGTAAACGGTACATTTGTTTGCAAGTGAATACTTCAGTGGCTGTCATGCAATCCCCACCAGCAATGTCACGACTGAATAAAACATTTAATTCCAACTGAGCCAGTCTTTTCATAATGCAGCGGTGTGTAATTGTCAAAGACTGGAGTCTCCATGGGGATTTGAAGTGTCCAATAAAATCGAGTTTGTGACAAAAGTAGGGAGGAATACAATAAATGTCATCAGCCCTGATGTTAGCTTTGTACCCGAACAACCTCTGTGTCATATTACTGATGACACAAAACTCATCTCTGCCTGACAAGAAGCTTATTGTTAAGCAAAATGACATATAGCCTCTGCAGATTAAACCCGTATTTTGACCAATTCTTTTTTCCATGGCTTAAAAGTTAATCTGCAGTTCTGTCCCGTTTTGCCTTGCCACCATATTTGTTTCTTGTTTTGAAAATTACAGAACAAGGCACAGCAAGCTGTTCAGGAACACGAAACAACCACATGCAGCATCTGTCTGTTTGCAGTCTTATGTGCACAGCAACAGGTGTCTCTGTCAAGCATCAAGAGAGATAAAAGAAATTTGCAGATGTCAGGCGCTACATGCGCGTCTTTTCATTGTGGCTCTTATGATTAGTTTAAGCTTGTATGTGTCTGTCGTCTGAACAAATCGTGATAATCAAATGACAAGAAGGGAAAATATAAAAAGAAAAGATGAAGCACAGTGAAAAAAAACAAAAAAAACAGCTGCTGGCAAGCCCAAACATCCACCTTGGGAAAGTTTAAAAGATTCAGAGGCTCGCAGTGTAACCCCCCTCCACCTTCCTGCTGCTCATTATGCACCGTGTCCCACTATCGGACCTCATCATTTTCTATAATTGCCCCCATTGGCTGGACTCCTATCTGGCCTATTTTGTCCCATTCTGCTGAGAAATTAAGGCATTCCTCTGGCGACCCTGACCCGTCCCAGGCCTTGTCGTTTGACTGACAGCCCATTAGCGGCCCATTGATTGGTTGAATCTTGGAATGTGTGAGCCAACCTAATTAGGGCCCAGTCCCTCCCTCTCTGAATGTCAATGGAGACCCTTAGAGGAAACAAAACTGGAGGCAAATGAGGCCTCTCTTATGCTCGGGAAGGAGGCTGATGTTTCTTACTCAACAAAATCAGTGTAATCTACAGTTCAGAGACGAAAAAAAACAACAAGTGTGTACTGACACACACAAACACACATTCTCTGATATTGTTATGTACAGTGCAGTAGATTATGCACATATTAATCAGTCCTGTCCAATCATGCAAATACGCAAATACATTCTCACTTGGGTATTGGCTGTATATTCCATATTTAAACACATATATTCTGTAAAACCACTGCCTGAGGTCCTGATTAACACTTCACCTCAGTCACCTGCACAAACCCACAATGTCTCAAAGGGAGGTGATTGAGCGGACACACAGAAAAACGAGCACACACTTGCGCACACATTTGTATGCAAACACTCACAAAAATAACACACTGGCTTTTTATCTTTCCCCGTTCTCTTCCAGAGACACTCAGTTTGGATGTGTGTAACTGTGTTTTACCGCATTGCAACAACACACACAAGTCACAACAAACCAGCTCAGTGACATGGGAAACACGCGTGCATGTTTTCCTGGATGCTTTAGTGTTGCCTACAGCATGTTTGGAGACAATTTGGGCTAATCAATGCAGCTCTCCAACACAGATGGTCCTTGACTGAATGTGCTACTGTCCTATCATTAGTCATCTCTCCATCTCCTCTTACATGCATCAACTGCGATGTATTCCTCCCAAAACTTACCTTGAAAGTTTGGGGGTTTTAATGGGTTGTGGGGATTCAATCATGACAACAGGACCCCTTGTGTAGGCAGCTTGGAATAATTTTCTCTCCTACAGGCAAGATGCTAATGAGACATGTTGTTTGTGATGCTCTTATTCCAAATGATTTGTTTAACATATACCAAGCTGGCTCTGGGAGATGTTGATATATGGTTGGCAATAGTGAGAAGAATCTGTTTAACAGAAAAGAAACAACATTCTGATTATTTTGTTTTGTTTTGTATTGTTTGTTCATTTGCACAGTGGGTCTCCTATGTGCAGCAGCACTTTGTATGCAGCTTTGTACAAGTCTTTGTTTTGTTCCTGAGGGCCAAGGACTTTTAAAGGACACGGGCTTAACTTGATTTGCTGATCAGCCACAGCTCTTTGCGGTACACTGAAACAGAACAGAGGACTCATCAAGAAGCCCACTGGTCACATCAAGATTAACTGAGCAAAGATAAGTGTTCAGTAATTCTTCAGTGACATTTGAAATATTCACATTACATTTAAAAAAAATACATCAGTAAAAACCCTTAAACACAACTCTGCACTGAATTTTTCATGTTTTTTTTTTGTATTAAATAGTTAAAAGTGTTTGATTTGAAATAATTCACCACCTAAGAGCATTTCTTTGATACGTCCTGTGGTGCAAAACTGTGCTTCAGTACCAGTGCAGGAATAAAAAAAACAGCAGACTCAATTGAACTGTGGACAATGCATTTACAGGATATGTGTCACAAACACTGAGCCACCTGGTGCTCTTCTTTATCCGTGTCATTTTTAGATATCCAACAATCAAAACATCAGCACCATAAAAAAATTAATGAAAAAAACAATGAAATTGCAAATACCAATTTGATGCATCATCACAGTCACGGGGGGAGAGATTGTGTTTGCACAGTTTCATATAGTGACAAATATCCCTGAAAGGACTGTGAGGACCAGCTCATTCAACACCAGAAAAGTTCCCTCTTATGGTGGCTTTGGAGCAAATGGTAGCAAACCATAAGAGATACATCATCTGTGAACCATGACATATAGTAAATGGTAAAAGGACTTGAGCTTGTATAGCGCTCTTCTAGACTTCTGACTACTCAAACCGGTTTACTCCACAGATCACACCTACTCATTCACACACTGATGGCAGAGGCTTCTACATAAAGTATTCAGTATTAACTAATCTCATTTATACACATCTGTACGCCGCCGACAAAGCAGCAGGAGCAACTTGAGGTTAAGTGTCTTGCCCAAGGACACATCGGACATTTAGCTGCAGGAGCTGCGGAGCGAACTCCTGACCTTCCAGTTGGGAGACGACCGACTCTACCATTGAGACACAGCCACAAATGTTCCACCAACCATGCTTGTTGGTATATTGGCCCCCACCAACCATGATTGTTGGTATATTGGCCCCCACCAACCATGATTGTTGGTATATTGGCCCCCACCAACCATGCTTGTTGGTATATTGGCCCCAACCAACCATGCTTGTTGGTATATTGTCCCCCACCAACCATGCTTGTTGGTATATTGGCCCCCACCAACCATGCTTGTTGGTATATTGGCCCCCACCAACCATGATTGTTGGTATATTGTCCCCCACCAACCATGCTTGTTGGTATATTGGCCCCCACCAACCATGATTGTTGGTATATTGGCCCCCACCAACCATGCTTGTTGGTATATTGGCCCCCACCAACCATGATTGTTGGTATATTGGCCCCCACCAACCATGCTTGTTGGTATATTGGCCCCAACCAACCATGCTTGTTGGTATATTGGCCCCAACCAACCATGCTTGTTGGTATATTGGCCCCCACCAACCATGATTGTTGGTATATTGTCCCCCACCAACCATGCTTGTTGGTATATTGGCCCCCACCAACCATGATTGTTGGTATATTGGCCCCCACCAACCATGATTGTTGGTGGAACCTTTGTGCACAAGTTGAGATATTTTATCGAATAACGAAAAAACGTTGATCTTTTGCTGGCACTAAAGGGATCAAAAGAGTAGCAGGCTTCATCCTCTGGGAACAATGAGTGTTTGAGCAAAATTTAAAGACAACCCATTCCTTAGTTGTCGAGAGACCATCCATCAGACACCATCAGACTGACAGTTGGGGTTGCCGTACGTGAACACATAATTCCTTCCTCTGCACTCACAATAAAGAACTGGAAAATAATGATTAAACCATGTTATAAAACCACAAGTGTGAGTGTGTCCTTAGGCGTATCACAGCTAAGTGCTACATGAGCTGTGATTGTGAAATAAAACTAAGAACTATTGGCCCCAAATGGAACACATCCACACATGACAGGCCTCACAATGTGAGCCACACACGTGTAGATAATGCTAACATTTAAAGCACACAAACACAGTTCACACAAACCCACTTGAAACACAGAGACACACACATTCTGGCACATAGAGACACACATAAACATGCAGGGTGCTGCTGCTGGTGCTTCCAGATAAGTCTCCCTCCATAGACCAGTGTCTTTGTACATCAGGGGTAGCAGAGGGTGAAAGGAACTGAGAGGAATGAAGTCATGTCATTAATTTGCTTTCAACTCTAAAGAAGAAGCGCAGGAGCACCAAATCTTCCCTAAACATTCCTACTTCTCCTCACTTGTTTACCTTCCCAAGCCTTCCCAGCTCTGCTACACTTGATTATTTGTCTCTCTTCATTCTTTTCTTTCTTCCTTTTCCGTCTCTCTGTCTTTCTCCTTGTTAGCAAGCATTGTTCTAAAAGGTGATATTAGTGCCTTTAGCGCTCTGCCAGGAATACTAACTCACAGCTCGCTGGCATTTCAACAGCCTCTGTTCTACCTCACAGGTTGTACTGCCAGATTATTTAGGATTACATCCACACAAACACACACACAATGAGACGCACACATGCAAAGACAGACTGTTCCCCCTCGCAGAAGCGCACTCGCCCTTACTCAAATTGGCAGTTGTTGTTGGCTCACCCTTCAGCTAAAGCGCAGTGTTCTCCAGCAGTCTTTTTACCAGTGTAATTACAGTTTTGGTTCAGTGGGAATGACTCATTGATGTGGTTTAATGGTGTGGGTTCCATGTTTGGGGGCAAATAGCAAATTTGCTGTCTACCTCAAAGAGACACAAAATAAAAAAAAGGGAGAGCTGGAGAGAGGGGGAAGAGATCAGAGGAAATAAAAGGAGGAAAGTTAATGCAGGGGCAAAATGGGTGGAGCCGAGGAGATGAACGAGACGAAGAGGAAACCGATCAAAGGAGAATATTTTGGTTTGTGAACCCGCCTGGTTTTTCAGATTAAGCCGTCGCCATTATGTCTTTTTGCAAGCAGAAGTGAGCATATTATGGAAGAGTTCTTGGATATGCATAGTAACTTGTCAATCAAAGAGAATTCAAGCCCTAAATCATACCCTACTTTATCGTGTATTTTACACTTAATGTGCCCATAATACCATTCTGATTAGAAGAAGAGGACATAGCCACTGTGATGGCATGCCTTTGTTTGTGATCGTCTTTAGAAGCCTAAAGTTTGACATTTTAGCTGTTGCCACCTTGTTTTTTTTCCCATTAAAGGCAGGGTTGGTAATTTTCGAAAACTAGCATGGTTTTGACAGTAGCATTCCCTCAGTGCTCCGTCTGCACCCACCCCCTCCCCTCTGTGCTCCCTCAAAAGCCACGCCCCTCACTTACATGCACTAGCGCCATTGGTCCAGAAGCGGACCTCAGCTCACGCTTTGAGTGTGGGCTTGTGCATGCATGGGGTAGAGAACGAGCAGGGAGACAGGGAGGCTGTGATTGGCTCATGAAATTGGTACCTCGTGGCAGACGTTGGTCAAAGTTTTAACGAGTTTACAACGGCTACAGATGACGGATTTTCTTCGTTCCATTTTCAGAGCACATGAGTTATTAATGTCTGTCAGGACCTAAAGACAATTTCAACCAAAATCTTAAAAAGTGTATCTGGAGAAAATGACCAACCCTGCCTTTAACATAAGTCTTGACATTTTCGTGGATACTTTGTGTTTGGGCTCTATCCTTGTTGACAGTTTGCCTGGTGACCACAATGAAAAGCATACCCTGCTGTATCAATGTCGGATTTAAATGTGACCATGAACCAAATAAATAATAATCTTCCTGTTTTATTGAAGAAGACTGAAACTAGCGAGTGACACCAAAAGTCATAGAAAAATGTTTATTGAATTAATTTATTTACTGAAAAGTTTGAATCTTTTTTCTATGTTCTTTGATACAATTGGACATCATTTACAACTAGAGTAGTCGCCCCCTGCTGGTCCTTCGAAAGAATGCAGGTTTAAGGCACCTTTATGTTTTCTTCACTTTGGGAACCAGAGGCCGCATCCACATATATATGTATATGGCAGGTGGAAAAAAAAGAGTACAAAAAAAGAAGAGGTGCAAAAAGACAAGCCACTATTGCAAAGACCCATCCCCAAAACTTTGCAACCCCCCATGCCATGTCAAGGTAAGGGTTAATGCTGTACTTGTATCGGTTGTTTGTAATCATAGAAAAACCACCTAATCATATTATATCCTAATCAAACACTGAACTGAGCGTTTACCCTCCATTTCTCCGCCTTGGGATAAAAATAGAAACAGAGGGCAGGAGCTGATGAGTGGACAGGAGGAGGGATCTCCCACTGTGAAAGACAGACACACACCCCGCCAGCAGAGATGAAGGGCTACTTTAATTGGGTTTCTGATGTCTTCTTAATCCTGTTTCCCATATTAATCCCTCACAATGTACATAATCAACACAAATGCACCCGCGGGGGCGAAGCCTTTTATAGGCAACAGAAAAACAGATAAAGTGTGCATCTGGGACACCTGACTACAACCTGTGGGGACAAACTAAGGACGTGTCCCAAGCATCCCTTTCTCTGTGCAGTGATTGGATGCCAAGGGGAGTTTGCAAACACACTTGAGAGCCTTAATAAGCATTGTCCTCCTTGGAATATATCGTGCTCCTGAAATGTAATTGTACAATCATTCTATTCTTGAGCACAGGCTCCATATCCATGCAGGAGAAGTAGGCAACAAGTGAGACCAAGTCACCTTGCCCAAAAATAAAATTACATCCGGATGTAACTTTTATTCTGTTCTGTTTCTGCTTACTGCAGAAAAAAAATGTATTCCCAGGGCTCCCAACGCTTCAGTTCATCATGCAGCCACTTACCAGCCTCCCGAGATGTGTCTATACTTAACAATGCATACAGTATTCTTTATTTCACAGTTTCACCCTCATGCTGGATGAGATTTGTAGAGCTTTCGTTCTACTGTAAACCTTATTATATGTCACGTTTGAATTAATATTTTCAAAATGGTACGGTGGCAGTGAGTCAAGATATCCCTCTTTATGGTATATGTATGAACTAACAACCGTATGGGATATTGATACAGTACTAGAAGCACTGTGTCATGATAAAAAATCAAAATCAAAAATCTTTAAAGCCGTATCGAGCCCCTGGGAGTACTGTTACCCAAGACGTCTACAGATTTTCTAATTTACATAATTAGTTTTGTCTAATCAGGAGCATTGTTTTTATTGATTTCTCATTAACACCAAGGAAAATAAACAGATTTTAAGAGACAGAGTTAATCTAATGGGCTACTTTCACGATGTTCAGGGGTTTGGCCTCAAACAAAACAAAATAACTTTTGTCACTAATTTTATATTTAAAGGAGATCTATTAGACTCACTTTAATGAATTATGTCAGTTTGGGGACATCTATTGAGTAGCTTTGTGAGAAGTGTCGCTCAAAAACACCCTCCTTTATTTTATACTGGCGTCAGTAAAAACCCCTCATATCAGCTGCCGTCTGAAACGGTTCATTTCAGCTGCTGTCTCTTTAAGACCCCCCTCCCTACGTGCCCACTTTCCTCTGATTGGCCAGCTCTGTTTGCAGTCGCAGGGAAATTAGAGTGAGCTTAGGTGGGTGTGTTCTTGAAAGAGCTGTCGGGGGGTCTCGCAAAGTTCTTTCGTAACGTCTCATTCAGAGCAGCAGGAAACTACGTCAGGGGATTACGCAAACAACTGTGAACCTATGTTGAAAAAAACTTTGCCAAGGTGTTTAAATATGGATCAGCATAATAGATCTCCTTTAAAAACAGTTTTAAATAAATTGAGTTTTTTTCTTTACTCATATTTTTGAGCCGGTCAAGGTTCAGTATTAAGAATGTTCTCAAAGCAAACACGCTTGCCAGACTTCTTTTGGTGGAAATTCTGTATGACTCATGCTATTAAATAATAGATCATGATACCTATTTTCTGTATTTATTCTAGTTGTGAAAATGAGTCATACATTAGAGGGGAAAAAAGGACTTAGGATCGAGATAAATCTCTGGGACAGGGTCGTATAGTGTGTTTGCTGTCGTCGAGCACCTTTGACACTTGTGGTGCCCTGTTCACAGCTTTTGTCTCTCTGAGCAAATTAAATCAGAGCGAAAATGTGACAGTGAGAGAGATCAGTCTGTTTGGCTCTATGACTAGGCAAAGGAACAAAGGATGAGAAATGAGGAAAGAGAGCTAACACCGATTCTTTTCCTCTTCTACGGGCAAAACGCCAACCTCTGACCACCCCAGTGCTATTTGGATGCATTGGATGCAGTGCATTTTATCAACCATATTCTCTATTTTCAGTATCACTTAGCCATCTGAAAGTTAAGCAATGTAAAATTGGTACCAGCTCCTATATCATATGAGCGGTTCAAGGTCTTCTAGTTTCTTTTTCTGAATGATAAACTCAGGCAACGCCACCTGCTTGTGTGGAGAGTTATGTCCTCTCCGGCATGCACAGAATGTATGAGCTGGTTGGCTGTTGTAGTCTTCCCTCTGTGTTCCAGTAGAAATGTTCTGTTCCAGAGAAAGTTGACTTGAGGGCGACCAACTGTTGGACTTTGTTGCGGTTAGTTTGTTGACTTGGCGTTTTTGAGGCTTCAAATGGCTGCAGGGGGCTTTTTTTCACATTTCTAAATCTACCATAAGATTATCAATTAACTTTTTTTTCTCCAATCTAATGAATTGTTTCCGTCTAGCAATCTCCTTACTGGATTACCAAAGTGCTGTTATAGCATGTTCCTGTATTTGTAAAATTACTGTAATCCTTACAGTAAAAAACACCTGATTTTTGATTGGGTTACTTTAAAATCTGCTGTGGGAATTCCAAAAACAGAAATAAGTAACATGCAAATTGTGGCTTAGCATGTTGGTAGCACATTAGCTTCAAGGATTATGTTAGGCAAAAGCTTAGTTTCATGATGATAGCATCTTTACTCATGTTCATTTCTGACTAGTCTTTTTTTCTTTACACTGTGTAGTGTGTAAATATGGTATGTACAACTTTGCTGTGCCACTTTCCTACGATTTTTTTTGACGAGTGTTGGATGGAGTTCTTTGACCATACAGTAAGCAGACTTAAACACTGACGTATTCTTATCTTCAAGCTTTATCTTAGCTCTACCTCCTTCATACCTTCTGACCGTCATCAGTCAGAAGAGTACAAGGACTTATAATCTTTGATCCCAGGACCTTTTCTTACTGTCTGTTCCAAAAGTCAGAACTGAACTGGGGGGAAAGGTGTTTAAGTTTGCTGCTTCCTTTAGTTGGAACGAATTACAAAAAGGGCTGAAACTTAACGAGCTGGTCTCATTGGATGAGTTTAATAGGATATTAAATGACTTGGAAGCAGACACATCTGGCTGTATAGATGTTCTCAATGATGTGTTTGTGGATGATCTTGCAAACGTTTGCTGTTTAAATTTGTTATTTGTGTCTTTCAATGTCTAATATTGTATTTTTTCTGTATTTGTGCATGGCTGCTTGTCGTTTGCGTGGAACTCTGTAAATTGTGCTGCTGCCTGTCTAGGCCAGGACACTCTTGAAGAAGAGATTTTTAATCTTAACGAGTTTCTTTCCTGGTTAAATAAGGCGGAAAAAAAAAAAGGATCCCAGAATTGCCCTCCTGAACAAACTGGGCAAACCAATGCTCAAAACATGGACACCAAAATATAAAGGGAAGTCACACATATTGAAATGTTTGGACCCAAAGCTTTATTTACATAAATTCCCCTCAAAATAAACAAAAGAAAAAGAATTAACTAAAGAAAGCTAAGGAACTCGAGACCCCAGGCAAAAGGATAAAAGATGGGAAGGTGCTGATCGAACCATGCAATGGATCATCACTCTCAGCACCTCTCCCTAAAACTAGAAATAAACTAATCTTAGAAAACACTACTACTGGTTATCTCCAGCCCAAACTAAAATAATAAAACACAGCAATCTAAACGATGGATTTAGGTCAAATGGCGAGAACAAAAACTTTTTAAGATGTTTGTGTACAAAATATTGACATGTTGCTGGTAGAATATTGCACCATCTGTCAGCTGGATACCGATGCCTACACATTTATTAAGGAACCAACTTGACTTGACCCAATAATAAGCTTATTCTGTATCCTAAACATAGAGCGATACGTTTGGAAAGTAGTGCCCAGTTTCAACAGGTACCAGAGGGAGAGTGTGTGTGAAGATCCATGCAACTTTAATGCTGCTGGTTTCTGCAGCAGAACAAAGCCCATGGTGTTGGTTTTCATCTTTTCTCTATTGGAGCAAGTGGAGCATGAGGAGAGGAAAAGGAGGCCGGGTAAGAAAACACTTTTTTTTGCCCCATGGTATCAGATTTGTCAGTAAACTGCACTGGTATCACACCGGGTCACCCAGCAGGCTGTGAAATGACTTGTTGATGCCGGTGAATGTGTGTGTGCGTGTGTGTGGCAGTGAAACGTCTATCTGCAGGTACGTCAAAGCAACCTTTTCATGTCAGACCGCACGCTGAAATGGCCCTCAAGCATCACCCCACGCCAAAGCCGCAGAGTGCCAGAAAAAAACGAAACGCAAAGGCAGAAAAACAGAGGGAAGATAGACGTTTGAAGCTTCACAAATGTCTGACAGACAAGGAATTATCAGAAAAAGGGAGTGTGGGGACCCTGAGAACAGGATTTCACTTGGCTGAAAAGAATGATTTACTGGATGTTCTGCTCTATCGATGGCAAATTAGATCAGAGAAGGCAGAGAAAACTGAGTGCAGAATGAATGAGGGCCAGACTGAGTGCTGTCCCTCGCATGAAGCCAAATTAGCATGCACAGTAGATCTCTTTTATGGCACTGGCGCTGTCCGTGGTGCTGAAAAGATGTGGTTACACAACGGATAATGTTCGACTTGGACGGCAGGGAGGAAGTGGGGAATAAATCTTGGGGGGAAAATTGAGATTTCAGCAAGCTATTAGCTTTGTGTTGGCCAACCTGGCGGGGACATGGCGAGCAAAGCTGCAGAGGTGCTTAAAAAGTTCCCCAATTACCTCACAAAACAAATGGCCACCATTTATAACAGGGTTTAATCTTGAAAAAGCATCCCATTTTCTCCCTCTTTTTGAATAGGAATCAATCTTTTTGAAAGTTAAAGCTCTTTAATGCTTCTTATGGTCCTAATGTGAGTGTTTGGGGACAGATTCCTGAGCTGTTGTAAGTGGAAATGTTGATGTTAGCGAGGTTTTCCTCAACTAAAAGGCAGAAATGAAAGTCATTTCTTATTATGATGGATTCCCTTTGTGTAAGATTTGTAAAATAATTACAAAGAAACATCTTTATTATCTTGGCGTTTTTTATTCTGAATGACAACATGAAGTGCAAATT
The DNA here is from genome assembly GCA_020745685.1 of Tautogolabrus adspersus. NCBI lineage: Eukaryota > Metazoa > Chordata > Actinopteri > Labriformes > Labridae > Tautogolabrus > Tautogolabrus adspersus. The sequence goes on from CM036552.1 coordinate 20,399,308, forward strand.
CTGTCTGGGACTAGAAGAAGCGGAAGGAAATGTTACCCACGAATTTTCATTAAGATTCAACAAGAGGCAGGCTCCGTGAGAGGTTAGATTATTGGCCGGCAGGCGCATGGACCCACACACACGCGCCGAGACACACACACACGCACACACACACACGCACGCACACTCCCTCACACACTTCACAGCTGGTGTGTGCCTTCCTCCAGCAGAGACTGACAGAAGCGGGGCGACCGCTCTAAGCTGTGCGCGCTCATCTCTCCTCTGCTTCCACCAGCGCGTCTTTCACTGTTGACATAGAAACTTTGAAGAGGTGAAAGGCAAGACGTCAAAACGCCGACAAATCACCGTCGACAGCGAAAAAGAACAGGGCAAAGAAGAACCATCAAGTCCGAGGAAAAGCGGTGGAGCCGGGAGAAAAGAGGGAGCTATGCCATCTCCCGCCGAGCAGAGCCCAGTCCTCCTCTGTTGTGTGTCGGAGCTGCAGCATGGTGTCTCTCCCCGGACTCTGGACCTACTGCCTCGCCCCGGGGAGACCTCATCTCCTCTTCCTCTCTGCCAGACCGATCCTGCTGCTTCTTATAGTAACCGTCTTCTCCTCTTCCCCCGAGTCCTGCTTCCCGCACCCGCAGTCCTGCCACATCCTCGCCCGGATCGGACACACCGTGCGTCTCGGCGCACTCTTGCCGACCCGACAGCCGGCACGGATACAAAACGCGCTCAACCGCGCCCTGGCTAGCCTCCGGCACCAGAGCGGAGGAGCTGACTCCTCAACCACCACCTCCTCCTCCCAGACACCTCCTCTGCTGCCCTACAACCTGAGTCTGGAGATGGTGGCGCGATCGCCCTCGGGAGGAGACCCTGAGTCGTTGTCCCGGAGCGCCTGCCAGGACCTGGTGGTCAGAGGGGTGGCCGCGGTGCTCGCCTTCCCGCGCTCCAGGGAGGAGCTGATCCAAGTGGAGTTCATCTCGTCTTTTCTAGAAATCCCCTTCATCTCCATCTTGGAGGACACAGAGCCTCTGGTGACTAAGGTATGTGAGGATTCAGTGTGGTTTCTCCATGCACCTGTAGCAGCACATTCTTGGAAGAAACACTAAAACATGAAACACTGAAGGCTGTGTTTGATTGTTTTTGTGCTTTGCACACTTTGCCCTTCAATGAGCAGCAGCCTGTGGTGCAACATTTTCTCATTTGGGCCTTTATCACAGAGTTGAGTCTTGCAGATGAACCACTGGCTGACCCCTTGGCCTGTGGCGAGGATTTTGGTGTCTGAGCTGCTACAAAAGTCGTCTCAACTGGCAGAATTTAAGTCTAGCTAAAGGCAAAGGAACCCTGTAAGCACAGGTTTATTTAGCCAGGGTAATTTGAGCAATTACTCTTCACTCTTGTCTTTAGAAAGGCTCAAATAAGAACATTGGGAACATAAAAAGTGGAAAAGACAAAGAAAAGAAAGGATAATTGGTCTAGCAGAAGACTCTTAAGTGTCTCTGACTTTTAAGTTGCACTCTAACTGTCCTCCTCCAGTGAAGTCTGGTGTTCACATTGATCTCAGCTGAGCTTCTCTTGTGAACCTATAGGCCCCTTCACATGCATGTTTAATGTCTAGCCCTGCCTCGGCATTGGACTGAAACCTCCAGCCCTCCAGCTATGGTTTAAAGTGAAATGCTTCTTTTCTTCTGTCTTTAAGTTCCCCTGCTGTGTGTGTGTGTGTGAGTGTGTGTGTGTGTGTGTGTGTGTGTGTGTGTGTGTGTGTGTGTGTGCGTATGATAGAGTGTGTGTCTGAATGAGTGCATCTTTGATTGAAGAAGTCTGTGCTTTGGCACCTTTCAGTGTGAATCATTCAAAGTGTTGAGACACTGATAGATGGATGTTACAGGAGAGGTTTGGTGCTTTGTGTGTGTTTCAATTTATATTTATGTGTGTCTATGAGTTTGTAGGTAAAGTAAATAGATGTGTGTGTGTGTGTGTGTGCGTGTGTGTGTGTGTGTGTGTGTGTGTGTGTGTGTGTGTGTGTGTGTGTGCCATGTTAGTATTCCCAGCAGCAGTCGAGCTGCTTGCCAGTCAGTCAATCCAGCTCCAGTCATATCCGCCTCTATCCAACTGAGCAGCCGACTGCATCTCTGTTACACACACTCTTACACACATAGAACGTGCACATAAAGAGGACTTTCACACAGGTTCATCGGAGAAACACACACACACACACACACACACACAAATACACACACACACACACACACACACACACACACACACACAGGCAGCGTTGTAGGGACAGGCAGGAGAGACAGACAGAGAGGGTGGAGTGATCTATAGTTTAACTCTGAAATCTTTGTCCCGTCGCGTCTCTTTGTCAACAATGGATTGCTTCTTCGATTTCAATAAGGATTGCATGAATGAGAAGTCACACCACTTGACGAATGTGTCGGCAGTGCGAGGAGATAAGCAGAAGGAGAGGAAGAGAGAGATGAGGGAGAGAAAGAGAGGGAAGGGTGAGCCGGGAAGGAGGAGTGTTTTTTTTTTTTTTGAGCTGTGGGAGGCCTTTCAGTGCTACAGAAGTGTGCCAAGAAGGCAAAGAAACCGCCATGTCTCTCTCTCTCTCTTTCTCTGTATCTATCCGCTTTTCAGCATTTATAGAAATAATGTCAAACAGCTTTTTGTATATAAACAGATGCCTGTTTTTCTTTATCTTTTATGTCTGTGATACACAAAAATAATTCAGCTGTAGATTAAATTTACGAGAGCTTTTTACCCCCCTCTCAGTGTCGGGCTCTTGGTTCCCAAAAGGTGTTGTGTTCAAGGTATCTGGCAGCTGCAACATCTGCTCGTTTGTAGGCAGCAGAAGAAGAAAAAAACAAAACAGGGGAGCTGCTATGAGGGGTAAAAGTTAACAGACGTGTACAAGATGAGGCAAAGGTAAGCAGAAATAACCTCCAGAAATACATGGTTCCAGATTTCAAAGTGCTGAGTTCAGTGCGAGCTTGCGGAGGAGTCATGAGAGGAAAAATCTGACAGTCAGAAGCAGGAATTAGCGAAAAACGATGTAAATAAGAGGCTTACATAAGTTCTTGCTTAGACAAACAGTAAGTTATTGCAACAAGAGATCCATTAGTAAAATTATTGATTCCATCTCCTAAAAATGTGTGTTAATATTGCGTTTTTTCTCCTCCTTTTGCAAATATACCTATTTCCCCTCCGTGAGTTATTTTTCACTATTTTCTGACATTTCGCGCAAGAAGCAACCGATCAATTTATCGTTAAAAAAATCTAATTGCTTCAAAGTACTTTGCTGTAGCTGTAAACAGTGTAACTGTCTAGCACATGGGTTCAGCTCCAGCTCCAAGCAGCACCTCCTTACAATGGAACTGAAATAAAAGGATGCAGGCAGGAGGCGGGACAGGTTCTCCAACACACACAGAGAGGGCAGTGACGAGTGGGTCGGGTCAACAGGGAGGCAAATTGTTACCCTGTGAAAACATAGGAATCGTACACCGGCTTCTCCGCTGATAGCAAATTACACAAACAGAAGATATAATTCTAATTAAAAATTCTATTTACATTCGAGCATCGGGAGGGAGGAGGAGGAGGAGTGCTCCTGAGAGGAGGAGGAGAAGAAGGGAGGCTGGAGAAATGCAAAAACAAAACAAATGTTTCTGCCAAAAAAATTGCCAAATCCGTCACAGATTGATCCAGAAAAAGGAGGGTTTTTTTGTTTTTGGAAGGCCAGTCTTCTCTCAAGAGTTTTTGAAATTGTGGAGATTTTTTTCTGCAGGGGTTTGGGAATAAAGCCCATGGTTTATTTTCTTGTGAGCAGATTCCCTCCCTGGACATCAGAGACAAACACACACACAGTCAAAGAGACACTTGTGTGTGCAGGAGGGCACACTTGCTATGCTTCCTTCATACTGTCAAGACAATTTGACACCAATTTAAAAAAACATGTATAGCATATAGGATTCTGATTGAGTTTCCGTAAGAGGGTAAAAAGACTTCCTCAAGGTCAAAGAACATGAGAGGGAAAAAAAACAAGTTTCTGAGGAAATAATTCAAACTTGCAGTGCAATAATGTCCCTTAACCATCAGCTAATTTCATATTTTGTGTTTGATTTGAAGACAGAAAGAGATCAACTCTGCCGAGCCATGATGTGAGCTAAAGTGTCTCGCGTACGTTTTCAACCCCCTAAAACTTCTAATAGTCATTCTGTGATGTTAGAACTGAACATAAATAAGAGTTGTAATATGGTATGAAATGGACTTGGACTAATACAAAATGTTCAACAATTTTGAAGCAGGACAGCAGTATTATGTAGTTGTTGAATTTATTAAAAATACAACTTGCTTTGCTGTGATTTCAACCAGGTGCAACCAGCTGCTTTCAGGTCCAAACTTCTGCAGCCAACACGTGTCGGCTTTTTGTAGATGTGTTCCATTAGCACGTTTTTTTTTCTTCTTTTTGTCAATTCCAATACCTAGACTTGAGTATTGGTCAACGCAAAAAACCCCATTGATACTGTTGCATAAAACATATGCATAGAAGTGGTGGAACATGGCTGATATTAGCTAGCTTTGACAAGCATAACACGTTCTACTAGCAGCATAGTGCTTTACAGTAATTAACCTAAAACTAATTCTTTGGTCGGGAATTCATTATGAACCATAGCATCGGATGAGTGCATCTACTGGTGGTATTTGTTTTGTTACCTATACAAATGACAGAATATCCTTTCGGGTATCTGTATCTGAATTGGAACTCAGACTTTAGGACGCCAGGTTGTTAAATGTGTGAAAATCCAAAAGGGTTAAACTCTTGAGCAAGGCACTGTGATGTTTAAACCCTTAGCGAGAAGTCTTTAATCCAAACTTTCTGTATGCAACCTTTTCAGCCGATGATTTTCTTATGATGAAATGTGTACTGTATGAGTTTGAGTGGTTTTGTTGCTGCTGTTCTTGGCCAGGACTCCCTTGAAAAAGAGATCTCTGATCTAAATGGGACTAACCCGGATAAATAAAGGTTAAATAAAAACCTGCTCAAAGTTATGATGACACATATTTACCAGACTTGCTCCTAAAATCACAGCTGAGAGGTTATTGTTCTTAAAATGCAGTTACATTTCACCACAAAATGATCACCTTGGACTGACTTCCATCTTTAATTACATAACCGCTGCAAATTGTGATGTAATGTTTCCTTGTGTTGACCCATTGAGTGTATATAAAGATGGATGATCCTCCCACTGCAGAAAATGGTAAATTGACTTGATCTTGTAGAGCGCTTTTCTAGTCTTCAGACTATTTAGAGTGGTTTTACACCGCAGGTCACACCTACCCATTCACACCCTGATGGCAGAGGTTGCGATGGCAACACATTCATACAGACAGACGAAGCAGCGGGAGCAATTCAGGGTTAAGTGTCTTGCCAAAGGACACATCGGACATGTTGCTGCTGGGGATCGAACCCCTAACCTTCCGGTTGAGAGACGACCAACTCTACCAACTGAGCCACAGCCGCCCCTAAAACACTGAACCCAAAATACCCCAGTCAAAGGTGTTAACATATCTATTAGGATTAGGATCTGTGCAGTATTAGGGTTCTGCCGCTCAAGCCACAGTGTTGATGTCTCATCCCTTCCTGGTTATGGAAAAATCAGTGAATTTTCTCGTAGTGTTTGTTATGTTTCATCGCGCCGTTCCTCCAGTGCTGTGCTGTGCTAATCGATAAAGAACGCCGTGGGAGCTGCATTTGAAAACACAACTGTCAATCATGGCATGTAATCCCTTGTTATAGCATGAAATAACTCATTAAGACTAAACTTCTCAGAGCAGTAAACACTCAGACATAAATCATCATGATAAGAACTAACCATGAGGTTAGAAACGATGTACAAGAAAAATGTATTTGGTATGTATTTTGATTTATAGTTTACCCCTGTCCCATCTGTAAACATGGAGGAAGCAGGACTTATGACCCTTACTGCAACCAGTCAGTAGGGGGAGCTCTAAATGTTTTGGCTGCACATTTTCGGGAGCTATCATGCCATCCATCTTTTTCTGCAGTCTAAGAGTGGACCCTGGATAGCGACTAATGGAGATCCAAATAAATAAATCACACAAGTTCTCCTTAGTATCTATTGTTAAAATGTTCCTGTGTTTCAATACTTGGAAAATCTCAGACAGGGCGACCCAAAAGGACGCAGACAGACATAAGGACAGTTAGTCAGACAGCGACAGAGGTCGGATATCCGTCTGCGTTCGCCTCTCTCTCTGCTTAGCCAGACTGAGCTGTGGGACTCTGTGATGCGTCTCAGCGAGGAAGTGCTTATTCCTCCCAACCTACTTAAGCTAATTAGAACCACTGTGTGACCCCTAACTGTAAATCTCTGCCGTCCATCTATGGCAGGAAGGATGGGGAGGTGAGGGGAGGAAGAAGGGACAGAGGCAAGAGGGAGGAGGGAGACGGAAAAGGAAATGGGCTCCTAATTCCCATCATGGCCGTAATGGGCATTTGGGAAGGTGATTTGTTCATCAGCGGCTTTTTGCAGAATGAGGGTAAAAAATGAAATTGGGACTATTTGATGTATTAGTAAAGGAATCCCAAAATGACCTTAATTAACCCAAAAAATCGAATGAGCTGGGTATTAGAATTGAAGTGTGTCCGGGTGTGTTGGTAATAGCAGCATTTGTCATCATAGAGTAAAATAATTCTGATGCGTGGCTGCCAACGGATTTAATTGAAAAAGAACATCTTTCGCAATCTCAGTCATTCTTAATGCAGCCAGCATTTTTCAAAGCTCGGCCTCACCAAACAATTCCAGATTCAGGGATAACATCACAGAAATTATTTCGTGGATCATGATTTCTATTCCGGAAATGTATTAGCAGGGAGAGCAGAAGGGAAATGGTTTTGCTGATTCCTGAGTGTGATTAGGTGAGAGGGGTTGGTAGGGTGTGAATTTATTATTGGACACACTTCACAGTGAAGCTATATTCCTGCAGCTCACTTACTGTCACTTTAGCCCCAGCTGCAGCTACATTTACTAAGATACACTCTGCAAGTCTGCCGTAAAGCACGATTTAAGACTAATTCCACATACTCATATTCTTTTTTTCTCTTTGTAGCTCAATTATTTCCACATTTAAAGTTATATTACAATGAAGAAAAGAGCAGGTGGTCATTATTGCACAGTCTACCTGCCTTGTTTTTTAAGCAAGACCTTGCTCTTATGTATGCACATCCTAAGTATGAAGGCTGATTTGCTTGGATCCTGTTGCTTTAACCTCTTGCACTTGTTACCGTACTGTTGTTTTTTGTTTTCCTTCTGAATCCCGGCATTAGTTGATGTTAATGTTATTATCCCTTGCCTACAGTACAGCCTCAAATACAGTCCTGTAGTGTACAATTCATAAAGCTTAGACTGTTTATGATTTAAAATAACCGTTATTGTCCTTCTGGGGAACTACTTTTCCCCTCTGCAATCTATCCATCCTGCATTCTTTCATTAAGTCGCTTCTTTTTTTGTATAATGACATACCTCATTCTGCTTAGTAAAATGAAGATTAGTACAGTAAAAAACCCAATTTGCGACTTTGAATGAAATTACATTTTAATCCAGGGACCCTGCTGAATAAGACGCATTGTGGCTCGGAGCTAGCCCTACTCTCAGAGGACACACACATTCAGACACACACATTCAAACACACACACACATGCAGAGGAGCACATGCACAAAGTCCATGCAAATCTATACCTGCATGTATGTCATCCACGCACACATACATTATGCAGTGTCTGTTCAGCGCTCACTAAAGGTTATTAAGCGTAATGAGACTTTACGAGGCCGTACTGCCTTTGGTTTTTTCTCTCGGATGATGAGGGGATTTGCGCCCGGCCCACAGAGGAATAAACGAGTGCAAAGAGAGGGGACAAAAACTTGTGCCGAGCCAGAGCCGCAGGCAAACTGACAGTTTGAGACAAGCAGGCCACTTAATGCAAACAGCTCAAAGCTTTTTCTTTATTAGTGTTATGATGACAGTTCAGTGCGGTCTTGACTGAGCCAGATTAATTGAGCAGTGCAGAAACGGAGCAGAGCGGAGGACGTATCAACCAAAAGGACTGTGGGGCTGTTTGAGCTGCTCAGTGTGGCGTTTGAGTTAGCATTCCAATGTTTGGTTTGTGTTTTAGCCCTCTGGTGAAACAAATGTTTCCAAACCCGCCTTATATTTCTCCACAGAGCTAAAGAAAATAAGTAAACGAAGCAGACAAGTCATGCATGGAGGCAGAATTCAAAGGAATGTCTGCATGTGTCAGGGAGAGAGGGAGATGGGGTGTCATTATAGAGAGTTAATAGAGGGATTGAGGAAGGTATGTAAGGATAACGGAGTGAGGGATCACTTAAGGAAGAAGGAACCAGTTGGTTGGATAACTTGGAAGAATGGATAAAGGAGGAAAATGGGAATAGGATATCGAGGAACGGCGAGATCAGCAAAAAGAAGGAATCTGGAAGTTGGGAATGAGGTATTAAGGAGGGAATGGCAAAAATAAGTTATAGAATGGGAGAGAAAAGATAGAGAGAGGATAAGAGAAAAAAAAGGGTTAACTCAGGGAGTGAAAAAATATTGATAGAAGGATCTAGATAGAAACCGGGGAATCCAGTATTGGGACACGTTGGAAGCAAGCGGAATTGGTTTGACCAGAAGGAAGGAATTAATGTAGACTTTGAGGATTTAGGGGACAGGAAACAAGGGAAGAAGGATTTGAAAAAGAAAGGGAAGGATTTGACATATAGTGTAAGAAAGGGGGAAGAAAATAAGGGAACCCAAAGGAAGAAAAGAACCAGAGGTAGTAAAGGTTTGGGAAAGAATGATGTGAGTTCAGATAGAAGGGTTTGAGGAAGGAAAAGAGAAGGTACCAGTTGGTAGGAAATGCTGAAAGGGGGGGGGGGGGATAAAGGAGGTATAAAGGGGAACAGGGTGTTAGGGAACGAGGGAAGCAAGATCTTGAAAAATGGGTGGGCTCTGGTAGTTGGGATTGAGGTGTCAAGAAAGGGGAGGAAGGAAATCAGTTCCACGATGGTTGAGTAAGGGACGAAGAAAGAAAGGGAGGATTATAAATCATAGGATGGAATGATTGGAGGATGGGTCAGGAAGGAAAGGGGGAACTAAGCGAGTAGAGAACAGAAGTGGGGGATCTAGAAGAGTTCAAGTAGTAGAACATGTTGGAAGAAGACACCAATGAAATTAGAGGAATCGGGTGGTCATGTTCCAGAAAGAAAGAATCAAGGAAGAGATTCAGGAATTAAGATACAAGTGAAGAAGGGAATGGGTGAGTCAGTGGTAAAGGAAGAGGGAGATCAGGGGAGGAAAGGAAAACAAGAGAGAGAAAATGGGAAATCAGTGAAGCAGGTTTATAAATAAGAAATTAGGAAAAGGAGAAATAAAGAAACCAATAGGGAATCAAATGGAGACAAACACTGGCATAATCAGATTTGGCATTGAAAGAATGATCAAGGAAATAATGAAGAAATCAGGCGGAGAGATCGAATGGTACGTTCGGTCTGCAGGATGTGAGAAAAATGTGTGATGTGCAATTACATTGTTCAATATTGTGATAACAGCGATGTGGGAGAATAACAAAACTAAATTGAAGGGGTGCATATAAGCATGAACTCATGGATTGTATGTGTAACCTCTGTTTTTTTATGTTTTACACACACATTTCAAAACAATAAGCAGTTTATTTCTCACTACTAACTTTTGCGTTTTGTTTTATTGCCAATGTTCAAAGGGAACTAGCGGTAGTATCGATCAGAAAACAGGACATCATTTGAGGAACAAGGAATGACGGCTCAGCCACGGCAGGGAAAAATGAGAATGTATTTAATGAGAAGAGGAGGGGTCATAAAGAACAAATGAATTAGTCAAGGGAAGGATGGATTAAGTAAGAAATGAGGAACTCGGATGGTAGCAAAGAAGCGTATCAATTGCTCCACCAAGAAGGTGATTTGCCACAATTTGCCACCCCTTCAGGACTGGAATCCTCCAGGACCTTGAGGCGTGCTGGAAAGATTGTGGCCGATCCCTTCCACCCAGGACATAAACAGTTTGAGAAGCTACCCCCCCCCCCCGGCAGAAGATTACCTCACACACTGCAGTTTGAGTCATCTAAACATTTCTGCCCTTGATGTCTCCTCTCATCTATTGGACTATCTCCATCATTTGCACATTTTCTTTTAATTGATGCTACAATTTCTTTAATTTTCAAATCTCTATTGAGGATTCTTGACCTCTTGTACTTGCTCCTTCATCGTTCTTATTTTTTTCACCTATGCATATGAAAATATACTTGGCAACAAACCTGATTCTGATCAGATCTGGATGAGGGAATAGGAAGTAAGAAAGGTATTTAGATGTATGGACTGGAAGAAGGAGAAATGATGCTAGATACAGAGGGACACTTTTGGGAAGTAGAAATCAAATAAGAAAGGAGACATCAGATGAGGAAAAATGGAAGTAGTGATCCAGTAAAAAGGGAGTAACCAGGCGGCAAACAGGAAGTGAAGAAGGATGTTAAAGATATAAAGGAACAAGTTCAGGACATCATAGATCACAGAGCACATGAAGGATCCAGTTTGTCGCTATAGGGAAAGGTTCATCCAATAAAGAAAAGTTTAGATGGGGAAAGAGGGAAAAGAGAACTTAAAGAAACAAAGGAATTAGGCGAGATAAGGAGGGTGCAAAGAAAAAATGGATAAATCCAACGAAACAAGACGAGAAGGAGGGACAGGGAAAGAGTTCGAAAGTTACCAATCACAATTATAAAAGGGATCAACGGAGGGAGGGATTGATCGGAGAGTTGTAGGAATGGAAGAAGGGTTGGTTGAGGATTGGAGGGGAACGAGGGTATTGAAGGAATGCAGGGAAGGATGACAGGAGGCTCGGGCCTGATGCTTTCTCTTCCGTGGAGGAGTTTGATGGAGGCGGTTTTATCTAAACTGTGCCGGTTCATTAGAGGATTAGTGAGCGATAACTTCGAGCTATCTGTGATTGAAAAAACACCCTCACACACCGGCATGTGCACACTCGTACAGATAAGTGAATGCACACACTCTCTCTCACACACGCACTCTGTCTGATCAGATTATTCTCATGCAAAATTATTCAAAATGCACAAAGATGAAGAGACACATGTTGACATGTTGTTTGCAACTTTCTGGATCCTTCCGAAGTTAGTTCCACTTTTCTTTGATGCTGTTGACTCTGCAGCGGTTGTTGATGTGTGTACTCAAAAGACTGTGTGTTGTAGTAATTGGAGAATAAGCCAGAAAACCAAAAAATCTAGGCCATGTGGTCTTCAGTGATAAGGCCAGACTCGGAGACAACACACACATAAGGGCCTATAGAAACTCCCATAGGTCACAGGTGAAAGACAAGCAGACGGGAGAGGCAGGCAGAAGGCTAGACAGGTGAGAGAGACATGTGCTGATGTGAGATTAAACAGATGGCTGTGGGACACGGCTGAGCGAGTGCCAAAGCGACAGGTTATCAAAAGAACCCAGGGGTGAAGAAGAGAAGGTGGGAAGACAAAAGTAAAGGATAAAAAGTAAGTAAGAGAAAGAGATACAGAATGATACAGCAGCTTAGACAGCCGGACAAGTAATACAGGTAAGTTAAGAACCACAAAAAAAGAAAGATTAAAACACCGAGAAGAGGACTGCAAAGCAAAGTGAGAGATAAAAGAACGAAAAAGGTGAGCAGGAGGTGACGGGGAGAATGTGACAGAGAGAAAAGATGTCAGAGATGGAGTTATTTGAGAGGCGGGACGTAGACAGCGGATTGAAAGATGGTAGACCCCAAGGTAACTTCTGTGTTACTTCTGGGATATTTATGTTTGGAGTTGGCAAGAAAACAGGAATGATTTAGAGCCCATCTGGATGGGTTTCAAAGCCACCTGCCCACAGAGGGAAAGCAGTCTGTGAGGAGACGCACAGCGGTGCACTTGTGGCCCTCACGTACGCACACAAACACGCTCCGTTACATCGTTTACATCAGTTACATGTGTAGAGATGCAGCTATATCGCCCATGTGGCTCCACTCCAGTTCAATGGATCTGGAATTAAATAAACACCATCCTGTTGGAATTCCGGCCTTATGGACAATTTACTGGGGCAATGATGCTAAACTTACAAACCAGGACACCAAGGAGTTTTTTAAAGCCAGAAAGTGAAATACTCGGGTAGAGTCTGTCTCTTGGACTCAGTCCAGTTGAAGAGCTTTACTTCGGAAGACACCAGGTGTCTGATGATGTCTGTGGATCAGAGACTTCAAATATTAAATATGAACACTTTGTTTGAAGTAAAACTCATCACTTTTTGTGCAGGAAGCATTAACTATGACTCAAGAACTACTTCAGCTACTGCAGTTTTCCATTCTTTAAAAAGAGGATGAAACCATGTTTAATACTTTTATCTAAAGCGTCTTTGCTTTGAGCTTCAAGTTGAGCTTTTCAAATGGCTTTTGTTAAATGCTGGCTTTACTAGGAGACATGCTGTGAACTCATAGTTAGCAACAGAGACGGACCTAGAAATCTGATTGGTCTCTACACACCATAATCCTAAACTATGAATGGCTTTTTTGCCTTATCAGTGGTGGGGACTTGTATGGAAATCAGCTATGTGGGCTTTTTTGAAAGAGGCCTCTTGTAGCTTTTTTTTGTCTTTGAATTTAACCCATTTTAGATTACATTAGTACTTTCAACTAGTGATGTTCCTAGGCCGTTAACTGAAATTTTAATTCCGACTAAATGACTAGCCTAATGTTGTAATGCCAGCTCCAGTCCATATGCCAGTTAAACCTGACACAGCTAGCCTACATATATTTTTATCTCGATTCTATAAAATACTGCCAGGGATGTAGAGCGGGAAGAGCAGGCCCATTAATGGAAACTACAGCTAGTCTATTGCACACAGCTCCGACTAGTGGCAGGTGGCTGTGTTACAGTTTGAGCACAACATTTGTCCAGCATCGAGGGCCAACATGTAAAAATATTAATAATTATTTCAACTGACAAGTAATTCTGGTGCTGACGAGCGAGGGTGATAACGCTCACTTCCCTGTTTTAAATGGGGATTTTGAACATACATCTTCTTTTTGAGTTCTTAAAGAATAAAGTGTGGAAGATTTATATGTCGTCACTGTGTTGTGTTAAAAAAATATCTGCAGAAATATATATATAGGCTAAGAACAAAAATGGTAGGGTTGTGAAGATTAACCAATCCAAATCAGTAACCAGTCTTAAGGTTAAAGATCCAAATGCATTGGTCTGCAGAGCCCTGTTTAGGTAAGAATGTAACAGGAACTTTTACCTTTGTCCTGATTTTAATGTTATTATCCGGTATACTGAGGCGTTGCTGCTTTTTCTGCGTACTGTCCTCAGTATGAAGTTCTCATCTTGTTTGTACGGGAGGCCTAGCCGTTTAAGTTTAAGTAAAAGTCTCAAAGACATTTAATCAGAAATGATACATTTGTTTCCCCGCTTTTTTCTGAAATTTCATAAAGTAAAAAAATAACATGGGATCCTATTCGCAACTTGCATTGAATCGAATTGAACTGTACCAAATCAAATGGAAACAAATCACATTGAGTTTTTGGATATTTTAATGAATTTTCAATGAATTAGATCGTTGCCTGGGAATCGAGATTCATATCGGATCGTCTTGCAAAGAAGAGAGTCACACCCCTGAGTCAATATAAAAAAGTCTGGCTCCCCCCATGGTTAGCAACTAGCCCCCGTCATGTATATAACAAATAATTTACACAACCATGTGGTTGGATATAAACCATTAGGAATTTAATCTGTCTGTCCCTTCATCACCCTTAATATAATTGAGACGACTGATGCCCACCACCAATATCCTCCGTCGGCTAATGAGAAAATAAATTGATATGCAGTTTAAATGGATTTTTTTTCTTCTTTTTGTTATTCTCTGTCTTATCGAAGTGGAAGATAGTCATGCTCTCTGTGTTTGATCCACACTTTTAATACTGTGAGACAAGAAAACAGAAAGTATCAAACAACCAGGGCATACATAATCAGCATCTGGATGAAGATTGACTGATACTGATGATTTGACATATCAGGCTGATCATGGAGCTATTAGGAGCTTCTATTTGCTTTTTGACATGATTTCTACATGGATTTATGTCTGTGTGAGCACAATAGGGCTGTCATTTTTTATTCAAAATTCGATCATTCATTCCGACCTGGGGGAGAAAGTTCACATTCGAACAGTAATGAGCCGTTCGAATTCTACATTCTAATGTGTACGAACATTACCGTGACATGTTCGAAAATTGTTCCAAGTTGATTTTTTGAAAAAAGTGCACAGTGGACTTTGCAGAAAGTAACTGAGTTATGACTCTGAGAAGCAGAAAGAAGATGGCAGCACTTGCACCAATCTGGCCCTAAAAGGTTTAAGTACCTTAACTGCCTTTTACCTGACATAGACTAATGCCTCGTACCTTTTACACAAGCTAAAACAAGGTAACATAACTTGCTTCTGTATCAGTGGCAAAACTGTATTTAGTTTCAGTTTGACTTCTTTCCATTCAGCTCAAATATTTTTTGTCTCCTGAACATGTGGCGCTGAACAGGGTAAGACATTGAAACTGTTTATGTGAAGTGGATGACAACCCCACAAAACGGGATAAATGCCTTCTTTCTGACTCTACTAAAACACCTCACAGACTTTGCCACTAAGATAAATTTTTACAAACACAAACTGCCTCTATCACACAGCCTGTAATCTCCTCTAACTGCCATGCACTACACAGACCTATCGCTGAAGATGTAATCATACACACACTTTTGTAGCTTTATGCAAAACAGAGGGAAATACACACTTACACATGCACACTCCCTCATGACACTCACAGCTCTACCCCACACATGCTTGGATACCCACGCTCAGTCAGATTGTATCTGGAAGCATCCATCATACACACAAGCAGTTGTCATTTGTTGGGAAGTCTTGCTTCTCTCTCTCTCTCTCTGTATTGACCTCTGTGTTGGAGCTGCCTCCATAAAGCAGAGCGGAGCGGAACCACAGATAAATCCTGAGTGATAACACAGGCCGTCTGCCGGTGCAGGAAAACATCACGACCATCTGATATTCATATGCACAACATCCAACACATAAACACTATTTATTGGCTGCAAGGAGACATGGTACAACTGTGAGACAGAGGGTAGCAGGGAAAAAGAGATTCCAAAATTGAGAGGGTTGAACGTAACGGATGGCTGAATGAGGCAAGGAGACGAAAAATGAGAGCTGAGGAGTGAAAGACACGTCAAGAAAGAAAGAGAGTCGTAGAATGAAGGAAAGAAAAAGTGTGATCACGACAGGGAAAAACGGGATGTGATCAATTTTTCTTCCTTATTGTCCTTCAAACAGAGGACAGAGCGTCCTCCAGATAGCGCTAAAGCATCTTCCCTGTCGCACTTATCTCATGCCAAGTCACGCAAGAGAGCGGAGCAATATTTCACTCTAATTCAGGTCAGTCACATTTATATCTTGCATCTATCCCCAATTTACTTTGACTCTTTTATATAAAAGGATATTTGAAGAACACTGCAAGACTGCAGAGATTTATTCTGCGACCGAGATCTGGACTATTAAAAAGTTGAGATATCTACTAACTTAAAATGACAAACAGCATGAAGCACAATGGCTGAATGAAAACCAGTCAAGGCTGAGTGCTCATTCTTTGGGTTTAAAGTTGCGTCTTTGGGTTGTTGATGGAATAAAGTATGAGAAACACAAATGTTGTGTTTCTGCTGTTGTAAAGAGGGTGGAAACTGTAAAAACTGAGCAGAATCAATAATTCTGCCCCACCTCAGGCGAGGAAAACATACCGCTGAAGATACTTTAATTAAAGAAAAAAAGAAGGGACAAGGGTAGAGTTTTTTTTAGGGGGAAAACGTGTTTTTCTATTTATGAGCAGTAGAGTGGACTAACATCTGGACATGTCACATTGAGTTTTTCTAGGAGTTGGCTGTTTATTTCCTTTTTTCTCGTGCCACGCTGTCAGAGTGAGCTGGCTCCTAGGCATTCAGGTGGAATGGGTTGGTCTAACGCTCCTTTTCAGGCAGGGCAGCAGGGCGAAATGGTCGGACAGAGATATCTTCTTCAGGCCGCTCACTTTTGAAGAACACCCAGAGAGATTTAAAGAGTATAAAAGTGGAGTACATCTCAATTTTGGATGGTATGCCACAGTAGAGAGGGTGAAAACCTGTCCTTTTTCACTTTACGTAACGGACATAAGACGTGCAGAAAGGAACTGCTCACTGTTTGGCTTCTGTTGAGAGAATCATGTTACCTTTCACACTCTGCGGTTAAAAATATCAGAACATATCTTTCCCCATTTCAATGCTGAATTTAATGAAGATGGTGTACACGTTTTTCAGGCTTCAACTCATGCCTCTTGACACTAAAAGCATCTCTGTTAATTTGCAAAATGGCCATCTAGCCACTATGGTTATAAAACATTGGTTGGTTTTATATGAAAATAATTCAAGGACTGATGTTGCCAAAATGTGTTTTGTAACCCTGGCACAATAATGCTTTTTATAATGATGCATTACTCCACAACTAGTTAGCTTAAATGTTGAATCCTCATCCTACAATCCTCCTGTTAGTGGTGAAAAAGTAAAATTTCCCTGAGAGATGGAGTATAAAAATTAAAACTGAATGCTTTCAAATTGTGTTCAGTTTTGTGTTCCAACTAAATAAATGGTTGGGTTTTTCACATGTGAATCCTGTGGGAACGCTGCAGCGCTTCTCATCTGGTCACTGGTGGTTATCCAGTTATGGTGTGATTTTTGTTTGTTTTGTTGGCAGAAACTCTGCACAGCTTATGACTCAGCAGAGCAATCATTGTTCGGGACCTTCCAGAGGCAGTCACTCTCAGACTTTGTCTAACAGTGCTAATTTTCAAAATGGCACTGTATTACAGTGGCAGCATTCATTGGCAGCCTTGTGCGCTGTGGTTAAAGGACGCCTGATAGAGCAGGAGGTTCCCGGTCTGTCCATTCATGTGTCAGTCTCAATCAGCCCATCATGACGGGAGCAATCGCCACCGTTTCGACTGCCAACGCTCTCCCAGCAGTGCTGCTGCTCTGCCAGTGTGACTGTTGGTGTGCATGTGTGTCTTTTGTCATAATGCTGGACATGAACATTGTTTATTGTGATTTGTGTGTTTGTCTAGAAGCTTGTGGTTTTTGGTATGACAGCCCAGTCTTTGACTTGTTGTGCAAAATGGCTGGGTTGAAATAATCAAAAGTTTGTGAAAAACTGTGATTGTATGAACAACATATTTGGTAAAAGTTTTTTGTTGTTGAGTTTTTTATTTCAATTTTAATTTGTTTTGGTTGGAATTATAACATGGACCACTATGCATCACAGCATTTACCCCGGTTTCTAGGGATTTGCAAGTTTAGTCAACTAAATGGTGAAACGTTATCAACCTTGCTAGTCTGCACCAGAATTACTTGTCAGTTAAACAAATGATTAATATTTTTAAATATGGTGGCCCTCTAGCACCGACATCATTCACATGTTGTGCTCAAACTGTAAAGCAGCCCCACCACTAGCCGAGGCTGTAGCTACAGCTGGGCTGAAGCTCTGGTTAATGGGCCAGCGCGCCACACTCTACTACTGGGACACAAACTAGAACAGTGAATGGATAGCATCATGTAGGAACAGCATGATTTGGTAGCGTTTTGAGCCCGACCGATTAATCGTCTAGCCGATAATATCGACCAGTATAGGCTTTCACCAGCAGAGTGCGCTATATAGATTACAACAAATATTATCACTTTCAAGAGTGTCAAACAGGGACGCATGTACATGCGCAGTGACCATCTTGTCTACATCAAGTGTGTGATAACTGCATTTGAGGGATCAACCCAATGAATGTTTATCTTTCTATCTCTAAAGATCGAACATAGGTCTAAGAAAGAGATCAGCAGATATATCGGTATCGGATTATATGTCTCCCCAATTTGGACATCGGTATCGGCCCCAAGAATCCCATATCAGTCGGGCCCTAATAAAAATGTATGTAGGCTGTGTCAGTTTAAATTGGCATATGGACTGGAGCAATGCATATCAACATTTAACAAGGGCATGTGATTTAACCTGCAGAGATGACAGAAGGTTGGCACTGCTAACGTTAGCCACACTACAGTATAAGTTGACAGCATGTACCAGTAAAGTGAGTATTTAACAAAGGCCATTTGAAAAGCTCATCTTCAAGTTCAAAGGGAACACACTTTGAACAGGAGTATCAAACATGGTTTCATCCTCTTTTCAAGAAATGGAAAACTAGCTGAAGAAGGTTTTGAGTCATAGTTAATGCTTCTTTGCACAAAAAGCATCCCTTCTTGCTTTGCTTTCATTTTTTTTATTTTCAGAGTTTTTGAACACTGATATTAGGGATGCATTAGTGGTTTTGCATGTTTGTATTACCTTTTACATGACTCATGGTTGTGGTTTTCATACAAAACATGTACAGGTTTTTACCATCATGGACACATGCTTTTATCTTTTCTTCATGTAGCATAAATTATCAAGACAAAAAACTAAACTGAACTAATATATTTGCCACATTGGAGCTCACCAAGCAGAAAGCGCACTGCTGACGTCTTCTTGAATAACGCAGTTATAATAGTAAACATGTTTGCCTTTTCACACAGTCAGGAGACAAGGAAAAATTAAGTGTTCACCAGAAGTCTTGCGTTTTGGCTTCTCGTCTAATAAAGGTTCACAATTCAATCTCAGCCTCCAATCTACTCCTAATGTTTCTTCAGCTGATAGACATCACACTAACTTCCAAGCTAGCTACAGAAATATGAAGCGTACAATTAGGTTATCAGAGTTTTCCTACCAAATATGCAGACTATTTTCACATTTCTTGGTGAAACCAAAACCAAAACAAGGAGCTAAAATAGGCTAAAAGGCTTGCTGAGGAATATTACAGTCTGAGGGTACAGTACGGTATGTATCCTTTCTTAATGAAATCATTTTGATTGGACCCCTTTCAGTTTATTTCTATCTATAGTAACACTTAGGATAATTGGTTAAAACTGTTGAAAGCTAAACCTTAATTGACTTTACTAAGGAGTGTAATAAAATTCACATTAAATGATCCAATTCATCTCTGAAGGAAGGTTTGTTTAAATGTTGTTGGACCCCTGCCAGGTGTGTGTAAACAAACAGCATGCATGTACTGTATATGTGGGTCACACAGCAAAAGGCTTGCTGGTCAGTTGTAATTCTTTCCTGGCACTTATAGGATGAAGTATTGATCGCTGCACACACAACTTATTCTCCTGCTTCAAGTAAATCACCTTGTGATTGACAGACCATGGACTCTGAGCTGCCCATCCCATTGACTGTTTATTTCATCTGCATCCCTGCCTCCGTTCTCCAGGAAACTACAGGGTTAACTCTGCTTTCAAATCAGCATTTGCCGCTTCTCCAACTGCAGTTATTAACAGTGGATATTTTCCAAAAGCTAATATTATTGCTGTTTTTCTCTCAAGAGCGTTCCTGAGATTGCACAAGCCTAAGTGATTAGTTTTTGGTGGCCGCACAAATTGCCCGAAGGTAGTTTGTCGGCGGAGAGTGCAGGAGGTCCTCTGGAGGAAAGCGTTCAGTCCTCCAGCTATTTAATTATGAGGGGCGGGAGACCCTTGGGTGCATGGCTTCATTCTCCCACAACGGTGGCTCGCTAACAAACTCCGCTGAGTGCCTCTGATTGATCTGGAGCCATTTGAGGTGGCCGTGAGAAGACAAAAGGCAGTGACAGAAGGGGGGAAGGAGGGATGAAGGGAGGAAAGATGGAAGGGAAAAAGAAGGGGGACATGGAGAGGGATGTCAGCGGGGAGGCAGCGAGAGGGAATGAGGGATGAAGGGGAGCAAGGCGTGGATGGATGGATGGCTGCAGGGATGGAAAGAGAGAGGGTGTTTCTTGGCATTTTCCTGCACAAATACACAACATCAACACAACTACACACAAATCCAGGAGGCTGGTGAGCCGTGCACAAACAGGCAATAACATTTACACACACGCCTGCACTCAAACACACTTTGTTACTGTATTGTTAGAGCTTCCACAGTATCAGGGGAGCAGAGATGTGGATGTATTTGCATAAGTGGGTATTATACTCTGAGCCAGTGGACAGTAGCGATGGCTAAAGAAGATAAGATAAAGCTTTCATCCCTCCCCTTCCCTGTTTACCACACACACACACACACTCCATTTATTGCCTTTTCTCCCTCTCAGGACAGATTCCTCCTCTCTTCCTCAGGTCAGACACATTCGTCCTGTGCGGCAAACAAATTTCCAACCTAACCCCCTCCCCCCTTATCTGCTTTACTTAACTCCCTGTGTGAGAACTTTTTCAATTATCCCTGCCTCTTCCTCTGAGGGTTCGGGGCGAGAGCCACTGTTTTTGCAGGATGAAGCGTCCGCAGAGGAGAGAGAGGGTGGAAAAGATAGAGGCAAGAGGGGGGAGGGATGAGAAGTTGAGGGAGAGATTCCGCAGTGACTCCGTTCCAACGAGTCATCTTTCATTTTTACGACTTCAATCAAGTGTCCTTGAGGCTTAACTATAGCTAGATCATGCACTCTTGTCCCGGCTGCAGGCTGGGGTTCCTTTAAGTAAAATACCTGCTTTGGCCATTGTGTGCACAGATTTTAATGGCGGTCACTCTAATGCTGTCATTTATTATGAAACAGTGTCCTGTCCCTGCTCCACCTTGGCACAAATACAAAAAACAACTTTTTTTTTCTTCCTCTTGGTCATTGTCTCTCTTTGTGCAGTCTCTTTCAAGCTCTCTCTCTCTTGTTACCCCACCCACCCTTTTTTTTTTATTTCTCCACCTCCACCTCTCTCTCTCTATCTTTCCCTTGGCAGGACACTACTGCAGTTTGTCACACACTGTGCAATATGGCACAGATTGGAATCACTAAAAGTATTTCTATTTTCTCCCTGTTTCTATAACTCTCTCTCTCTTTCTCTGTGTGTGAGTGTGTGTGTGTGTTTAAAAGTGTGTGTGAGAAAAGATAAAGACAGGGTGTAAACTTGCTGAGGATGTAACCTTGCCCAGAGAACGCTGGCTTCAGAAAGTCAACTGTCACCTTTGTGTGTGTTCCAGCAGGACAGTTACAGAGTTATAGGAGTGTGTAATTCCATCTGTCAGAGGCAATCTCACTGGGATGTGGTATGTGAGGGTTTGTGTGTGTGTGTTTATTGTGTGTCTCCTGCCTCCTGTGTCTTCCACCTTTCTTATTCCTTGTCCCATTTCCATCCTTCTTTTTCTCATTAAGCCTTGTCCTTGCCGCTCTCTGTATCTCCATCTCTCCCGTTCCCCTCAATTTCCTTACGCCTTCTACCCTCTTCACCTCTCCCTCTTTGTCTCCCCTACTCTCCATTTGTTTTTTTTTACCTCTCTCGCCCTCTTATCGCTTGCCCTCCCCCCCTTCCCTTTCATCCATCTCATTTCCCACCTGTATGGGATCACTGTTGGTAGTCATCGAGGCCCAGTGCTTGTAATACCCTGACCGGAGTTATTTAGCCGGGCTATGACAGGTAGGGAAATGAAATCACCACTTGGCTGTGTGTGTGTGTTTTTCTTTTCTTTCCCCTTTGCTGTTCCTCCAGCCCATTTATGAAGCCCTGCTGCAGGGCTATTTTTAGTCGCCTGCCACCTTCTCACTGGCTTGTAAAAGCAGACTGCCAGACGTTCACTTAGGCAGAAATTCTCTATCTTGATTTCAGAGTTGATGAATGATATTGTGATCTGCTGTTGGGTTTTGGCAGGAAAAGCGAAAAATACCCACCTCTTTGTCTCTCCCTCTGTCATGTTTTTACTTTGAGAAGGACTCAACTTGTTTAAATCAAAGCAGACTTTAAAGTTGACATTTGTGTTTTTAAGTGCAACAGCTTCACAACTATTCAACTGATGCCAAGAAATTTGGTACAAACATTACCGCCCCCCTTGGGATGTGTTTCTTATAATTAAGTCAACATTTTTAATGTGCCCCGAAGTTTGGTTTGGAGCCAAATACCTGCAAAGCTTATGAAAACTGCATTAGCCTCACATATACTTGCTTGATTAGAAAATGTAAAAGACTGACACATTAAACTGAGACAGAGATTAAACACTTCCATGTTGGCATTCTCATTGTGAGCGTGATGTTGAAAGCATTTAGATCAAAGCATTGCTGTGCCTTTACTCTTATTTTGGTGGATTGGCACAAAAAGTTTTATCATTCATTCTTCTGGGTTGTGAGACCTTTTAACCGCACAAAACAGCAAACTTTGAATCATGAGATGATGCAATATTGACTGTCGTCCAGTGCGTCAAACTTTGACGCTAAAGGTACTCGACTAGCATCATTTCAGAATGCTGGCCTCATGCTTATTATTTTGACGCGGTGTTGAAATCACATACAATGAAGAGCATCCAGCAGACTGGGGTTAAAATGTTAAATGATCAATGTTGACCTCCAGTAATTCCCACACATAGACAATACCTGGACAGGCCGCCCAGGTACAGTATATTCATGGTCGCCCAAGTATATTTCCTGACCTGCTATTGGTTTATCCATGAAATCACAGCACGAGGGAGGGAGAGAGAGAGAGAGAGAGAGAGAGAGAGAGAGAGAGAGAGAGAGAGAGAGAGAGAGAGAGCCGAAGACCCAGAAAAGATGAGTAAAGTTGGCAGTTTTTGAAATCAGACAAACTAAGCGGTTGTGTATTGGACCATGTACTGTGTGCACATAATAAAGAGTCATACTAATATTCTATAAATGTTATGACCCAGTCTTGAACCATCTGAAATGTGTTAAACATGGCTGCAGATCAGCGAGCTGTGCATGGGCGCAGTCAAAGGATGTTTATCTTTTATACATTTGCTTCTTTAACCAATTCGTCATGTCATGCACACAGTTTGTATGTTTAACAAGTAGGTTGGTCATCCCACGTCTCAGGCAGAAAAAGGTGGATTACACTCTGTGTAGCTCTCCTGTATCTCCATGTTTTGTGCCCAAAGAGAAAATGAACCAGTGGTTCCGATTCCAGAGTCCTCATATTTCATTCAAAACATTTCACACTCTCTGAAAGGATCATATAGCGGCCCCAGTCCCATAAAACTCCTATATGCATCGATTTGCTCACGCTACCGTAAAGGAGAGGTTGTAGTAGCCTTGAGGATGGAGGAGCGTGGTCGGATTGGATGGTTGTAGCTAGGAGAATGTGAGGAGAGTACAGTATAAGATGCTTTTTAAGCAAAGTGGTGGAGGATGGAGGAGGAATGAAATGTGAGTGTGGAGTGAAAAATTACAGCAAAAAAGGAAACTTTCAGAAATGGCACTATGTGGGGACAAAATGATTCATTCATGTTAGTTAGAAAAGATAGTCCTCTGTAGAACCTTTTTTTTTTTTTTTTTCTTCAGGGCACATTATCTCCATCTGCATGTGGTTTTTTTCTAAGCTCAGGGGCTCAGCTGAGGTGACAGATCGGTCCCAGGGAAAGGACAGGCTGCCTGATGTTCAGGAATGGGAGACGTGTGAAGTTCTGATGCGTAAATGTCATTTTATCTCTTGGCTATCTTTCAAAAACTCATTCTCCTTCTATCTCTCTTAAGGGTGCAGTTTAGCACACACATACACACACTTTCTTGCTGTCTCCCTCATCTGTCAGACGCTTAATCTGATATTAAATGTACTCCCAAATGCTACACTACC
Organism: Tautogolabrus adspersus; assembly: GCA_020745685.1. Taxonomy (NCBI): domain Eukaryota; kingdom Metazoa; phylum Chordata; class Actinopteri; order Labriformes; family Labridae; genus Tautogolabrus; species Tautogolabrus adspersus. Next base: position 20,423,114 of record CM036552.1, read on the forward strand.
CTTCAGAGCTCGCATTTACCGCAGAGACACACATCGTACCTACCAATGACACTGCCTCCCCCTCTACTTTTTTCTCGCCCTCAGTCTTTCTTACAGGAACACCTGCCAAAGACATTGATTTCTTCCCCACCATCTTTCTCTCTCACAGTCTCTGACCTGCCAATGCCACAAAGCACCTTTTCCCTCTGAGCAGCCACCCTACAAATGTCAGGTGGGGCTGTTTAGGGGGGAGTTGGAGTAAGAGGAAGGTTGGGGGGGTTGACGGGGAATTAGAGAGAGGGAAAGATGCATACATCAGACATGTGAAGGATTTCACTTTTGCGTGAAATCACGTTATCAGACTCGCACAGAGTATGCCAGCTGGGAGAGGGAAGCAGGAGGAAGAGGAGGAGGAAAGGCTGAGAGACAGGAGGCAAAAAGAAAAACGTTCAAGACACTGTAGCCTTTCATTTCCTGGCCACAGAATGTAATACATATTGAAAAGACGAAGTTTAATATTGATGAATTATTACTAGAAAGGCTTACATTCGTTCCCAGGACTGTTTAAGTGGTTCATTTGGATGTGGATGTGGTTCGGCCAACAGGATTGGGTGTCAATTTCACGCTTACTTTGTCTTGTACACCAACCTAAGCTTCAAAGAAATGTCTTAGATAGAAAGAGGAGCGTATAATCGCCGACATAATATGCGCTCAAACATGCTCATGCATACTATACACAGCGTTGGCATAATCTCCTCTGCTTTGGCATGTTGATGCTCACTCGGAAGTGCTCACAGTTTTACTGTACATCATAGCAGACGCAGAATATCAGTTTTTCGCAGCACATGCAAATGTGTCTAAGAGACATAGTGTGTGTTGTAAGGCCCAGGAAACTTCAAATCTAAATAAGGATGTGTGCGATCAGACGGTTAAATGATTGGCTGAAGGGCTGTCAAACGATTTAAAGTGTTCATCTTGATTAATAGCCAAATTTTAATAGTTAATTGCAATTAATCGCATGTTTGAAATTTAATTTTTTTGCATTGAAAATTAAAGTAGCTAGGCTTTTATTTAGAGTTTTTGTACTGTCTAAAGTTCAGAGTACTGTTCTTGTTGTTTGAATGCAACCGTGCTCGTTACAGATCAAAAACTAAAGGGACTAAGAAGCATGTGTAAATCAGATTTAAAAAATGAATGCATTAATTTCGGACCGTAATTAATTAAGTGATTAGAAAGTTAATGCTGAAATCTTCTGATTTCTCAAAGTGATTATTACACTGCATGTCACATTCACCCATTCACACACGGATGACGAAGGCTGCTACATAAAGAGTCCATCTGATTAACTAATCCACATTCACACACTGCTGATGAAGCAGCAGGAGCAATTTGGGGTTCAGTGTCTTGCCAAAGGATGCGTTGACATGCGACTGCAGGAGCTGGGGATCAAACCTTGACCTTCCGGTTGAGGGATGACAGACTCTACCCCATGTCATGTTATCTCTCTATGTTGGTCACAATGCAGGTCAGATGTTGTGTCTAAGCTGTAACGCGGCCAACCACCACTAGCCGGGGCTGTAGCTCCGGTCTGGACATGGAAATCAGTCGCTCGGAAGATTGAATTGAGTGTGGTGACCCTTGGGTATTTACTGTGAAAATTTACATTTAATATCATCAAAAAATAAAAAACACACAAGCTATTTGGCTCTTAACACCTTTTTTTTGGGCCAAGTGTTGGCGGCACTGTTGCTGAGTGTAGAGTTGCTTTATTGGTGGTGTTTTGTTCGTCTGTTTTTACCTTGTTTTGTGATTTTCAATGGACTGGTGAGTCTTTCAATGAAGAAGAAGATGATGATGGTGATAATGATGAGTGTCAAACAATCACAGTTGTCTATTTTCATCAGGACTTATGTTCATGACAATAATGAGCTCCATAATAACACAGCACTAGCAGGGCAATGGTAGACTAGCGGTTAGCGCGCATGCCCCCCATTCTCTCTTTCTCTGTGTGGTTTCTGACTCTATCCACTGCCTCTAAAATTAAAAAAGGCAACAAAAAAATCAAAAAAACAAAAAACAGCACTAGCCAACGCAACAAAGCGATCACGTAGCCTTGAATTTATAGCTTTTAGAACGAAGAGTGGCATCTCAACCGTTGCGTGTATGCTAGCTGTGATATGGCTAGCAAAGCATTTTGTAACTCACCATGCAGTGACCAATTGAAATGAATATTTTACAGATAGCAGTCCTTCCATTCTTCCTCTGAATCTGACTCAGAAGTCTCAAATATTTAAGCAACACAACGCTGACTGTCACATGTGCCTCTGTGAACCAGGGAGATGTCAATCAAATGTCATGGACCACAAACACGACATTTTGAGAAGTGATTCAAACAGCAAACAAAGCTGCTCTGGAACTAAGTTTTCTAATATTTCCCAATGTGCTTGTCTTTCAGATTGTTGTGGATGCCTCATTAGACTTCAATTTGTTATCATATTTGCATTTTCATTGTTTCAAAAGAAACTTTAGAGGCTTTAGAGAAACATGCACATCTGGCACCATCAAACAAACCCCTTAAAACCTATTAAGCGTACAAACAAACACATTCTGCTTTGTGCTATTCATAACTGTTATCCTTCATTTTGTATGGGTAGTATTAATTATTCATAGAGACTGGTGGCAGATCACAAATATCATCCCCGGAGATTAATATGAAATTTATCTGCCGCACTTCCTCTCTCGGCGCTCTCCGTGTACCTGACACTGAGCAAGAAGCCTGTTTGCTATGCAGGGGAACCTCTGACGAAGCCGTAGACCTAAAGTTGAGTTAATTAAACATTATACATTAATCAAAATGAGATCGTTAATCTCGACACGATTATCTGTGATATTCTGTAAATGATGTGTTGCTCCTCAGGCATACTGAGTGGAAAAGGGATGCACACTCGGGTCTGCACACAGTCTGAAGTCTACACACAAACACACACAGTGGAGACAATTTGTGTTACCCTGTGTGCGTGTGCTAGTGTGTTAGTATGTGTGTGTGTGTGTGTGTGTGGACCTTTAAGCTGGATCTCATTGCTCTCTGATGCCCTTTACATGTTTCAATCAACATCAATCAACACTCGGAACGCAGCTCTTCATATTAATTGAGACTGAAAAATGGAGCTGCAGAGGGGAGGGGGGACAGTCACAGATCACTGAATATCACTCTCCATTCATTTCGAACATAAGAGGGTCAAATATTATTGTACTGTGGACCACTGTTATAACGCTGACCTGTGCACGACGCACTTACATACACACATAAATCACACCGACTCACAGCTGCTCCCTCTAATTGAAAGATCACACGTCGCGGAGGTGCCAACTAAGGAAATTAAGCTTGGCTCCTAAAAGTCCCAGTACTTAGGAAGATCTGACGCATGCAATCTTCTTTATGAATCTAAATTGGAGGTGACTTTGCAGAGTGTTAAACTCTGAGCTGGCAGTTACAGAAAGATTATTGCTGTCTCTCTTTTTTTCCCCCTTTTCTTTCTCAGCTCTTCAGCTTTGAGGAGCACAGCTGTGGTTATCGCTGGTTTTTGTCAGGAGAGGGACGAGGTCTTGGGCTCTGAGGCGACTCTGACTCTTATCATGAGCTGACTTTGTTTCTGGATATGGGTCTGCTGCCTTAAGCATGCACACCAATACAGAGCAACAGAAACTCACACAAACAACAATGACCCATGTTTTTTCATTAAAGCATGTACACCAAGGCACCGCCTGATCTCTGTTTTATTCCGAACAGACAATAGTTGCTTCCCTCTAAATGGGCCACCCTCGTGCCTTTGTCGAAGATAACACCAAGTTATTTTCCACAACTATGCGCCGCTCCAATTAAACCCCCTGGCTAGAAGCACTAATGGCAGATAAGTGATTAGGACCTAGCGCAGAGATCTGCCCCATTTATTTGATGCAGCAATTAATACTGAAACTGAGGTAACTGAGAGCCAGATTAATGACTCATTTTTTTTCTGCAGAGCAAAAAAGAAAAGGCCAAATTCCCAATGGTTTAGTGATTACTTTTCTTCACAAATTGCAGTTTTCAAGTCCCATCTGCTTTGAGTCATTTGGCCAAAATATTATCTGTTTTCAAGATTCTGCATCGATCCAGACTTTTGCATCAGTATCTCAACAAACAAACTGCAGAGGAAATTCAGGGCAAAATATAAAATAAAATTAAGCTTGTTTGTGTATTCTGCCACAGTAGACCATTTTTCAGTGCCCTCCCAAAACTCTGAGACAAACCTATGGTTTAGGTCATAATTGCTAGTTAGGTAACGGGATGCTGTTCGGTTATTGACGCAAATTAGCGCTATGGAGCATTATTTGATGACGGGATACAGCTACTTTGAGGAGTTTGAGCTGGTCATGAAACAGTCTGAAGTGTATACTGATGTCTCCTTATGGTCCACAAAAGCAAAAGAGAACATCAGTCACAAGATTGATTATTTCTATGTCGTAACTTTTAATGCCTGAAAACTGCTCCTGGGGTTTTTTCTACAAATACTGCTAAATTTAGCTTTCATCCAAAGTGACGGACATCGGAGAGTAAGTAAAACACGAGCAAAGATAGAGAGGAGGAAACGTCAGTAAGTGCAAACTTACAGCTTTAAGTCCGATCAGACACACAAGTGCTGACACACAGTGCACAGAGGCAGAGCCCTTTTTTTAAAGTTCATACATCAACATCAACATCAACATGGACAGCTGTTCTTGAGAGTTATATATATTAATATCTTTAAGTTCTTAGCTGTTCAGGAAAGAACTGGGTCTTTAGCTTTTTCTTAAAGGTGCAAAGGGACTCAGCAGATCGAATTGAGTTTGGTAGTTCTTCCACCAGTGGGGGGCGACAGAGGAGAAGAGTCTAGCTAGAGACTCAGGGCCCTGTTGGGAAGGTTGGATCAGATGCCTTTCATTGGCAGAGCGTAGCGGGCAGGAGGAAGTGTAGCTTGTAGTAATCAGTGTACTTCTAGTGATGAGAGATACAACAGGAAACTCAAAGTACTTGGTCTTTTTCGTTTCTTTGGTTTTTTGAAATTTTCAAAATCCCCCCCAAATAAAAAAAAACAAGAATTGAAGAAAGAAGACAAGAATGAGAGAGTTGAGGTAAGGAGGAGAAGTTTTTCGTCGCTGTTTGGTTAGCGAGCAGCAGTTTTAAATTTGATGCGAGCAGCAACTGGGAGCCAGTGTAAGGAGATGAAGAGCAGAGTGACATGTGTTGTTTTGGGGGGTAGCTGTCAAAGTGTTGAGCTGCATGATGCAGAAATAGCCTCTTTTTTTTTTACTATGTGACATTTTGCTGGATGAGTGATATATTTGACTGTTAAAAGAAAGCAGGATGACATTTTTGAAAGAAAAAAAACATGACAATGATGAATAACTTTAAATGATCTGCTTTGCTGATTATTTTACAAGGGAGGGAATTAGTGCAACAAGTCTGTTTGCGCTAAAGTCTCATTACAATGTAAACATCACTTTTTGGCTCAAATGCAAACCACATTAAAGGCTTAAAAGAAACTTCTAGCTTCTGTGACCTTGTGTCAGAGTCTGATGTTTTTTTTTTGATGCATTCAACCATCCCGACCTCCGGCCTCTGCAGCCACCAGAGCTCTTGTCACTTGAAAATAAACATATTTAGTTTGGGGGGGGCATTGGCTGTTGCAACTGATGCTGCGAATTTTCTTGGGAGAGCAGTCTCTCTGCCACATGTTGTGCAGCTGTTGGATCAAAAACATGCCCACAGGCCTCCTCGTGGGTTAATTGGCTCCGTCAACAATGTTTACATCAGTTACCAAAGTGCCAATAAAACCAGGTTGGATGTGTCAACATGTCAAATTTGATGAGATAGAACTGACATATTAAAGTTCCTCAAACTGCTTTCTTTAAATATGTGTTTTAATCTGGTGTTACGAATATCAATGACACACCTAATGTGTTTTTTTGTAAATAAACCCAAACACGCTCCCCTTTAAGTCTGCTTAAAGGTTACATCTGAAGGGAAAGGTTGCTGCTAACAATGAGACCTCTGCATGGAGGATGAGTCATCAAAGTGACTAATGGCATATTTGTAAGGAAGAAGAGGCTCAGGGGCTATGTAAAGAGCAACCTTCTTTTAATGTTACTTGTGATTTTTGTTTTTCATCTCTACCGTCCCCCCCAGAGCATGTTAAGTACACCACTTTAGCCCTGGAAAAAAAACCTTGTTTATTTAATGGGTTCCTTAAGTGAGTGAGTAAGTGAGAGCGACTGCGTAGTATCCTGTGTAACACATCAGTCAAATTCAGCATTTCTGCTTTTGGAATTTGCACAAATCTGGATTTAAAGCTACAGTAGGCAGCATCAACAATTTTGGTGAAAATACAGTTTGATCAATGAATGGAAATCGTTGCACTAACAATTTTAAATTGAAATGATTTCTTATCAATCTATGTGGGCACCTGTCCCTTTGTATTTAGCAAAAAAAAAAATTCCAGTCTGAATGAAACAACCAATGAGGGTTAGTTTGCACAAAACTAGCCAATCACAGAGAGACTGTACAAACTTGCATCATCCAGTTTCTACGTCACTTGTGTTGGAAGCTCTCTTTTTCTCTCGCTCACTTTCGATCTTTCTCCTTCCATGTGGTGCTGAGAGCACACCAGTCGCTCTTTTTTGGGATGAATATAATCTGCTGTCAGAGTTCCTGATCTCTGAGTTTTGACATAACCTGGTGTGTGGTACAGACAGCAGTGACAATGGCAGGGACGGTGGTTAGCGGTCATGTTAGATTTGTCCTTCGGTTAGAGAGGCTTTAGAATGAGAAGCTATGAAAAAAACAGTTTTCTTATTTTTGGGCATTTGATAGTATCAGTAACCACTGGGGCATTGGGCCAATTTTCTTATAACAGCAACAGAAAGTATAATGCTTCTTTCTTTACCAACATCACAAGCTTTATAATAGCATTCTGCACGCAGGTGAACCTTATCCCACAGAGGTTTGACCCTGATCAACATAAGCCCTGAGTGAACTGTACTCCTCCCTCTGTTTGAATGAATAATCAGGCAACCTGCAAAAATATGACTGTTTATCCAAGCAAGGGAAGCAGGACAAAATTGTTTCCTCCTGAGAGACATTTTACTGCAGTTTGAAATCTGCATTTGACAGCTGCGGTGCTTTTGTTTATGTTTTGTGGCTTTGGCTCTGATGAAAAACATAGTGCTAGGGATGCATAATCATAATGTAGCAGCTTACAGGGCAAACAGCTGGCAGCCAAGGTCACTGGTTTGAATCCCACAATGTTCTGGTGTAAGTGAACGCACTGTCCTGACTGTAGAAAATGTCCACTTCCTGTCCTTGAGCAAGGCACTTTTTCCTCCTGTCAAGGTGAGGGGGATGTACCTGGGCACTTCTGCAAAAAGAACATGCGTGTTCAGCATGTTCAGCAAATCATCCTCCAGGTTGAATAAAGGCTTAAATATAGATATTACAAAAGTAGCTGTTGCAGAAAATGTCTACATCTATCTTGAGGTATCGATGCAGCAGCCTCTGCAAGTAATCCTCTCTTGAAAGTTATTCATTAGAACAACATTAGCACACTTTATTCACAGTTTATTGGCAGACTGAGCTAATGACAGACCCAGCTGCACAAGATTTATGTGGGTGGGTGCCTTATGTTTGCCCATGTGTCTGGATGAAAAACTCAGCAAAGCTAAAAGGCAAACCTGAGCTCTATCACAGATGTATTACAGGATTGTAATCAGAAAGTCAGGTGCTAAGATCTGGCAAAATGCATCATACGGAGCTGGAAATACAAGAATAAGTTGTCATGAATTGTTAATGGAAAATCAACTTGAGCTTGTATAGCGCTTTTCTAGACTTCTGACTACTCAAAGTGCTTTTACACCGCAGGTCACACCTACCCATTCACACACTGATGGTAGAGGCTGCTATGTTAAGTGACCATCGGTATTAGCTAATCCCATTTATACACATTTATACACCGCCAACAAAGTAGCGGGAATAACCAGGAGATTAAGTGTCTTGCCAAAGGAAACATCGGGCTGTGGCTGCAGGAACTGGGGATTGAACCACCACCCTTCTGGTTGAGAGCACTCGACTCACTGAGCCAAGGTGAGAAATGGGATTTAGGAGCAGGAGGGGTTTCATTGCAGCCATACCCCTTGCATTTTTTTCTATCTGCATCTGCATCCAATGTCCTTGTCTTCGAATACAGTGCTCATGTCCTTTGAAATTACTTTCTATAAGCAAATTTACTTCAGACTTTCAGAGAAAAAAAAGATAAAAGTTGAGGCTGGGAAGAAATCAGAAATCTCAAAACCATCCCCCTGAGAGTGGGTGTTGCAGTAACAGCATGCAACAAGGGCATGCTGATGGATTTAAGTCCCTGAAAAAAAATTCTTCACATTCATGCAAAAGTTAAATGACTTTCTATGAAAAAAGTATGCAAATGACTCATTTTTATGATGATAATGATCTAAAATGGGCCTCATTTTCATGCCGGGAATCATTTTCACAGTAAGCGTCATCTGTTTTTAAGTAGTTGATGCTTTTTCCCCAACATTTTCTGCTCATCTTTGCAGGTTCTGCGTTGTATATTCAATAGCACAGCACCAGAAGTGGGCTGGGGCCAAACAGAGTGTGCATCTGTGCCCCCCGAATCAACTCACCCCAAATGGCCCTTCAATCGACTGGAACTTAGTCACATTAGAGAGGCACTTGTGGTGTGAGCAGGCTGCAGTTTGTCATACATATTACCCAACATTCAGATTGAAGCCTAATCGTCTTTTTGTTCACTCCTTCTGTCTCCGCCACTCTTTCTCCCAAATTTCTCCCTCATCTCTAATTAGCCCTTTATGCTCGCTTCTTGCACTTGAAATCGTTCACTCTGTACGGCACATATTCATCTCCTCCGTCTCTCCATCTCTCCGTCATCTCTCGCTTATAGAGATGGATGAAAGGGGATATCAGGGAGTCTGGGTGGAGAGCTCAGCTGATAGGCTGAATCAAGGCAGGTCATTTACTCACCACAAGCCCATCCATCCTGCAACCCACACATATCCCAACTTTCACGCACACATACTTGGCTTGACGCACACTCTCGCACAAACACACTCCTCCTAAATGACTTCCCTCTCTCTGGGTGTATTATTTCACTCCTGGGAAGTCTGCTTTGGAGTTTCAGTATTCAACACGACCGAAGCGAAGGGATCTTTTCCATTAGGGAGTTGTTTGGTCACACATTTCTAAGCACACACACCAAAACAAATACCCTAAGACTAAATATCACACACATTCAGACACGCACCCTGCACCCAAAGCTCTAGACACCTCATTACTGGCGTGGCATGCTTGCACCGCTGGGGTGTTGTGAATAAATGTGTCCCCCCTGAAGTGTCAGCGCCGCGCTCCCCGTGGGCCGACTGTTAATGACATCACGCCACTCTGCATCTGCACTTGGGGAACTGTTGGTATCATTCTCCCGGTAACTAAATAATGCTGCAGTCGCCTTGGTCCAGCTGCCTGCTGGTCGAATTACAACCCACCAAGAGGCTATTTTCTGCCCTGACAGCCTCCGCGCTGGGGCCCTGAACTCCCGAAACAGCTCATTTTACCCCCCAACATGATGGCGTGATTACTGCAAATGCATGACGCCACCTCCAGCAAGCTCAGGAAGATAAAACTGTGCCGCAGGAAAGGAGGGAAGCAGTTATGATATAGAAAATCATGGTGATGGAAAACCGGCGGAAGGTGATGGAGAAGGAACAGGAACATGTCGCCGCTCCGTAGCGCGGTTTTGGTTATTGACAGATGTGCGGCGTAATCAGAATACGCTATGCGCTACTGTAGAGCAGATGGATGAGTAAGGGGAGAAAATGCGATTACAGTGGCAATCATAACTCAGATTAGCCGTCCGCTGTTACCTCTCTGCGCTGTTCAACACTGGAATCAATCACCATCACATCCAGTATGCCGGCTCATATCGCAGCAAAAGGACAAATATTATTCTCCCCAGCAGAGGAAAGAACATTGTCTATAGAGCGAGGACAACAATAGCTCTCTTTAATAAATAACGGCAGCTATTATGATCATAAATAGCGAGCAGGGGCCAGAGGCTGTTTGTAGGGCGGGAGGATGATACATGAATCCATTCAGCATATTTCTGCTGTGGGCTTGTATCTCTGCAAACTGAGGGGATCAAAGGAGCTCCTGACAAAAGAGGCGCAGACGCAGCGTGCTGAGATGACAGCCTTCACCCATGCTAGCAGTGCACTCAGCACTAACATTGGCTGACTGGAGACCTGCGTAACCAGGCCAGAACAGCACATTCAGTCCCCCTGCTGTTTCCTCTATCTGATTATTAGTGATGACATCAGGACATTCGCTGAGCCCGCAGAGGCTCATTGAATCACAAGTCAACTGATAGGGAAAGTGAACACTCTGCACTAGATTACTCCATTTACCAAACATTACAGCCTAGCATGGAAGCATTAGCATACTTTGATATGCACTTGCATGTTTAAACTCCCTCTGGATGTCACTTGATTGAGCTGTGCGACTTGAAATCGTGTAGCAGAAACTTCTTCATGCGTACAAAGCCCAAAAGCACTCGGCTGGTTTGAGTATGTGATCAGTCTGTCTGGGAAACTGCGATTAATATGTGTCTGTGTGTTTGTCCGTGTGTGTGTGTGTGTGTGTGTGTGTGTGTGTGTGTGTGTGTGTGTGTGTGTGTGTGTGTTTTCAGCAGAAGCAGTCGGCAGGTTTTTTCAATTCTTCAGTCGCTTTCAGAGCTCCAGGGGAAAAAAACGTTGATGTGTTCTGTGTCTTGATCATTTAAATTAATTTGAAGCCATGCTGAGAACAATATTCCATTAAATCCTTTGTAAATCACTGGCATTCAGACGGACATACTCACACACACACAAATACACAAACACACACATAGCTCACTAGTGCTTTTACAGACTCTCTTACTCTCTGGGAAACTACTTATGTATACACACAGAGTTTGAAAGAAATTAAGTACCACTACTTTCTCATTTTACTAAAGCAAAGTTTGAGTCTATCTGTACTTTACTTGGGTATTGATTTCTTTCTTTACAAAAATATTTGACTTATACCGACTGCAATTCGTGACAAATGCCCTTCCTTTCTACTTCTTTCATTTTGAAAACAGCCTTTTCTCTGATGCATTTGAGCAGGATTATCTTCTTGTTTTGCATATTTCATCCGACATTGATGGAACAATAACACACAGGTAAGATGATACATTGGGGGGGGGAAATCACAGGGTAAGTAATGATAGGATAGGACACTATATGATACAATAAGATGCAATGAAACCAACAATACGTGGCCCATGATAATGATATAACAACACAGTGAATCTGCAGTAATTGAAAAATTGGTTTAGTCCAGGTTTTACGTATTTATTCACTGCAGTCTGGTGTCAGTTTCTCTTTTTGTCCTGATCATCCTCTGACGTATTTTCACAGCAGTCCGACTTCTTCTTGGCCAACTAACTTCTGTTCACGTCACACTCGTTCATGACATGTTTATCGTTGCCGTGGAAACAGAGGATGTTAGGTCAAAGACCATTACATAAAGAAGTGGGAACTGCTACTGAAAGCTGCCATACTGTTGCTGTATGTGCTGCTGTGATAGAAACAAGTCATGTTAATTATATTTGGATCCATCGCTGGTAAACATATTCTCTTCCTCAGGTCTGTTTCGCCTGTTCGTCTTCACTACAGTCTACCCAGAGTGCGTTTCATTCGGGGGTGGGGTGGGGGTCATGGTGGTAGCAGAGAAAATCACTCCCATGATTCCCCGCCATCTTTTATGTTATCGTTTGTTTTTGTTCTGATTGAGAGCCCCCTGGTGGTGGAATTTATATACTGTGTGATTAATGTTCACATAACATAAAAACTACCTTTAAGGCTTGGCAAGACACAACAGACCACAGAATGAAACCCAAAATCCAAGACAAAAAGGCTGAGTGAATGAAACGTCGATCTAAAAGGAAGAAATCGTAGACACATGGATATAAAAGATTTAAAACGCAGCATTTTCAGAGCAGCAAGACCTCCCCAATCGAGCAGGTTTCCACATTGAAGAAAAGTTTAGCATTTATTCTTCATGATATTCTTCCCAATAAAGCATCAAGTTCAGTCAGCTTTGGACAGAAACAGATGATATGAACATCCTAAAGAGGATTACTTTTTAGTTCTATACTGTGAATACATTTCAGGAATTGAAACTCTCACACTTTCAAATCAGTCAACATTTAATCAGTGCGTCTTCCTTTGACCTGTCTTTAATTCAACTCAAGAATCTGTTTTCTGCATCAGATAGTGTGTCTACTTTTGCCACACCATGCACCTTTATACTAACACAACAACGCAAACACAGCTCGCTGCAGTTGGTTTGACGCCGGTGTACAAAATGATCCTATTTTCTCTCCTTCGCGGAATGATCGCCATAAACTCAGACCCCGGAGGGAAAGAGGAGACATGGCCCGTCAAGACTTTTTTATGGCTTTTCCCACAATCGCTCAGGACCACAATTGTGTTTTTTACGATGTTACTGTATAACCCCCTCCTCTACCAAGCCGCCAGACCACAGAGGAAACTAACAAGATCCTTATGTTTAATGGACTCACATATTCATATACCAGCTGCAGTCACCGAATTGTCACAGCTACCAGCAGACATTTCCCTGTAATCAAACTTAATTCTAAGCGTGCTTTACACATCGCCCCTGCTGTTTCATCGCTCCCCTGATGGGCCTCAATCTCCCACACACTTTTCCTCTCTATCACTGTATAGGAGGCGGTGGATGGAATTGGATGGACTTTAAGTATTTGCATACCTAATATAGTGATGACAGTCATAGAGACATGGCTCCATCTCCATCAGCTGTTAACTGTGAAACAAGATTTAGCCCCATTTCAATCAGTGGCCAGTCCTGTGGTGGAGCCTAATAGTGTGTATCTTACTGCTTATCACTGTGGTTCTGTGAGCCAACAGGCTGTTATGCTTAGATAACCACAGTCATTTGCTGTGTTAAGTGGCTGATTGCTTCACAGTTGTGTTTCTGTGTGCACGTGCGAGTGTGTGTGGCATACTTTCATGCATATGTAAGCACGAAAAATGCAATTTGCAGTGTGTCCCTGTGTATGTTTTCTGCAGTTTGGCATGTGTGTGTGTGTGTATTTGTGAATTTGCACATGCACTTGTGTTCAACAGCGGCAACCTCTTCCCCACACAAAGCTTAGCCTGCAGTAGCCGGCAGCATGGCAGAGTAAGATTAAAGTCACCCATATAACACTTACTACCAGGAGACGTGAGGAAATTAGGAGAAAATTAAACAATGCTATTTGCATACAATTACACAACAGCACGACAAACAGCTCGGTTAGCAAACGTCTGGTGGACTAAACAGCCGTGCTTCATTAACTATGCAAACAACTCTGCTGGCCTTATTCAATCACGCCTGTTCATTTGGACTGTGAGACAAAAAGTCACAAAAATTACACACATTTATCTGTTTCTTTATTCCCTACTGTACAGTTTGTATGCGCTAGAAAAAGGGTGTGATGCTCCTTCAAATAAGAAACAATTTCTGCACTGCGGGTTATATGAGATTGCTTATGTTGGATTCATGTTTTTTTATGCGTGAGCCTACATGTGCTTTGACATTTCAGTCTGACATTCAGGGTACAATACGCTCAGTTTTCAGGCGTGTGAAAAAGAAGGCGTACACCCTGCTGAGAAAATCTTTCCTTTTTCTTCCTCGCTCCTTATTGCTACACACACATTCTCATGCAAACCATCACCTTTTACCTCCGTTCACAAATACGGATATTAAACCACCTATCACTTTCTCCTCCATCTTTCATCTCGAACATATATTCACAGTTTCTCTTCCTATCTTTCGCTGCATCGTCCCCACACACAGCAGGCTCACCTGGTGACAGCATCGAGGAAATATGAATGTGTTCAGTGAAGTGTTGTTGTTTGGAATCCTGCCCCGACCATGAGCTTTGTTTCTGGACTGAATGGGGAAGCTAAGCAGCCATTCACAGGCTCAGGCAGAGGTTGGGTGAAGCAGCTGCGCTGTGCTGGATGCAAACGATTCATGAGTGCAATGTTGAGCCTGAGTGAGGCTGCGGAGTGCTCTCGCAGTATTTCAAGCTGCAGCGAGTTAAAGAGATCTGGAGCCTGGAGCTATGGAGGAAGGATGTGAGGAGATTCTTCACATTTTTGCAGAGATTCAGCTTACATCTTAGGCCTCTTTAGCCTCTTGCTACTGCCAAAACTCTCCAAACACACAAATACACACACACACACACACACACACACAATTCCAGATTCTTGCTTTTTCTCCAACTTGCTTTTAATAAGCTCTCAAACTGCAGGTGCTGCCGTTTCTTATGTTCTCTCTTTTCTACACAGAGAACCCTTTTTTTTTGTTTTTGGCATTGTGCACTCGGTTGCAAACCTTCCAAGTGTCGATGCTTTACTTATGGAGGCCTAAATAAGGAATGAGCTTAGTAACAGGGAGCTGCTACCTCCTGTTCTGATTCAACGCACTCCTGTCGGTTTGCTTACTCCACATTGCCCAAAGATCCCTCTGGGTTTACGCTCGAGTATTCACACTGCGCCGTGTTTGTACTGGATCTGTGTGTTCTTGCTCTGGTGCCTGTGTGTGTGTGTCAGTTTGTTTGCGCGGGCTGTATGTGTGTATGTTTGCTGTCTGTGTGTGAGGGTTTTGTTGTGTGTATTTGTGCACATGCATAGTATTTGAGGACATGAAACTCTTAGGGCCAGCGCATCAAACAGAACCCTGGATTTGTTCAAAAGAGGTTCAGTTCAAGGCTCCTAATATGCAGATGTGTGCACAGGGGGATGGATTTTGTACTTCATATCTGAATAATGCTGACATTCCTTTTAGCTGTGCTTGTCTTGCATCCTTAGTTCAGAGTCTTTATATCCTTGCGCTTGCAGATGAAGCTTTTACCTGAGAATAGAAAGAGGAGATAAGAGCGTGTGCACACAAAAAAACACACACGAACACGCACACTGGAGGTCCTTACAGTTTGAAAATGTGTAGCAGCTCACAGAAAAAAATCTATTGCATTCCTAACCAGGCCTTAAAAAGATCTGTGTACTTAAAAAAAACCCACATCAGCTGGGGTCAGGATTGACTGGAGCAGCAGAGCTGGACTTCGATAGCAGCATGGATGACAGGATCAAGCCTGTAGCCGCTCCCTGCCCACACACACACTCTGTGTTTCTGAAAACTGCCAATAGTCCGCTAACTTTTCAGCTCCAGACAGAACAGCCACCTTTTATCTTGTCTAGACAGCGACATCATAAAAAAATTACCAGCTGCATTCCTCTAGAGATCAAAACTCCACTCAGGTTCCCTAAGGTCCGTTAAAAAAATGACATTTTAAATTCAAATGTCTGATAACCACAACTACAAAGTTGGCCTGGACCCAAAGCAGCAGCACAGGCTGTCAGGAACAAGCACAAACGCATTCAGGCAGCCACAGTGTACTTAAATATCTGTCGGAAGCTTTCTCGCTTGGATGCAGACATAAACGCATATACATTCTTTTTGGTGTGTCACAGGGATAAACAGCGATGTTGCCAGCTTGTGTTTCAGGCAGGCTGGATTAAGCTAGAGTGATGACTGACAGGGATTTTCATTGTTCTTGATAATGCTTCAGGATGCTACATGTAGGATTTTGTCATTGTTTGATTGAAGAGCGTTTGGCCTGTTTTGAAAATGAGTGACAAACGGCTCTATTAAAGTCCAAAAAGAAGCTTTTCCTTTAACACACATGCACAACAAGTGTGCGTTAAATGCAATGCTGGTGACAAATGGAAAAGGAACAGAGGATAGCTAAGAATGGCAGCTGAAAATGACAACCCTGGAGCATAACACATCAAATCACAAGAAACAAGAGCAAACTTTTTGGCTAGTTGGACACCTTACTTTGTCTTTTGAAACCTGTTGTTAGCAAACAACAGGTGGGTCTTATTGGGTCTCCCTCATACATAACCAATATTTTTGTCAGCCTTGATTTTGTGTCAGCGACTCGCAATTTCAAGTATGAGATTCCACAAGGAAGCATTCTTGGTCCTGTTTTGTTTTCATTATATGCCTCCATCTGGAAAAATTATCTCACATCACAATGTCAATTATCATGTAATGCTGATGATACTCATTTGTACATATCTGTGACACAAATGCACTTCAATCTTTTATTGCCTGTCTGACTTACTGTAAGAGGGCTAAGAACAGCCGGGTGTACACGATTCCATTAGTATTATGTTTTACGCAGTAGAACTTATCAAGCAATTTTCAGGTTTAATCAGAGAGGACAGATTTCCCATGCTCCATTACGCTAAGGTTTGTCATTTTGAACACCTCCTAAGTTACTTGTGAGTTGGGATGGGGATCGTTAATTTTAATTGATAATGATACTATTAGTACAGTAAGACTCCTTGATCATCCGACTCCTTAGTCATAGCAAAGTGGCATGAACCCTGCAGATAAATATCTATATATATTAAAGAGGTAGGGGGATTTCACAAGGTCTTGTGCCTCTGGTGTTGAAAAGTGAAGCCGGTGCGGATGTGTAAAAAAACACAGTTCCTCGAGTGTCTACTTGAGGCTGGCTGCGACAGAATTAATACATGTTTACAGCCTGGTACAAAATACTGTTTTGGTCTGAATAGTTAATGTCCTTATGGGGAAAGGGGGTGTTAAAATTCATCCGGTTTGATCTATTGAAGGATACTAATCATGCATAATAAGGTGTGTGACTGATCTGTTCGCAAGTGGCACATTGTAGCCGTTTGTCAGGAGGCTTAAGACCCGCCTAAAACCCACCTCTTTGGCAGTTACTTAGCTGACCAAAAGTAAGGTTAGGACAGCATTTTTAACATGGTTACCATTGGGCTCTGAAATTCCCCTTCCATTATCAGGATACTGAGACTACGTCCATGTTTTCTACAGTCTTTGGTGATACCACTAACGATACTTTTGTATTTTTTGGTGGAAAGATGGGACAACAAATACAACATTCAGCCATCCTCGCAAGCTACCGACCTCCAGAATTATTCTTTGAGTTATTTAATATCTGTTGGCTTGCTATTCAATTTTATTCAAAAACGTTATTAGACAATCAATGTTTGTTTGTGCACCATTAATAGGATTTAAATGACGTGACACAACTCTAGATATAAAGATGCGTTACAGGATCCACAATACTCGATGGCAGTATCAATGACTACTAGATTTCTATCCTCATCCCCACTTGTGAGTGAAATGACCTAGGATGAAGAAGTGAAATTGTTTTTGTTTTTTTTATTCATTTTTTGGCTTTTATGTCTTTATTAGATATAATAGACAGGACAGTGGAAATAGTCAAAATCAGGGAGAGAGAGATGGGCATGACATGTGGGAAAGGAGCCACAGGTCTGACCCAAACCACAGCTTCTGTACAAGGGGTGAGCGAATCAACCACTTTTCCACCAGTGCTGCAGAAGCCCAGTTTTAATAGCAGATTAAGTGTTAAAGGGCTACTCAGATGCCTCTATGCAAAGAAGCTGAAAGCAAGACAAAGAGAAAGAGTTATACCCCTCTGGAAAATGATCCCAGCAGCAGTCATTTTATCTTTAACAGCAGTGTCATTGTTAAATGCTAGGACTATCCTGTGCCCTGTCTTGTTTTTTATCACAGGCTAACCGTGTTCAACTTTTTTTAACAGACAACTCTGTGCTGTTTTGCCAGATCCCGCTGCACTGTATCAGATAAGCACATTTAAATGAACGAAGTGGTTGCATTTTTCATTCCATGCTTCACATATTAGATGTATTTCCAATCAACAGAGCTGTAAGATTCTGTTTACTACTTTTTAGTTATCTTTTTTTTTTTACGCATGGCTGTTTTGTGTTGTTATTAATGCACATTTCCTTAAAAAAAACTTTTTTCAAGTTCACTGAATTGCATTTGTACCTTTAAGCGCAAGAGAAAATGCTCTCTTGGGAGTTATTGCCCTAATATATCACTGGAATTAATTGTGCCAAAACACTGAAATGCATGGCAAGAAGCGACTGCAGTTGTAATAGGCAATAACTCCTGCGATGTGCTTTTTCTAACTTTCATTGGGTCCACTTTGGTGCTTGTCACATCCGATTGCCCACAGACTTTTTGAGTAAGTCCTTCTTCAAAACAGAGAAAACAGCAGAGTGCTTCCCCGACTTATGGGCTGGAACTCATGTCTTAAGGAAAAGGGCTCAAATCTCCTTATCTCTTCAGAATCACATCACGACTCCCACATCTGCCTCCTCCATTCACTCTAATTCGCTTTCTCTCCTAACAGCAGCGACTACAAATACCACTACTATAATGGCACAGGGAGCTCTTGTTATTATTCTCACGTCTTCACTCTTGAAGTAATTCTACTGTTGTGAGTCGCTGTGGATAAGAGCGCTGGCTAAACGCCGCAAATGTAAATGGAATTGTAAAAGAATCTCTCTCAAAGTCAAGGAAATTAAAAGTCAGACATAATTGTCTGTGGAAGAGAAATAATCAAATAAATACTGCTCTAAAACAGCTGACACAGCTGTGAGACGCATCCCTGATGATTTTGATCATGATTAATTTGACAATGATATATTTAGTAAGATTCCTTTTTTTGGATTTCTAGCCATCTGTTTCCACTGAAAGTATAATTTACAGCTTTTTTTAGACTCGTCTAATGTTGTAGCTTTAAGTCCTTTTCATGTGGATGTTATTAACATGAGAGACGCATACATTAACATTTAGCCATACATTAATATTTAAATGATATATGTCGTGCATGGATCGTACCCAGTAGAATGAAAGCAGTTATAGATTCAAACACTAATTCCTGCAGCTGCCTCGGGGCTCTGTTTTTGATCCTTTTTTTTGTCACTTTTGAAACTCTGAGTCCTTTGACAAAATAAGCATGATGTTAGCTTCAAACCTGGCAGTAAGATACTGAATAATACCCACACCTGTAACAGGAATCTCCTTCCTATCTCTGTTCTTCTGTGCCACCTGCTGCCATCACCTCCACCTCCGCCATCTTTCCAGCCCCCTATTGAGTTCAAACACAGACGCCTATTTTTACTTTTCCCCACACACACACCACTCTCCCTTCAAGACTCTCCCAGGAGACAACGCTGCATTAATTCATCCATGTCTTTGCAGACTTCACTCAAATATTTTTTTCCTATTCTCTTATGGGATTCAAGGACTTTCGGCGGAGGGTCGCTCTGTTTACTTTGTACTCCCGGGTGGGATATTTCCATTTGAATGATCGTGTGTTGAAGTTTGGTTTAGATATCTTCAGAGACACCTGAGCGTGTGAGGGTGCATTCCACAAGTTTCTCTTTGCATACTGAATGCTACTGCATGGATTCTTTAACTACTATAAGCACATGTTTTTGGTGCATGTACATGTTATGGAGAAGGTGAAAATGTGTATGCATTTGTGCCAGAGGGTGTTTATCGGCATATTGAGTTGTGCACTCCTTTCATGTTAGCTCGGCGAGCTTGTGAGAATCTTAACTTGAGTCACGTTAAGCTCAACTTTGGGCTCACTATATAAAAGCAGCCCCCACAACCCCCCTCCTCAACCTTGCCTGGAGCACTGATGGGATGAAAAATGGAAAGAAGCCCCAAAGGAAGGAGGAGGACGGTCCATCTGTGAGCTGCATTCAAGGACAACAGTGTTATCCACTTTGGAACAGTATGAAACAAGCCAGTGTTTTCAGCTGGGTTTGGAAATGCTGGGCTTCTGGATGAACTGTGGATGCTACTGTTGTCTTGCCAAGCCAACTGCGATGTTGCAGATTAGATGCGAATCATTGACTCCTTGTTTGTATCAGCGCCACTCTTCTTATTCAGGGTGAGAGATAATGAACAAATGTGACGGATTGCTTCTGATCATCGTTGTGCTGAATTATTGCAGCAACAGGGATTGTTTTGCAGCACTCCAGCGCCCATAAAAGCTGCATTTAATGTGATTGTATGTTATTCAGGCCCGAGGTGTTGGGGTATGGCTTTATCTATTAATCTCTGTTTTGATCTTGTTTTCTGTTTTCCCTCCTCCCTTTTTCTCTCTCCCTCTTGTGCCCCGTCCTCAATCATTTTGCTGTTGTTCCCTCTAACTTTCTCTCTTCTCTTTTTTCTCTTTCACCTCTTCCTACTCCTCCTTCCTGTCCTCCTTCATAGAACCGATTCCACCTGCAGATGTCTGCCCGTGTGCCTCCATCAACCCTGGGCACTCTGCTGCTGGCTGTCCTGCAGGGGAAAGACGGGGACAGGGACAGAGGAAGCCGGGGGGAGGACAGCTGGGGAGGAGCAGCTGTGATTTGCCCTGGGTGGGAGGAAGGAGGTGATGGATTGCTGTCTCACCTGCAGACGCACAGCGGCTCTTCGTGGCATTTATGGGATATCATCAACTTGACCCATATCTCTGGGGGCGAGGATAGAAGAGGGGATGCCAGTGAGGAGCGGAGGGAGGATCAGAGGGAAGAGGAGGCTTTGAAGATCCTCTCCACCAGTTTTCTGCGCTCCCCCTCTCCTATCTCTTCCGTTCTCCTCCTGGGATCTGACCCAGAGTGTCTCTCTTCTGTCCTACGGGCCGCTCAGCGCCTCGCTCCATCGCTACCAGCACTGCAGTGGATTATGGGATATCCCTTGTCTCCAGATTCGCTCCACACTCTCGGAGGGCCCCTTGGACTATTGGCCTATGGGGAGGTCGGACGTAAGCCAATCAGCTTCTACATAAGGGATGCTTTGCAGTTGATTGGTCGTGCGGTCACTGCGGCGACCATGGTCAGG
This sequence comes from Tautogolabrus adspersus, assembly GCA_020745685.1. Lineage (NCBI taxonomy): Eukaryota > Metazoa > Chordata > Actinopteri > Labriformes > Labridae > Tautogolabrus > Tautogolabrus adspersus. The sequence goes on from CM036552.1 coordinate 20,444,028, forward strand.
CCAGACTTGGCACTGATTCAGAACATGGTGAACTGTTACGACAAACCGAACAGGCATGAGCTGCCCTCTTCAGGACAATATCTGGCCAGGTAGATGCACACACTGTTCATATGTGATAAATGCAAATTAGGTTGGTTGTAGATATGAAGTGAATAATTATCAAAGCCGATGCAGATACAAATTATAATTACATTTTAACCGATTGCAATACTGATGTTTATTTCATTTCCTCTTTGTAATTCTTAGTGTCGGTTTTGCAAATGTGTTTTGATATAACTAAATAGTTTGTTAGTAGTCTCTCTTATCACTGGAACGTGTCTTACAAACCTCATGTCGCTGATCTAGCTCATAGACGGTGTAAGACTCAAACACAGCCGATATTTTCAGCAGTTTCTCCAGCAGGTGACATCATCTGCACAATAAAAAACTCTTCACTAAGTAAGCTGTTAGGTACTAGCTTGTCAACTATAAATTGACGCGAAACAGACATTGGCTACTGACATCAGTGCATACCACATTATTTTCTGATAAGCCAATATTTGTCAGCAGGGCCCATATCAGCCAACACAGATGTTCAACCGATGCATCAGTGCATCTATAGTTAGTTCATCCAAAGTAAAAAAACATGTTCTTATACATTTTGCAGTATAAGAGTGAGCTGTGATTTTGATTTAGAGAAACATTTTGTTTTTTTTAAACATAAGACTCTCGTAAGAATGGAGGGATACTCCAAGACTGCCTAAAATGTGTATTGTTTATTGGATATCTTTATACACTGGCTGGCCAAAAAAAAGGTCACCACCTGGATTTAACTAAGTAAATAGGTAAGAGCCTCCTATTAGATAACAAGTTATTTAACCCTAACTAATGCAGTGAGTAGCTTCTCATTTGTTAAACAACCATGTCGAATGACACATCCTGTGGTTGTGGAAAAGACGTTAATCTGTTTCAGAAGGGTCAAATTATTGGCATGCATCAAGCAGAGAAAACATCTAAGGAGATTGCTGAAACTGCTAAAATTGGGTTAAGAACTGTCCAACGCATTATTGAAAACTGGAAGGACAGTGGGGAAACATCGTCTTCGAGGAAGAAATGTGGTCGGAAAAAAATCTTGAATGATCGTGATCGGCGGTCACTTAAACGTTTGTAGAACTCGCTATTAGCGAAAGTAAGAGCATTTCCACACACACACAATGCGAAAACGATGCCACAGCGAATGCATGCCGTAATCAAAGCTAAAGGCGGTCCAATGAAATATTAGTGTGTGACCTTTATTTTGGCCAGGCAGTGTATATTAGCCCCCCTAAAATTGGCTTTTTTCTTCTTCTTCAAAACAGTTTACTAAACAGAACTTGTATTTTCTATGGCTGTCCCGTACAGCTACTGCCTTATAGCAGCAGAGAAGAACAGTGTACTGCTAGGCTAGCACCACACTCCCTACTGTTAGCAAAATGTCTCGTCAGTCAAAGCTAGCGAAATGTAGGTAGGCAAATGTTTATCTCCCTCAGTGTTTTCCAGTCACTAATTCAAGGTTGGTTGTTCTTAAATGAATACTTTAGCCCAGATATCCAAATTGGTATGAGTAAGCAAAAAAACGGTATTGGACTTTTTCGTCGAACTTTTAAATCTGTTTGTATAATTTGGGTCGACCAAACCCTGAAAGACAAATTAGCACAGAGCAATATTTCTTCCGTGAGTCCATGCTAAAGGTCAGGATTGAGGCTAGACCCTGAGCAGCACGTTCTTGCTGGTATGCAGTTGCAGAAATGTAAGACGTGCAGAGCTTTAGGCTACATAGGATTAGTAGTGGTTTGGTCAGGGATGGATCTCAAATAGACTATAAACCCTGCAGCCTCCAAGTCACTTACAAATTCTCAGCAAAGTTCCCAAAAGTGCAGACATTTAAATCACCAAGTAATTTATGGAAGACACTGACAAACACCAATTTAATTCTCTGTCCACACCTTTAAATGTCTGTACGCTTGTTAGCTTTCTGATAGACACTTTGGCATATTTTCTTAAGTTGCTTGCTACACTTGTGGTACTGTACGCTTTGGTTTGTTGCCCTTGTCTGTCCTCTGCACCGTGGGGGTGTTTCCTTCTAAGTGGCGCTGTCATACAGGGGGGTGGGAGGAGGTCTTTATGGCATACAGATTCACAGACTGACACCAGAGAGTTTCGCCTGTGTCTCTTTGCTGCTTCTGCCGCTGCCGCTTCAATCCCTGCAGCTTTTAAAAGGACCCCTGACAGCTTTCACTGCCTCTGTCAAGGTGCGGTTTATGATAACACATACATGCATGCTATATAAGCATTGAAATACATATCAAACACAAATGCTTTCACTTAAGGCAGAAAAAATAAATCCTCACGTTTGTACACAGCAAAAATAGAACCCTCATACAACCATAAATTACAATCCCTTTAATGCCAAATGTGGCTGATACTGAGTGATGCACTGAAGCACCATTAACATCAGAAAAGGCCATAAACTCACTCTAGAGCAAATATCTACGCTTTGCTAGGTGACATGGATATTTTTTAAACAGTGCAAAGGATAAACAGTATGGTTCCAACTTTTACAGCCATGTAGTACTAGTGAGAGAAGGATTTGTGGTTTGAGTGGGGCCCAAAGCAAATATTGAACACACACAAGTTTCTGCCAGCTGAGAGTGATCATCAACACCACCCACATAATCACAAGTTGGATTCTCACAGTGTTCTCTCTCTTTGCGGAGCTAAGTAAAGCCTTGGGATGCCAAAACAATTTAGCATGGACAGCCAGAGGCAGCATCAAGTGGAGTGGGAGTTGAGCTACAAAGCAATATCAATGGACATTTATTATCAGGGCGAAAAGAAGTTTACTAGATTTAAAGTGATTAAATTGTTCATTTTCATCTTCACTAGAAGCTTGGCTTACTTGATCGCGATGTCCGGCTGTCAGTCGGTCCAGAACTTTGGACCAGGCTGAATAATTCATCAGTTGGATGGATTTATTTTTTATGTTGTAGTGTTCCCAAGATAATGAAGCCTACTATCTTGCAATGCCCTGCTATTTTCTGTACTATTAGGACGAGGTTGACATAGATTAGGTTGAAATGCATGGACAATGAAATGTTGTGTATATTTAACAAGTTAGAGTTTTCCGATACCAGCATCGATTCTTCTGACACTGCCTAAAAACTGGTTTCAGCGGATATTCCATTCAATGCACCGATCAAATACCTTAAACCTCACTGATGATCGACCGGTTATAAGTAAAATATCCTGCGACATTAACAGCAATGTGGTGCTGGTAGAGAGTGTTCTGAATGTCAAAGCAAGAAAACATCAATCTGTATTTTTCCACCATGTTGTATTGATGGTGTCTAAGGGGTTCTTGACAGTGATCAATAGTCAACTCCTTGTATGGGAATTGGTATCAGAAAAGGAAAATAATGGCATCAAAACATCTTTACCAAAGTGGATTACTTAAAGCCAACTTCAATGATCCATTGACCTATCATCTGTAGCGCTATCATCAAGGCCAAACTTTGTAATTGGTCTGGAAGTTCAGTTTTTGAAACCATTGTTTCATTCCAAATCTGTCAAATACAGACACAATATCAAGGCCATCTTATACAATCTCATACACAATATCCTTTAGTGTCTGCATGAGATACAGAGGACTGTAACTGACTACAATACTGACCCATTAATGGCACAAAAAAAAACTGGTGTCAGTGATGTAGAAGAATCCCCAATAAAGTCTGGTTTAGGCAGGAATACTAAGGCACTGGATGAGCAAACAACACAGGACCAATCCAAAAGTCAATTTTGACTCATTTTTTAAACCTCTCCTGTCCAATAATGTTTCTTCTGCAACTTCAGCAAAAGAGTTTATTGCCATTGTTGGATGAGAATGCGCGGTTTATGACCCAATAACTCCGAGTTAAGGCCATTCACATCAAACTGAAACTTAACTTTGTGGTAAAACATAAAAGGCACGCTAACAGTAACAGGCTGAACTGAGATTGTGTTCTTGTTAATATGCTGAATATCACACAGTAACATGATCAATGTGAGAATGTTGCATGTCTTGGTCAGGACACTCTTGAAAAAAAGAGTTTTATGTCAATGGGTTTTTCTCTTGGTTAAATAAATGTTAAATTAACAAAGAGCTTCTAACTGTACACTCTAATTCATGTTTCACTTTAAGCCTTAACACTTTATCAGAAAATAATGAGGAATGTGTTCAAACTCACTGAAACTTCAGCAGGACAACAGAGAAAGTCACAATCTCTGTAGAGGTTCAATTAGGACAAAGTCTATGATATCAGAAATGACTATATGATAAAGTCCTCCCTAATATATTGCTAGTGACCTTTGTTCCTGGCCTGTGAGAGACTGATAAAAGCGGTTGCTCTATCGCACCATTCAAACCGGTCCAGTTAGACACCATGCCCTCCAGTGTGCTCCCTGATTCTTATCCCTCCCCTGCAACAGCCAGACATGCCAATGCTCCAGAGAGCCTTTACAAAGCTCCAGGATGTGAGAGACTTCCACATGGAAAAGGCAATTAACAGTTCAATGCCCAAGGGACAGAGCGAGGAAGGCATGGGAGGAGAGAGGATGTCTTGAGATATAAGCAAGTGAGGAAGGTATGAGGGAGCCAGAGTAAAGATATGAGAAACTGGACACTTTGATGTGGTTCTTCTGAATGTCCAGAATCAAAAAAAAAAGTCCCTGGGTGCTTATTCCCCAAAATACATTAGAGAGAAAGGAGACAGTGGTCAAAGACAAACACATAGATGAAAGACGGGAAGTAGGAAATGGCTAGCGGAAAGAAAGAAGAATCTTGTGTGGGGAAAGGATGTGAAGCAGGAGAAAACAAGGAGAGAAGGGAGGGAAATTGATAGAGGGTTGTTGTTATCAGAGTGAGATCTGTCAGTCAGTGCCATCTCACTTGGCACGGCTGCCACGCTGATTTTATCTCCCCTGAAGAGATTAAAAGCACTGAAACAAGCAGACCTCGTATCATCCCAGAGATACAAAGTGAGAGGGAGTAAACTTTCCACCAAACTAAAGGAGATGGTGCGATAACAGAGTGAGACACATGCCCGGGACTCTCTTATGGAGTCATCATTTAAGGGCCACTCCGCTGACATTTACTCTCTGAGTGAGTAAAGCGAGGCCAGGTGTTAGTGAGGGGACGCTATCGCTCTCTGACACCACGGGCCGACTTATCAACCTGCTTTGACATCCAGAGTCATTCTTTAAAAGCTGCAGCCTCTGGCCCAATGTAGCCGAACGTAACACATAACGCGTAACTAAAAGGTGAAGCTGGTTTAAAGTGTGGCATGCTTTAACAACCATGCTCTTCTCTCAGCATAATCGCCCACTTCTATCTTATGTTCCTATTTCTGGACATGATAATGACACAAACTGCACAAAAAGGGCTCCAAAGTTTTTACTCAGATAAGAGACGTGAAGTGAAGCTTAAGTGTAATTTTTTTTTTGTGGCCAGCCGCAGCAACCACAGGATAGTATATGAGTCTGGAGTGGGTTGGCTTGATGAATCTGCTGTCTATGGGATATGATGATTCAGCCGAGCTATTACCATGAGTGATTTCAGCTCAAGGCAAGGATAGCACTTCCGCTTTATGGTCACAGAGACAGAGGGAGCTGCTGATGAGGAAACATAAGTTAACGCAGAATTGGATGGGTATGACTCTCAAATCAGAGGCTTTTTCATCAGGCTCAAAGTACTATAGTGCGAGGAATTGGTTTGTGAATTTATATTACGCTGTTCAACGAAATCCGAAGGACAATTATGAACAAAAACACAAGCAGAGCACACAAAAAACATGTCATACATTTCTTTTTTTTCTGTGGTGCAGATAGGCTTTAGTCCAGGCAAGCCTCAGAGGAGGTTAATGAACCACATGATCAATTTAGCTTTCACTTTACATTGCATACCCCATATTTTGGGGAAGTGCTTCAGCAGCAGGCTCCATTCTGTGTTCATCAATTCAGCTGATAACTTGATGAGAGATGAGACAAATAAAATAGAAAGACAGTATATAACAAGGGCAAGACAGAAAAGCGATTTTCCTCCCCTGAGAAAAAAGCTAAGGCTTTACAAACCTTTTCCATTAACTGGAAGGAAAACTTGCCATTTCTAGCCTTGACCCAGACATAATCAACAGTCCCTGCACGGTTCAGCACCCATACTGAATGCAGTGATCCCTGCATACTTTAACATTTAAGCACCCACCCCATACGATTTCCAATGACCTCTTGACAATTCCTGACTAATCAAGACATGATCAAACAGTACTTGTATGGCTTCACATTGAGACGGCACCTGACGATGTCCGTATGATCAAATGCTAAGACATGAGCCAACAATCCCTGCACGGTTCAAGAGGCCAGGGCAGATTTATGTGTGAACGGGGATTGCTCTTCCTAATGCATTCCGCCGTAAAGACCAATACGGTGTCACCAGGCGAGTGAGACGAATAGCAATGACTGTCTGTATGGACCAGCAGATAGGAGGGGACTCTCACTGCTCTGAATTCACTTTTAATTACAAACTTCTTGGAGATGAAACCCATCTGAGTCTAGACTTAAAAAAAGCTTCACAACACGGCCATGTCATTGCACCATCGTGTTAAAATATTCCTTGCTTTCTCTTTGGGTTTTCTATTTGGCCCATTAAGTGTTGTATTTGATTGCAGGCAACATTTCTAAACTGCTATAACCCAGCATGGATCTTGCAGTTATTCCAAATGTTGTTTTCTCTGGCTTATTGTCTGCATTTCTCTTTCTTTCCCTTGAGGTTTCTCTCCAACACTTCCTTCACCGGGGCCACAGGCCTGATCCAGGTGGATGCTGGCCTATCTCGAGTCTCCTCCTCCCAGCTGTTCCATGTATGGAGCCTGAAGAGGGGTGCTCTTGGCCAGCCAGCCTGGGTGACCGTAGGCCAGTGGACCCGAGGCAGGCTGGAGTTAGAAGGAGGCATCCTGGGACTGGTGGGAGGCTTCAGAAGCAGTCAGGGACAAGGTCTTGGAGCTGGGGTGAGGGGAGGGGACGGCCAGGGGGATAGTCACATTGGAGGACGCTGGAGGCCAGGATTTTCCGTTGAGGGACAACGCCTGAGGGTAGTTACACTGGTGGAACACCCATTTGTCTTCACACGCGAGGTGGATGAGGATGGATTGTGTCCAGCAGGTCAACTATGCTTAGACCCAAGAACCAACAGGTCTGACATAATCCATGCCCTCTTCAACCAGCTGCATAACCCAAACGCTACTGCTGCAGAATGGGAGGGCATTGGTGAGTTTTGTTTTTGAATTATTGTTGTGTTGAAGAACTATGAAGAGGTCAAAAGGCTCCAGCAACACTTGTAGTATAAATATCAACTTTACTTTATGAGACCAAGACTAGATAATGCGGATGTGGTGTTGGTCCATTGTGAGTGCGCCTCAGAGTAGCAAAGTGCTGCCAAGGTGCATGGAGTGCTCAAAAAGCTCCAGCAGCCCTTGAAGTATAATAATGAACTTTATTTGACCATGGTGGTAAAGAACTATCACAACACTCGTGGGACATTCATGAGTACAGATCTATGACAAATTAAAGATACCTATGTCATTACTCTTAGAGCTTATTGCTATGTCACTGTCCACATTTCAGTTGCTTCTTCTCAAGATTGAAGTGGATTTTAGAAGCAAAAATCAATAAGGGATCAAGGCTGGCCAGTCCATTTCTGAAGTATTCCCAGTGCATTGTCTAGGGGTTAGGTCTACAGCCAAATCTCTGTTTCATGAGTGATGAGCATTGAAGGTGTTAAATCAATAGGACTACAAGAAAAAGAAAAACCACACACTATATCTCACAAAGGACATAATACACAAAGCCCGCTGTACAGCAGGGAAGTACAAGGCATCCAAACTTTCTTTGAAATGAATTTGAGGATGGAAAATGGAAGACAGCAAATTGAAGTGCAAATTTGCATTGAGGAAAGTACCTATTATTTAGTATCTAGGGTTTCAAGAAGTATAGACATAGTTGTAAAATACATGGCAGTGGTACCTCTTCTCAATATACAATAAATATAAAATATCTGATCTCAAAATTCCATATTCTATCTTGGCAGAACGAGCGCAGACTTGTGCCAAGTTTCAAGAGCGATTGGCATACTCCTTAATCTGTATTGACTGCGTTTGCAAAACAAGGTTTGCCAGGAAAATCAAAGTGGCAGAAAGTTTATGAATTTATATCATAGCGTGTCCATCTTGCCAACTTCTTTTTTCTTGCCTTAAGTTGATCAAGGATTTGTTACATTTTAATTTGACAAAATATTTTCCTAGCCTTGGTGCAGGGGTCATTTACAACACTCGTACACAAGTTTCCCAAATAGATGGATGAGGTTTTTCCAATGATCCATAGTCAATATTTGTGGACAAAATCCCATTGGGGAAACCCCAGTACTTACAATTCTTGAGTATGAATAACAGAATGGATACATTTCACATCATAATCTCTTCTTTCCTGTCAGACCTGCCAGAGGACCTGAGGAGGTGCTGCTATGGGTACTGTATCGACTTGTTGGAGAAACTTGCGGAAGACATGGGATTTACCTTTGACCTTTACATTGTGGGGGACGGAAAGTACGGAGCATTAAGTGGGACGGGACGTTGGACGGGGCTGGTCGGGGACCTGCTGAGCGGAACAGCTGACATGGCCGTCACTTCTTTCTCCATCAACTCTGCCAGGAGCAGAGTCATTGATTTTACCTCGCCCTTCTACTCCACCAGCCTGGGCATTCTGGTACTATTGCTTCAAGTCATCATTAGTTTGTTGGAGTTCTGAGTGTGTATTTTAATGATTGTACAAGACGTGGGGCATGTCCCGAAAATATACTGCATTGTGACACCATTGCAATCATCAGTGTTTCTTTGATTTGTCAGTTTCTCTCTTTCTCTTTGGCTGACTTTATTTCAGTATGATGATATAGTCTGCAAACACTTAATTTCACCCTGTTGCCCTGCTCAACCAAACTTCTTGTGAGGAATAGGAGATCATTAGCTGTGAATAATTAGTTTGCTACATCTTCGGTGCACCTTAATTATGAAAGTTCAAATTTAATGGCAGTTTAAGAGTTTAGGAGTTCAACAAGCACTTTGAGAAGCCATCTTAGCAGAGTTCTCAAACATGCTGCAGTTATTCTTTGATTTCTTAACATGTCCCTCTGTGCCTGACAAACTGCAGTGCATAATATGATCTGACAATTTGGTTCCATTTGAAAATGTGTACTCCATTATTTGAAATACAGATTGCTTGCCCTTCCAAAATGATGGATAGTACATAATAAAAACATGTTATGCAATTTTTCTTGTTATGCCCAGGAGGGTTTAAGCAAAGTTTACAGACAAGATCCTTCAAACTTGAGGCTGAATTTAAATCACAATGTTGTACAAATTGCACTATATGTATCACTTGCAGATAGAAATCAACTGCATCAAGCCAGTTTCTTGCTAATTTTGTGTTTTTGTTTCTGACCAACAGGTTCGTAGCAGAGACACTGCTGCCCCAATTGGAGCCTTTATGTGGCCTCTCCACTGGTCCATGTGGGTGGGTATTTTTGTCACGCTCCATCTCACCGCACTCTTCCTCACCTTGTACGAGTGGAACAGCCCCTTCGGCATGACACCCCACGGCAGGAACAGGCTGCGAGTGTTCTCTTATTCCTCCGCCCTCAATCTCTGCTATGCCATACTGTTTGGACGCACTGTCGCTACCAAGGTAAACTAGCTCTCATCTGTGTGATAAATTGGCATCATGCAAGGTAGGGAAAATAAATTGCAGCAGAAGGGAGGAGGGGATTTGCATTATGGGAAAATCTACACAAACAGTGAAGGCAAGTGAAAAGAGAAGGTTAGAAGTGAAAGAGGATAGAAACGGCTCGGGAGGAGGAAAGATAGATAGGGGAGAGGTTAAAAAGGTAGGCAGTGATAAAGTAGGGAGCTACAAGGAGGATAATGCACATACAGGGAGGGAGAGGGGAAAGGGTAAGTGGGCCGACAGAGATTGAAGGAGTTATGGGGAGGATGATGGGGATGGATGAAGGTGGAAAAAGAGGGAGTGAGTAGAGGTTAATTCCATGAAGTAGGCTGAACCAAAGTTGAAAACAAGAAGGCAGGTGTAAGATAGCCAGTGGGGGGTGGAAAGGTTAGAGGGCAAATCGGGAAATGGGCTCAAAAAGGAGGTAATACGAGGGTTGACAGAAAGATAGTGAGACAGGGTTGAAAGGGTAAGTGGGCAAGCAGAGACGAGAAGAGCAACACAATGAGGGTGACATGGAGGTGGGCAGATGGGTGATGATGTAAAGGGGAGAGAGCAGGTGGGCGGGCAAGATGGAGGGCCAGGTAACAAAGGTTAGAAAGAGAAGGCAACGAGTGAGGCAAGAGATAATTTAAGATGAACCAAGACAAATCAAAAGAATTGTTGTTGTTGAAAAACAATCATTTGAAGATTGAAAAATAACTAATTTTTTTCATTTTGTAAGGTAAAAACACATGAATATATTAAATGTCAGATTTGACTGATTATGTCACACCCGCAGTAACATTACAGCGCATACTCAATTTCAGCAGAGATGAAAAACAACTGTTTTCTGCATTCTTTGTATTTTTTAAACAGCATCATACTGTGCTAGAATCCATCATTTTGATTACTAGTGCTTTCTTTTCAAATTTCCGTGAGGCACATAAAATATCTCAAACATCATTTGTTTTAATTACTCTCATCTATCCTCCCCTGCTAAGTGAGCATGCACCAAGTCATTATACTTTTTTAAACGCATATTCAAACCTAGTCCCTAAAGGAAGGGGTGCAAATTACTTGGTTGAACATGGGCAAACTGATTAGAGAGACCTTCCAATAATTGAAAGGTCACAGGTTTGATCCTTGCAACTGGAAATGTGTCAATTGAAGGTTTTGTCCATTAGCAGAGTTGCGACCTGTTAAAATTCCCTTGAGCAACTCTTGTAACCTCTGTGTTCTGGGTCAGCGCCAAACAGTCATGATTATTTAGGCCATGGGGAAGACATTGGGCAACTAAATGGATTGCTTGACTGCTAATAAGGAATATTTCCATGGAGTCACCTTTATTGTAGTGGTTAGTTTGACTTATTTGAAAAGTAAGAAACAAATAACTCAAATGGAAATAAGCTTGAAATCTTTTCCAAAGCAAACCCCAAAAAAGCGTAACACTCATAACAGTTTGTCCAGTCATTGGCGTTACTTATTGTAATCTAGCAATACTTGATACACATTACAATGTCATTAACAAACCAGGCCTTCATCAATTTGTACAATTAAAAGTTTGGTTAAAAAAATTCTACAAGACTCTTTCATTCACAGTGTGGTATTTCCCCACTTTCTGGAAGCTCTCCCTGGATACTAGCAGAGGATAATGTAGCAGCTGTGTCTTTCTCTGTATTGGATTTGGTTAAGCACTTTTTCTAACCCAGCTAAAGTAACCCGAAACAACACAACATTTGCTAAACATATTTGTTAGTCCTCAGAAGCCTTTAAAAGTAAAAAAGAATGTCAGATGAGATGCCAGAAAGGGTTTTTGTTCAAATGACATTATAGTACATGACATTTTCCCCCATCAACTGCACATGGACATAATCTGAGTGACATCACCCATTGGTTTCTGAAGCTTGTTTTGAATCTGAAGGACGGCAGTCGGTTTTGCATTGCGCTCCCTTGAAAACTGTGGTATTTGATCAGAGCCATCAGTGCCAAGTTGAACTGTATTTCAATTTTGCAATAAATGGTTAAATCTCTGACTGAAGTGAAGTTGCCCTCCTGTCAGTCAGATCAGCCATTATCCTAAGCAAGCAGGACTCTTGGTCTTGATTAAATCAAAACAAAGGAGAAATCATTTTATAAAATCCACCCCCATGGAGAGTGTGCCAATATAAACATGAGCTATTCAGACCAAAACCGTTGTTTGAAGCAGGCTGTAAACATGTTATTTCTCATGTCAAAATCATAATTTTAACATGGGTTTTGATGGGGCCTTTGCAGCCAGCCTCTTGGAACTACAGTTTTTTGCACCTCTGCATTAGCTTCCTTTTTCAACACAGGAGTTTGCTGCTTGGTTATTCACAAATATAATATATAAAGCCTCCTGAAAAGTATGCTAGCCCTACACTGCTAGCCTTTACAAGAACAATGTTGACATTTTGCCTGAGACATAACGCTGTATTTTTATTTAAACATGATAGCAGTTAACTCATTCACAATGAAGTCATCTTTATGTTGTTTTAAAGTAAATCTGCTAAAATTTTCAAATGACATTTAAAAGTTAGGCATAGGCATTGATAGTGCAACACATGGTGCTAATGGTGTAATTGGGACGGCAGTAACTCAGTCTGTAGGGACTTGGGTTAGGAACGGGAGGGTCGTAAGTTATTTCAGCCAATGTGTGTGTAGCATGTCTCTATAACAGAGTGTAAAAAATGAATTTGAACCCTTTTAGGAATGAATAAAGGGATTAATAAAGTATATCTTCTTCTAATGTGAGCTAAATAGCTAGCTTGCCATTGACAGCAAGCTTAATAGCTAGCTGCCACATTAGTTGTCAGACAGCTAGCAAACATGTGGCAGGCTTGACGTTAGAATCTTGTTTTTGTCTACCACTGCACAGTATACCCACATTTTCTTAAATTATTTACACATTCAAGTTGTTAGCATGCCCCTCTTATCGTTGTTAACTCTGCATAGAAAGAGAAACTTGAAAGGCTTAACAAGAGTAACTGAGAGGGACACGACTTCAATTACAATTTTTGTGTTAGCATATTAGTTATGTAGCATTTCGGCAAAATGTGAAATTAAAAAAACCTTGTGAAAAAAACACCTACATAGAAGCAGTGAATGCACACTGATCATTATGTATTCATCATTCATTCTCTAAGCTGCCCAACACAATATTAGTGAAGAATTTGTGCTTTAAGTGAGCATGCCGTCCTCCTTTTCTCCTAGTTCACCCAATCATTATGCGGAGAATCCAAACACCTTCGTAATAATGGGTTACAACCTTGTTTTTATAATTAATGTCTCATTAATCTCGAGCCTCGGAAACACTAGAAATTCACCTCTTTTCTTCTGTTAAGTGGATTTTAATTGGCAGGATGAATAAATGATCACAGTGTTCAGGTGGATTCTGTCCCCTAGGCAGGCAATTTCATGGCAGGATATTTCTGACGTGTCTCACAAACAGTCACACTTTGTGTAATTTGCTATTCTTGTCTGCTGTGTTGTTAAAAATCCGATAACCTTTAGTCAGGGGTTAAATCTGAATATGAGGGGGGAGAATGAGGGTGAGGAGGTTGAGATAATGGGGGGTTCTGCATTTATGTCAAAACCTGAAAGAAATTTTCCTGACACATTTGTCCCTTTACTTTTCTTGTGTACAAAGTTTGTTATCTGTATTTCCTCCATGTTGTCAGTCTGTTTCCTTTTTGTCTTGACATTGTGACATTTTCACTTTTGAGCTTAGGTATTTTTAGCTTCCCTTATCCTTCAGATCTGCTTTTTTTCCCTCTCTTTGATCCTTGTATAAATCTTTATACTCAAAGCAGTATACAGAAGCAAAATAAACCCAGATAATAATCGAAAAAAATTCTCTCTCCACTCTGCAGACTCCAAAATGCTGGACTGGGCGCTTCCTGATGAACCTTTGGGCCATCTTCTGCTTACTGGTGCTGTCCAGCTATACCGCTAACCTAGCTGCAGTCATGGTGGGGGAAAAGACCTTCGAGCAGGTCTCAGGAATTCACGACGACAAGGTCAGACTGCGCACAAGGACACAAACTTGCAACCGCATACATGTCGGCACACCATACACACACACATACAGACCCACAGCGACATGTACACACAAACTAATCTCACACAAGGACGGGCTAATGAGCAAAGAGCGGAATTATTTGTGCGGGATTATCACTTTCTCCTATCCGTAACCCTGTAGGGAGTTTATGAGCCCCATCATGATACCCATCCCTCTTCTCTCCCTCTTTCTTTTATCACATCTGCCGCTTTCGTTCCCCCTCCTTTTCCCTCTGTCACTTTCCCAGCTGCACCACCCCTCCATGGGCTTCCGTTTTGGGACGGTGCGGGAGAGCAGCGCTGAAGATTACATGAAGAAGAGCTTCCCGGAGATGCACGACTACATGAGACGCTACAACCAGCCCACGACCCCTGAAGGCGTACACATGTTAAAGTAAGACACAAACACATATACAAGCAACGAATATGCACATGTATAAAGAGCTCATTTAGAGGCAAATGCAATCCAGATCTAAACAATCCAGTCACGTTTGCATCCGTTATCTGTGCTTGTCTGTATTCAGCGCACCGTGCATAGCAATTCTGTCTAGTGACAACTAGAGCAAACATGGCGGCTTTACAGACATCAGAGACAAAAATATACTTGTGAAAATCATCCCGTAAATAGAATTCCTGTGCGCTGTTCCCTAACATACCGAAGATTCATTTTGAATTTTAAAATGTTCAGCAAAGAGTTCATGAAATCACCTTGAGACAATCTGGAGGGCATCCACAGAAAATAGAAGAAGAACAAAAATACACCATGCATGGATGTGTTCATGTTCTCTAAATCCCCAGTTGTACACCCTTAAATTTGATTTGGATCAAAAGTCTTAATCAAAATGTCTACAGGCCCATAAAGTCAGTCATTTATCAATTTCCAATGGAGCCATCAATTCAAATCTTGGATGTTTTGATATCCAGCTTGGGAACACTGTTATTAATGTTTGTATCAACTGACTTTTCTATCCAGAAACAAGGCAATTGTTCAATATAAGCTTCATTTAGGGATTTCCCCTTTGATTTATTCCACCTGCAGAGATCTGGTGTTTAAGCCACTGTTGTTTGTTTTCTTATTTTTGTGAACCCTCCGTGTGCTGTTTCATCAGACAAAAAATATGATCAGATACTCATCACTTGTCTTTATCTGGATTTATTACAGCTCAACACAAAGTTAAAGTGAGGTGAACGCTGAGAATAAGCCCCCTCTGTTTGAGGAAAATATTTGTGTTCATTAAAAGTATTGAACGCAGAGATGAATGAGGGTCAGGGACAAATTGACGAATGAGGAATGAGGATGGGTGTATGAATTGGGAGTCGAATGGGGATTGTGTTCGGATGAAAGCAGAAAGGCAAGGCGAGGTTATTTATAGAACACATTATCAAAGGCAGTTTAAACTATGTTTCATCATTGATTAAAAAAGGATACAACAAAGGACTACACTTTATGAGAGACTTGGTTTAAAAAGAAAATAAAAATCTAAATTACAATAGTTTAGCGTGTTGAAAAGTGGTTTAGGTTATTTCAAAAGAAGAAGGGGAAACACTCATCTGGTTTTGAAGCTCCTGTGAGGACATTTTGGTTTGTCGTTTTTGGTTCCCCCTGTGGTCAACACAACATGTTTTGATTTGTCCTTTACATGTGCAAGTAATGTTTTTTCACTAAAGAGGCCATCCAATATCTTTTAACAGCCAAGTAAAAAAATATTTGTTAAGAATCTTTGCCATGGAACAACAGAGGCTAGCTCTGCAGAGTGCTGTTGATCACTTCATCTGACGGCTACCCCGTAGTTCACGTTTTATGAATTAAAAAATGATTACATGTTATTAACAACCACTGTCGCTGATGGTCTTGTTAGCTTTTGTAGCTCATAAAGAGGCATCTGTATTCATTTCAGTCTGTTTCATAATCAGCTAAAAACTCCTCTAAAGAGCTTTAAATTAAGTATTGACAATTAAATGCTGCTTTTTTTTGTTAGTTTTGACTCTTGAAATAAAAGAGTTTGCAGACTGCTACCAGATAACGTAATGTCTGAGAAGCTTTAGGTTAAGTGCAAAGAGATTTCAGCTTTTAGTTAACCATTCACTTTTGAGTATGTTAGCATGCATATTAGAGCCCGACCCATTAATCGGTCAGCCAATACGATCGGCCGGTATTAGTTTATTCAGTGACAATCGTTATCGGCTAACTATATCGTAGATATACCGATACTACTAGATTTATTCACTATTCAAATGTCATTTCATTTGAGTATCATTGTATTACACTAGCAGTTCGCTTTCTGGCTGTCACCAGCAGAGGGCGCTATGTGGATTACAACAAGCATCATGCATATACACATTTTTTTGTATACATCTCTTTAATTGCAGCATGTTATCCTGTTTTTTACTTGGTTCAAAAATCTGCTATTTCTCTGCTAACATCATAATAAGCAGTTGAGGGTGAACACACTTTGGTGTCTGCCTGTCTGACCTCTGCTGTACTCACTGAATTTATCCTCCATGAAAGACTTAAGTAGAAACAGATTTATCCTTCACATTACAGGGGTTAGACTTTCAATCATGTTTGCACCTGTGGATTATTATTACTTCACTTTTTATCCAACACTATATTTTTAAAAGTCAGTGGACACTCTAACCAAAGCCATTAATTCGTCACGGGTGAACATTTCTAAATTAGCAGAGGTCATTCAGAGCGGAGGGAGGCTTTAAACATTGCACTGTAACTGCTACCATGCTGCATGGACACAAAAGCATTTTAGACTAATGGGCACTTTTAAGCAAACAGTTTAAGGAAGGTAATTTAAGGTAATAAAAGAAATGTTGGGAAGTTTTGGTGTGGAAGAACTACACTGGCCCTGCACAGAGCCAACCACTCAACACCTGAACACCTTTGGGAGAAATAAAAACCCTGATTTTGAGCCAGGGCTTCTTGTCAAACATCCAACGGCTGACCTCACACTTGGTTTATTGGCTGAATGGACACAAATATGGCACAAACACTGTCGTGGAAAGCCTTCCCAGAAGTGTGGTAAATGTAACAGCCACTAAAGGGCGTTCATCCCGAAATGAATGCTTGTGGGTTTAGAGGAAAATAGAAAAGAAAAGGTTGAGGCAGCACAATTTAGAGACTGATAAAGTAATGTTAGTATCAGGTAACTATCATTTCATTTTGATGATGTTCAGTCATTCATTTTATCATTAGAAGCTTTTCTGTTATCAAACTTCTTTTGCGATTGTCTTTGTATTGTCATTTACAAATGTTATGTTTTAAAAATAGAGCACTGGGTAGCCTTGGATTTAAAAGGCTCCATCTTACTAACTTTATGTTTTTTGTTTCGTCCTGGAAATCAGATCTGCTTCAATTAAAAACATATTTATTCTGGTGTACCCAAGCACAAACACACAGCCGTACTTGTAGCGCACACAGCTCTAACCACATCAATTCTTATACACACAGCTTCTCCGTGGAACTCCAGCAGAGATGCTGAGATAACGTATGTGCTGACTTTGTGATGCGAGTGCGAAGATACAAAGCGCTTGTTCAGAGAAAGAGGATGAGCGCGGGGAAGGATGAAGGCAGCGTTTGTTTGCGGGTGGGGAGAAGCAGAAGTGGGAGACATGATGGCAGTGCAGGGAGCAGAGTGAGGCTGTAAAATACTGTGTTGGCAGAACTACTGACCCCAATACTGCACTCAAATCTTAAGAGGAGAAAAAAAACAAGTGATCCTGGAGAGACAGAACGCGCAGGGCTACACATGCTGCGGCACATGAGCACTAATGTATAGACTTAAAGGATGTATATACACACAGGCTTACAACTTACAGCCACCCATACACACTTTAATGCCACATGCATGCTCACACACGCACGCTACTTTATTCCCAAGGCCAGGCATCGGATAACTTCCGCCCGTCTTTAGTCCCTAAAGAAGTCTCTCTCCCGTCTCCTCTCCCTGCGCCTCCTTCTTGACAGGTCTAGGCACCGAAAAAACAGACTTTTCTGCTTCGCCAGCACAGCAAAGACTTTATAAAGTCAGCCCCCTTTGTTTGTTTAGCAGTAAACATCCTGAATAATAACAAGTTGCAGGTAATTTGATCAGCCTGTTCTACTTACCAAGACTGTGCGTGTGTGCATGCATCCTTTTTCCAATATGACACAATTTACGCTCTGTCTGACATTTAATTGGTGTGTGTGTCGGGGGTGTGGGTGCAAATATGTTTGTGTAATGAAAAGATGGTGCCTTCATTTAGCTGTCTGGGTATTTGTTTTTCAGTATCAGTGTTTTTCGTGTGTAGGGATATATTTAAATGCAGGTTGTTTTGCTTCGAATCCTGTAACTTATCTCATGCCAGCCGAGGCCGGCTTCAGAGGAACAGTCTATAATAAGGGGTCAATTAGGGTCAATTGGATCGATACTGCAGAAGCAGGAAAGTCTTCATCAGTGTGTTTAAAGCCTTATCAGTCCGCCACAGAGGCTGTTAGTTTAGGTAATGATGTATGTGTTTACACGGTGTATTAGAATGCAGTTAATCTCATCCTCTGTATAAATGACAGAGTGGGACGACAGCCCTAAATACAGAGTTCCTGCACAGGTCAGAGGAGTGTGAGTCAGTTTGCGAAGTTAATCTGATTTGCAGGTCTTCAAAAGTTTGCAGTGCGCCATCTTCAATTAATGCATGTCTCTCTCTCTCTTTCTCTCTCTTGCTCTCTCTCTGTCTCTCTCGTGAATTGTGTGTGTGTGTGTGTGTGTGTGTATGTGTGTGTGTGTGTGTGTGTGTGTGTGTGTGTGTGTTTGTGTGTGTGTCGGTGGTGAAGGACAGATCCTCCTCTCCTGGATGCCTTCATCATGGACAAAGCCCTGTTGGACTTTGAGGTCTCCATCGACGCAGAATGCAAGCTGCTCACTGTGGGGAAGCCGTTCGCTATTGAAGGTACACAATCACACTCAAACACACAAGAAACATCTTTTTGATCACATGGGAAGACCCTGATTTGACTTACATTCATTCCCTTGACATTATTTGGATCATCTAGTCTGCTTCTTTTTTCTCATAACACTTTTTTTATATGGTTCCAACTTTTTTATACACTGCTGAGTCTGTCCTTTTGTTTCTCTTGTTTCCTGTTTTGTAGAGCACCTCGTTACAGTCTTTTGAAACGTCCCATCATATCAAAGTTGCTTTCACTACTTTCCTTTGACCAAAACCCCCGACATGTCAAGCAATATTTACATTCTTAAGAAGCTGGTGGGTGTACCACAAAGGGAGATTAGAGGGTAAGCAGCGTCTGTTGAGCCTTCAGTCAGAGTTTTTCATGTCATGAAACTGACTCTTTTTTTAACCTGGCTCGATCACCATGGTAACTTCCTCTAAACTCCTAACCTGCTGGAGACCACTTTATGTTCAGAGTTTTAGCTTTAAAGGGCCATTTTTTATCATTACCTGGGAATACTCTTTGTGGTCATTGTAGTTCCTCGGCTAAAGGAATATGCTAACTTTTTTAATTGTGATGTAACTTTGATGCCACAGAAGGAGGTTCGGCAGTTACAGTAGCACATACTTTGTTTGCTTCAACCCCCGTTCTCTTTCCTCTTTTTTTTACCAGTTTGTTTCAGGTCAAAGTTACTTAACCAGAAAAATTGGGGGGTTTACCTTTTGACCTAGATATGAGTTAATGCATTAACTTTCAGCAGCATCTCTCTCCTTCTGCGCTGCAGCAGTGACATTTTGTATCATCTCCTCTCATTTTTCAGTCTGACTGAAGCAGACAACCAGTGACCATTCATTTTTGTGTGGAAGAAGCTTCAAATGATGCGCTAAACGCCACTTTTCATGGCGGAGAAAGTTCATAACCAACCACCTTTGTGATACTGGATATCTTTAACCACAACTTCAGGCTATGTCGAGCCTGGTTATGATGAACTTGCTTTGCGGTATACCCCTCTGGTTTTATATCCCAGAATAAATATAGAACTTGTGAGGACCTACTTTTTGCCCCTAGCTGTCAGGTAAGTAGTCAAAACGTGAGTGTAGGAACAGACTTGTCCCCGTAACACACCAGTAGAACAACAGCTGTTAGCCTTTTGGCTAGAACTGGCACATTTACAGTGATGTTGATTAATGTGCGTCGTCCCAAGAAATAAATAAATAATGTGCTCGTATAGACCAGAATCTGGCTCGCACACATTCTTGTATAGACTCAGACTCACACCTTTGAGGATGCATATACCGTACCTACCCATGCACACATTATAAAGAAGCAAATTCAGCAAAGAGATCAAATACTGTAGTCCGCTCCATGACTGACAGAATAACACAGCGATTCACTGGATGAACTTTTAATGCTGCAGGGTAAAAAGTACTCAGCCATCTATTATTAACAACAAAACCCTGTCAGAACAATTTGAACTCAAGGCTTACAGGTCAAACCAACTGCAGGAGGCGTATGGACAGATTCACTCAGCAATAAGACAGCTAATAGTCCACGTAGGGGATTATTATATTCAAGTTCTGGTACGATGCCGCAATAATGAGTGGGTTTATATGCACATGTTTGAGAGAGCACTGATAGTTTGGCACAAGCTGGTGTGTTAAACATCTCCGGACTGTCAGAGGGGGGAATTTTTCACAAAGTCTTCGCTTCTTCTTTTTCTTCTTCCATCTAAAAATCGCAATAAGATCCATAAGGGGGGAAAGACAGACGCCCATTATAAAGACTGGATTGAGCAGTAATAGTAGTAGTAAAAAATAGATTCTTAAGTGAAATGTGTATGCTACAAGTTAACATAAATATACATGAGCAGAGGGATTTTCGCAGAACAAGAGTAAATCATGTCACTTTTAGAAACAAAGGCAGCTGACGACCTGTCAAAATTAATTATTTCATAGCACCAATAAAAGCCCGGTGCTGACGTTCACTGATCTAAATTGAGGCTCCAGCCATAAATACAACTTTTACTGTATTCTAGTTGCATGTCATGTACTCATACACGCCTTCTGAAGGTGACTTTGAAGTGACATCCTCACTGGCAGAACACATTTATTGGATGTATCAAGCATTTAACCTCTTAACCCAAACCTAGCTTAGTCACAACTGTATTTTTACTGGTACAGAAATAAAGCACGGACTTGTTCCTGTCATTGACACAAGTTAACATATGCATAGTAAGCTACATAGGTAGACCACTGTCACATCATTGACGCCATTTTCTTTTAGTGGCGTGCTCAGGGTGCGGGGAGCTATAATGCTGTCATTAAGTCTGCTGTTTTCCATGTTGTCAGTCGTATTAGCTTAGGGTAGGCCTATCTGACAGTCCATTACCGCTCACTGCTTCTTAATTTAAAAGCAAATTAAAAAACAATGGACACTGAAAATCAGGAGGGAAATCTAGCCATACTTTCAGTAAAAACAACTTGTCAAGCCGAATCAAGTCCATTTCTTTCTGTAGCACATATTGAAAACAAAGTGAGCTGACGAAAGTGCTTCACAAACTAAGGCAAGTAATACATTTACAAAAGACAATGAGGCCCACAAAAGAAAAATTGAAGTGACCATTGAGTTTGTGTTAAGCCCAAAGGACAACGAGAAGAGACTGCTCAGAGGAGTTAAGTGATGTACTGCGGTACTGAGAGTTAAGGCGTGATAGATGTGAGGGAGCTGGCTAATGAGCTATCAACGTATTTGATAACTCATTAGCCATGGTCAGACAACAGTTAACATTCATTTTCTGCCACTTAACCAGCTAACACTCATAACTGTATGATAGTGTTAGTGAAATCTATTCGTAGCTTTTGTTATGTTAGCTAACATAATATAAGCTTCATGAGCTCAGATTTTACTTCCTAGCTAACATTATCCAGTTGAATGCTAGCATTAGCTGTTGTTTAACATTAGCTACTGATGTTGTTTTAGCCTGAAGTAAAGCCAGAAGACCCAACTTTTTAGTCTTTTAAGTTTCTTACAAGTTGAAAAGCAGTGAAATGGCTTCAAGTGGCTGTCTGGTATGTTACACAATACAAAAAGAAATGTGTACATTCCTAGCTAATGAATTGGTAGACATAACATAAGATAACATGACCCCCTGGATAAAGCAACATTAGCTCGGACTAAACTTTCAAGCTAACAATATATGGTTAATGCTAACATAAGCTGTTTTTAACAGAAGCTAATCAGTAATCAAATATGTTGTTTTACCCTGAAACGTTCTCTTTCTAAATGTCTCTTCAGTTGCTGATAGGTTGAGAAGCAGTGAAATGGTGATTTCTTACATAAATGTGCCTCACAACCAACGACAGAGGAAAATGGCCAATGTGTGTACTTCAATGTGTATTTGTTTTCAGTCAAGCCTTTTCCTTTCTCCTCCCGTCTCTGGGACAGGCAAACAAAGATGCAGAGACAGTAAACAGTTACTAGGAAGGCCTCGTGGGACGAAACACTAACTTTGATACCATTTCTCTGTCAGTCAAAGCATAGCCTCGGAAAGACCCCACTCCCACACTCCCTACTCACTGTGCAGCTCTCGTTCGCTTGAGGTTATCTGCTGCTTTCTTCACTGCATAAGACAAAAAGAGCCAGGAGGTATCGCTGTGGCATTACTCTGGGTCTTGTGGATGAGAAAACAGTCTCATTGGTATGTAGAGTGGGTCAGTTTGATGACTGCTTGATTCATTGTCTACATGAAAAGGCAGGGGAGGAATACAGCTCTCTTTCGTAGCGATTCACCCCGACAGCCTGCATGAGCAGGGATGGGATTGGAGTGAATAACTCAATAAGGTTGAATGATAGAGAAAGAAAAGGCAGGAAATGGCTCAGACAGGAAATGTAAGAGAGGAAAAACACAGACAGAGAGGAAAAAGGTTGGTCGGAAAAAAACGGGGAGAGTGCATATGAGATGAAAAAGTAAGAAAGGGAAAGAACAACAAAGGTAAAGAGAGGGAGGGCCAGTGAGGAGGGGGCCAGCAAGTGGGAGTTGAGCACAAGAAGGAGATAGAGGGCTTTCATTTGCCCACTGCCAGTTTGCGCCTTTCTGCACTGCAAGTGATAAAAGAGCCAGCCAGCAGAGTCCCCTAATCAAGACAAACCTTCAACCCGAGCAGATGGGGTGAGGGAGGAGGAGGAGAAAGGACAGATAGAGAGAAGGGGGGAAAAGAGAGAGAGAGGAAGTGTTATTTGGTCCATATGAGGATGCCGGCGGGATTTATAGAGCGGTTTGTGGTCCGGAGATACAGAGAGACGAAGGGAATTGGGACTGTTGAGTCGCTGCAGGCAAGGTGCTCTACTGAAATCTTCAGGCTACTTAAGTGGAGAGAGACGTGGGGATGTCGCTGTGCGCCGGTCTCCTCTGAGTGCTGCTGGGAGATGTTTACGACAGCCTAGACACACCCCATTAATAATATTGCCACTGAACACGCAGCCACTTGCTGTTTGTTTGTATGCGTGTGTTATTGTGTGTCCCTGTGTGCATAAGTGGTCTACACAAGCTCAGTCAAGCAGGACACAGCGCGTCTGAAGATCAAATGAGGCTGGCACAAGATTTGGTTGCTGGGGTTAGACTGTGACGTCGGACACTTTTGTCTGAGTGTGTCTATGTGGAAATGGGAATCTAAGAGTTTAATTCCAAAGTAAGATAAGCCTTCATTTAAAAATTATTAGCAAGTGTTCACTTTAGTTCCAGGTTTCCAAATGCTTTGATTTTGTTTATTTTCTTGTCTACAGTAAACTGCTTGTTGCTCAGACCAAACAGAAAGAAAAAACAAGAAGATGTCACCTGAGCAGTGAAAGTACAACAGCTACCTCTGAATCCAACTTGAGGCTGATGCAATCACAGCATCACCTCACCATATTTGAAAATGTTCACAGACATTGACTTGTTTTTTTACTGTGTGCATCAGCATTTTTAGAACACAGTCAATGGGGGATGCCCTCTCAGACTCAGGAGGAGGCTCAGAAGTCTGTTTTTGTCTCAGATCACTTCATCTACAATCTGACAGGTGTATATACTGAACTCTCGCCCAAATGACCCCAAAACCAACCCATCACCCCTTAAATCAGAAAAATAATCAGGAAATTACTCGATTCTTGCAGCCCTAAAAGTGTATCTTTTATCTATCGCTGCATTTTTGATGTATTACATAATTCATAGCTCTCAGTCACGTGACGGGCACAGAGGCCTGAAGGGCAAAAAGAGCTCAGAAAAGTATAGTGGCCATTGAACACACCGTGGGGCTGGAGCACAAGGCTGATCATTTTCAATTTTTTCAAAACAACGCATGACAACCACAGTAAAACTGAGATATTAAGATTAACTGCAAGTTTTGGGCTCATGAGTTGTGACCCTATTACAGTACACGGGACACTATTTCCATCGCTAAAAATGTCCTCAACAGAACTTCTCTTCAGTGATGTTTAAATATACCTAGAATACAATCCTTCCCCTTACACCCCTGCCAGGATTAAAGTCTGTAAAAGTATGGAAAGTTTAATTGTATATTCGATATGGATGGGTCAGTTACGCTGCCGTTTGGGAAGTGAAGGGCAAAAAAAATCATCATCAAAAGCATAGGTGAGTGCTAATTAGCTAACATTAGCTTGTTCACGTTACCTAATGATAGTATCCGGATCACTGTCAGCTGTTACTTTCAGACAGTTGTAAGGGGGAGTAATTAACATAATATTTTATGGCAGGATAAAGAGAAGTCCATAATTTGTTTTCCCTTCACAGGGACAGCAGAGTGTCTAATATAGCATCTGATAGCTTAATACACAATCTCCTCCCTTGGTTTTCTTTCTAAGATACAATTCTGTAGAAGTACAACCCGGGCATGTATCCTCTTCTGTTAGTGCATTCAATTGAACAACTGTCTTTCATTTCAAAATAAAACTGGTGAAACACATATGTGGCAACTGAAACTCTCCGCAGAGCCAATAAGGGTAGAAAGTCTTTCTTGCCAGCCAGGTGGGCAGTTTCATAAGTGCATGACGTCATGTGAAAACTATAAATACATACCTTAAATAAAACCACAGTTATTAAGATACGAAACAGTGCAATACAATACCGTATGATACGGTACGATTTGATACTGTATGATACGATAAAATACCGTACAGTACGATACGATCCGGTATCGTGATACTGTACGATATAATACTGTAAGATACGATACGATCCAGCATGATACGATACAATACTGTACGGTATGGTTAGATACGCTTCATTTTCCTTGTAGGACAATTACTTTTTGTATCAATTTGTTATGATGTCCGCTGTGTAGATTAACAGCTTTTGATGGTGACAGCAACCGAAAACTTCAAAGCAGAAATCAAAACCAACCGATTAGCCTGCAGCTCAGTGTCTTTAACTGTTCATACTTTCATTAAACAGGATAAAGACAAAGGCACAAAGTATTAATGGTGGTAGTAATCCACTGATGCACTCATAATCATTTCAATTGTTTTGTTTTTTAGAGTTATTTGAACAATTCAGCTTCAAAGAGATTTTTTAGTTATATCAGTTGGGAAATGTGGGTTTTACATTACAATTCATAGAAGACCAAAGAAATGCACATGAAAGGCAAACATCGTTGATAGACCTTTTTAAAAAGCCTCCAAAATACTGGCTGGTGTTTGATTATGAAATATCTTTTAGCGCACAGAAACAAAAAAGAAAGCAGTAGCCAAGGGAAAAGATCTCACAAGTAATACAGTGTAGAAACACGAGTTATGAAAGCTCATAAGATGGCAAATCAGCTTCTGTCTCAATCTGTGTTTTCAAAATTAGATAGCAACTTTTTTAGGAACCTATATAAAGTGTCTATATATGTGCTGGAGTGTGTCTGTGATTGAGTAGGTGTGAGGGGGGTTTGAGTGACAGCTCCGAGGCTTGAAGCTTGTGATGGAATATGCGGTCGCCTTGGGGAAAGAAGAAAAACAAATGACAAATGGCTGCCCACTTGTGTTTCACTATTTGACTGAGTGCTTTAAAGAAATGTGGACAGAGATAGGCTGATGACAGGGGAAAAAAATACTGTCTGTCTGCTGGAAAATAAAATGAGAAGGGAGACGCACAGAGACAAAGCGATGGACTGACTCAGGAGAGGAGCTGGAAGATAAAGAGAAGAATGGAGTCAGGCAGAAATTGAACAGAATTGAAGGGATGACGGAGATAAGGAGCGGACTAACAGAGGCAGAAACTAGCAGCAATGGTGGGAGAGAAATGACCTCGGACAGGGAACAAGGAGGGATGAGAAGGAGAACACGCGGAGGGGGAAAAAAGAGGAGAAAGAAAGAGGAGAAAGGGGAGTGTAAAGGAGAGGGTAAGAACAAAGGGAGGGAAGCTTAGACACTCTTTGTCATGTAGGAAGCAGAGTGTGACAGTAACGAACGTGAACCTTTGCTACTCTCTCTTTCTGTCCGCAACCCCCACACACCTTGACAGCCAACACACACACATAAACACACTCACAAACAGCTGCCAGGTCTGACTCAATCTCACACACACACAGGGAAAAAAAAGCACTGTTGGCATGACTGTGTCTTTCTCTGCAGTACAGATGAAATGAAACAAACAACCCCAGGAGACCGTGTATGACGATAAATCTCAGAGAGGGTGCGTTTGATTCGAAACAGAGGGGCAGATTTCTCTCATTTTGTACCTGCAGAAGTGTGAGCTTGTAATGCTAAACAGATGCAGTTTCAAAGTGAAGGGAGGGCAGAGCCAGATTTCTCTCCAGCTTTGAAGTTGTGTAATGATACACGAATGTGCCGCTTTTGAAATTAAAGTAATGAACAGTGGTAGGGGAGAAAAGGGGCACTTGAATTAGTAACTTAATTAAAAATATTAAAGTTATATAATTTTATTGCTGTAACTAGTGGGTGTTTTATAGCTGTGTCTGGTCCCATTACGCCATACACCACTGCAGTACCTTTATTAAGAGGGAAATAAGGAAGTCCCAAGCAAATGCAATCAAGTGATGATTAAACACTCTCTGCAAATCAAGCACAGTTTAATATTTAATTACAATGATTTCTGGAATTTGCCCAATGTGCCAGCCAGTGAAATAGGAAGGACTAACAATCGTTTGCATTACTGACTGTATAATCATGATATCGTTGAGGCTATTAAATCTGTATCTGTGACAGCAGTGGGTTTGAACTCGTAATTGCACATGATATTTTATTGGCACATCGTTTGTTTTGCCTGTTAACCATCACACAACGAAGCACTCAATCCTTGCAGAAGGTATAGTCATCACATTCAAATATATTACTTGTAATAAATACCTCAAAAAATGTTTTTTTAACAATATAAAAGAAACTACCATGTGTTATGGTGTATTCACGTAAGGGACATAACTTCATATAAGTCAGCCAATCTGGCCGATGTCAGTCTGTCACAGGTATAAATCAGTATTTACATGTATATCATTTTAATTGTGTGCTGCTATGAAAACATCTCTTTAATATAAGTCTGTAGTAGTATAAGTCGTGTACATTTTTTGAACAAAACATACGATGAAGAATGTTCAAAAGCAAAAAAAATGTTCATGAAGAAGACGAGCTGATGGTGAGCTAAAAAAGGTTGTTTTTTTTGTTTTTCGTTAACAAGAAGAAACAGGACTAAAAGGATAGTGGTGGTGGCCAGTCGGGAAATTAAAAATCCATGATATCTTCCCCCACTGTGTCCATCCAATCTGTCTGTCAAAATACAAGCAGGACTGAGGAGAGGTGTGTGCGCAGAGAGTAGGAGAAGCATGTGTGTGTGTGTGTGTGTGTGTGTGTGTGTGTGTGTGTGTGTGTGTGTGTGTGTGTGTGTGTGTGTGTGTGTGAGTGTGTGTGAGTGTGTGCAACAGAGTGATCAAGAGAGCACTAGCTGACGCTGTAATGAGCTTTAATGAGCCAAGGATAGCCTGACCCAGCAGTGAGTGACTATAAGGTCTGTATGGTATCATACTATTAGTATCCTTTTAAGGTTAAGGCTTCCCTTTCAAAGATGTATAAAAAAAGCTGTTGGGTAGCTTAAACCTAGCTTTCCTGTGCTTAAATGTTTGCTAGGGTTAGTAGTCCACAACATGTAAAAAAGACCTTCATTCAAAGGACCCTATAAGAGTGTTGTCATCAGTATGATGTCAAAGTACCAGAAGTATGAATAGTGCAGTAATATGTTCCCTGCCCTGTCTGTGTGTTTGTATGTTGCAGTTTATTTCTTTAGGTGTTACAGCTTGTCTTTATGAGTTTAGAAAAACAACTTTCCTCTTGATACCAATTCCTGATGCCTGTATTAGTCTGATTTAATTTGTTTAAAGAGAGAGAACGTTTTGACTAAAAGTAATGACTTAAAGGTAATGACTTTTTATTGACTTAAATTTGGACTAAAATGTTTTGATTTGACGTCGACTAAATATAGTTAAACTAAAAAGGGTAAAATTGGCTAAAAGTGGATAAATATAATGAGCATTTTCATCAGTTAGATACACTGCTCTCTAGAACCACACATTTAAATCAACCCAAACCAATTTCAGCAGAGAAATTGATCCTGAACAGCGGCTGGCAGTATGGCAGGGTCACTTCAGACACACATACAGGGATGGATACGAAAAAAAAACCAAGCAGCACCTTTGCGTGGCCATAATGGCGAAAATTAGTGGTCAATATGGAAAGTGTATTTTTTTCATTTAAACAAAAGAAATGCTTTATCAGTAATCTGTCAATGTTCATGCATCATATCTGTCTTAAAAATCCCATATATACGCAGGGCTATTTAGGTGACACAACTTGTCGGTGAAACACACACATCAGCGCTCAAATGTCAGCATGAAATCTAGTTTCAAGTGCAAATGGAGTGAAAGTGGCCTTTATTTGGCCTTTTTGTCAAAGCAGGACTTCTAACCAGAGGGTAAGGGTGTGAGGCGAGCATGGATAGAGTGGATGATCTGCATCACAGACCACCATAAGTGTTTTTCAGCTAAGAGGCCGCTGCGGTGATGAGGTCAAAGTAGGTGAGAGGATGGAGGACCTTTTTTTTTTATGCTGGGGGGGGGGGGGGGGGATTTTTATGAAACCTGGAAGTGTGGTGACAAAAACTGAACTCAAAGCTGGAGAAGGATGGTATCCTCCCTTAGCACATTCAGATTTTAATATTTTCCGTCAAAGGATGTCATAAAACTGCCAGTAAAAACAGAATAAAACTCATATTACGAGTTGATGGCTGTTCAGTACTATGAAGTGTCATGTACCTCTTAATTTTCCTCAGGCAGGCTTGAGGGCTTCCTCTCAAAATACAGTATAAGGGAAATGTAAAAAAAGTCTAACAAAAGTAATCATGCACACGAGAGAAAAAGGACAAATTTAGAGTACGGGTGAAAGAGTAATTTCAGGAACTATTTCCAAAAGAAGCTTGTTCTTCATAAAGGTTTCATGAAAAATACATGACTGACATTTTTGCTTAACATTTGAGTCATTTCTCAGAAGACATGGTGGTGCTGCACCATCTCCTCCCACACTGTTTTCATTTCCACTGAAGTCATATATATTGCACCAATAAATCACCAGAGGGCAGCAACAGCTAGTGAGTGCATGACCCAAGGGAACATAACTGCATGTAAGAAGCACAGTGAGGTAAAATACGACCTTATTTGCACTCTTTCCATTACATGGAGTCCAGGGTGTTGAGTCAAACTTGATCACACTCAAACCTCAAATCATTTTACTGAATACGATGGTCCACCCTGCTTGCATAGGATGAGAGAACGGGAATGATCACTGAAGGCTTTGACAGTAAGACAAGCAGATTGACAGTGTTCACAGTTTACTATGCTTAAGATGCCTTCAATGCTGACATTGATCTTGGAAGCATATCAATAATGCATCTCTCTCTTTTTCCCCATGCCAAATCAAACCCAAAAAAATTCGGCCTTACCTGTACCTCTTCATTTTTCTAAGGTAACATCAGGCACCAAGGATTGCCTTTGCACTCGAGATAACTGAGTTGGCAGCCTGCAATAAGATATACTGAATTTTCATAGGCCTAATTATATTGACAGAGAAGCTGTATTAAATGTAGATGGTTTATTTCTGTCCAATACCTGTCACCCTCAATAAGAATAGTATTGGCTCAATACCAATCAGCCGTGTAAAATCAATGCATAGCTTCTTCTTCCATATCCGCTTTGCAGGTCATGAAAAACAGTGTGTCTAATGCTTCTTTGTCTGAAAAGTTATCACAAACATTGGAAAGTGAACATCTTAAATGCAAAAATGTTTTACGTCAGACACAGGCTTCAGATTTTTTCAATCATTGTGTTGTGATAGGCAGTGGTGTAAGCATTACTAGTGTATAGGCCCAAATGATAACGCTTGGTATCAGTAAGTTTGTTTCAGTAGCCTACTCTTATTGTTGCTAACCTACATCTGCAGTACTAGTACTACCAATGTAATCAATATGACCATATGATAAACAATAGCTTGACAAATGCTGGCATACATTAACATGCATTGTGTCAGTGTAATTCTGATATAGCCTACCTTCAGAGTAAACAAAGCTGTAAATTGCTTAACTAGCCAACTTTTTACATTTTATAGTTTTTTTTGTGGTCATTTCTTTGATATAAAGTCCAGTGTATCAAAATATTCGTCTGTAATCTAATGTAATGGTCCAGTTTGGGGGTTTAGTTGAGGAATAGACGCAAAAAAAAAGTTAGACATTAACAAAATAAACGAACCAGACCTCACGAACTACAAACACATCATCAAACAGTTCACGAGCTCACATGTCCACATAAATAACGCAAAACAATACATTTGCTCTAAAAAAAACAGGCCAGCCCCACCGTTTTTAAAAAGTAACGACTCGAGCGCACTGTCAGTGAACGCATCACATTCATTATTAATGACAAAGGTATTTACTGTCATCCAGCGGCCACGGCGGGCACAAACACATTGATTAATCTTACCTTTTGATGCTGCCAGCTTCCATCACAGGGGGGGGGGGGGGGGGGGGGGGGGGGGGGGGGGGGGGGGGGGGGGGGGGGGGGGGGGGGGGGGGGGGGGGGCAGGCGGCGTGTCTTGGAGTTGTAGTAGGCTACATGAAGATGAATTCATTGTAATCCAATCCGCCTGCCAGTTCACTTTCTTTCTTCACAGTAAAGTCATGTTAAGAACAGCGCTGGTCATGGAAACGCGGTTTAATCCTCAACATCCTCCGGAACTGCATGACAAATGTTGAAGTCACCTCCAAGTAGGTTCATTCAGGGTGGAGGAACAGCCAGGTGGAATAACCTGCTTAGTTTTTGATTCAGCAGCATCATTCAGCCAGTCAACTTTCTTTGTAGAGAGAAGTTAAGTTGTTTAAAGGAGTGCCGGTCACAGGCATCACCGGAATAAGGCTACGTTTGAATCGTCGATATTCTCCAGACTGCGAGACAACAATATCTCGGGATTTTGCTAAGTAGGTAGGCCTTCACCCATGGTTGAGGAACAGACAGGTGACTTCTTCAGGTTTTATTATGTTTTTTTTGTGTGTGTTTCAGCAGTAGGCAACAATTAAGCCACTTATTGCCTGAACTTTAGCTTCATTTTAACGTTTGTCGTACTTTTCCTGCTTAATTTCATAGCAAAGTCGGGACATGGTTTTCCCGGACTCTTTAAAACAGCGCGCGCCGCGTATACAAACATTTGAAGCACCTTTCAAATGTAAACCCCGCCCACACTTAATAAACACGTTTTTTATTGGCCGTAATGCAGGCCTATACCGGAAAAAGAATCATACTCTTGTTTTCATTGGAGAGACAATTAGGAAGAAAGACAGTTGGGAATTATCTAATATTTACAGTCTATGGGAATGACATGCGGGAAAGGAGCCACAGGTCGGACCTGATCCCCCGCACGTGGGGCGCGCGCACCAACAAATGCGCCACCAGCGCCCCAGAATCACAATCATAGGCTTTATATAGCCTATCTGTGCTCTTTTATTTTTTATCAGCTCTCATAGAATGCCTCTTGTCGAGTTCAATAACTTGGTCGGAACTTACTGTAGCATTATAAACACAGATATTGATCTACAGAATATTTAGGCCATACTACAAAGGCAAACCCAGCAGCATTTGTGGTTTTATGCCAAATTTCCCAACACAAATAGGCTTACTATACAAGAAAAAAGCGCATATATTTTCACTGTAAACATGGTGGAAGGAATTCCAGTAAAACCATAAATCAACTTTATCCAGGAGGCATCTGCCCTTTGGCTAACTGCAGCTGGCTGACTGTGGTTTCCTATGAAAACACCAAGAAAGACCATTTCCTCCAGTTTCATCCTCGGGCATTTATTTGTTCATTGATGTGGATCCCCATCAGCCAATACCGAGACACACACACAATAACTTGAAATGTTCAACAATTATTTATTTAAAAAAAAAAATCCAAGGCAAAAGGAAATAAAAGTAGCTATTAATTGAAAAAAAATGCAAACAGCAGGGAAATACAAGAACCAAAAAAGACTACATTTGAGTTTAATCAGTTTGAGTTAAAGTTTTAATGACCATATATCAATAAATAACCACATTATAGTGCGTGTTAACTCTATACAACATTTGATGAAGCTTGAAAGACATTAGTAATACTTTAAACAGAATCTACAGTGACAATGAAATAGAACACATATAGTTGTTTCTTCCAGATTCTGTCGCCTATATCATGTATCAACTGTACATCCGTGTGTTTCTCCTCATCTTTCAGGCTACGGCATAGGTCTGCCCCAGGGCTCTCCTCTAACTCGTAACGTGTCTGAGTTCGTGAGTCGCTACAAGTCTGATGGCTTCATGGACATGCTACATGACAAATGGTATAAGGTGGTGCCTTGCGGGAAACGAGTCTTTGCCGTCACTGAGGTAAGTCACCGGTGTGGGAGAGTGTGTGTTCATGTAGCGTAGTGTACGTGTTTGGTGTGTAAAGCAAAGCCTTATGTAGCTGTACTCCTATAAATGAGTCTCCCTTTGGGGCACTGGCAGGATTGCCTGGCAGCTAAACACACACACCTGACAGTCACACACACACACAGATGAACACACAGGCCCAGACGTAGACATACAATCACATAAACTCGGGCCTATTTGCTGAGCTCAACTGGAGTTAGAGGCACGTACTGTCTGAGTGAAGATACTTATTTCTGTCTAGTGTGTGTGCTAAAGCAAAGTACTTTGAGTTCTCGCCCTCCTTTTATACAAAATAAAAAAAGTGTGAATCTCTAGATAGAGCAAACTGTCTGTAGCCTATCTATATCTGTTGTTTGTGAGCAGAGCAGCAATTCAACTCCCTTTGGCCATGCCTTTTAAATCCCACTTCAAAGTTGGATCATATTATACAAACACAATTACACAGTGGTAGGTTTCTCCGAATGAAACAGAACCTTAACTTCACCCTGCATTAGGAAGTTATTACCATTCGTACCAAACAACAGTAGAGAGTGGGCTACTCTCAAACAATGTGGGTGTTAGTGCGACTGCGATCTCGCCCTCTGGATTGGGAGCAAAAGGAGGTCACTGTTGCCGCTGATGAATTTGCAGAGTCAGCATGGGGCTAATTGCCATCAGAGGCAGCGCAGAAATGAGCCGGGTGAAGGGAACATGATTAGAGAGCAATGGAAAAAGCTCACTGCTGTCTGTTTCCACTTCCTCCGGGCCCATGAAAACCTCATAAGAGATAGACAA
Organism: Tautogolabrus adspersus; assembly: GCA_020745685.1. Lineage (NCBI taxonomy): Eukaryota > Metazoa > Chordata > Actinopteri > Labriformes > Labridae > Tautogolabrus > Tautogolabrus adspersus. The sequence continues at coordinate 20,477,610 of CM036552.1, forward strand.
TGTGTCCGGCAGAATGTGGGCGAACAAAATGGAAACAAACTGCTCCTCAATTAAGCATCGCTAAGTGCTCTTTCTTACTATCACTCTCAGTTTTCTTCCCCCTCTCAGCTCTTCACGCTTTCCATGTCTCCTACTTTGCTTGTACTTTTCTTTCCAGGCATGTCTTTTACGCTCTTGCCCTCTCTTCTTTATTCTATTCTTGTGAGCTTACACAGCTAAAGTAGACATACAGAAGCTGAATATCAATTGCACATTCGTACACAGTGACCTGAATAGTAATTATGTAAATACAAATCATCAATCTCTGCTTCTTTTTTTTCTGTGAGCTTAAGTTTTTACTAATCTGTGTCACCACTACCACCTCACCCTCTCTCTTCTCCTCTTTCTCCTCCATGTCGCCGCCCCCTCAGACTCTACAGATGGGGATCCAGCATTTCTCCGGCCTGTTCGTGCTGCTGTGTATGGGGGTGGGTGGAGCCTTGCTGACCTTGGCAGGTGAACACACCTTCTATCACCTGGTCATCCCACGCCTCCGGCGCACGCACACGCTGCAGTACTGGCTGCACACAAGCCAGGTGAGTGGAAACACAATGTACGTGGTGGAGAGTGGGAACATGCTCATGCACGCAAAAAGTAAAGAGGCAACAGCACAACTTTAACCTTCACATTACTCATATATGAACGTGCACAAGCATATGAGAACAGACACACACACCAGCATACTCTTATTGGTGAGAAGTCCTTACCCCCCTGGAGTTAAGTCTTACTTGCAGGTAACATACGCCCTCTAGTGTTGATAAGTCAAAATAACAGCCAACACTGGGAAACATAACATTTCAACTGAAACATCAAAATGTCCTTATTTCTGATTATGTGCTGTGGAACCAACGACGTAATGAAGCATACCTGCTCTGTAATATTCATATTTTAAATGAGTTGTTTAAAAAAATATGAATTAAAAACAGTAGCAACTGCTTTAGTAGTAAACTGCTACTGTTTTTATTCGCCTTTTTGCACTGTGAGCACTTATCGTGTCTTCATTAAAGAGTATATTTTTTGCAGTTATCTCAGCCTGTGGACTCTCTTGTGACTTTGAAGCACAGTGGAATTGCTGCGCGGGTATCTCCTCTACATTGTTTTCAAATTTGTCTCCAGTACAGTCACACCAAAGAGTCACTTTTTGATGCCCCTGAGAAGGCGCAGTTTCACAGCACCTCAACGTATTTGTTTGGAATATTAGAAAATGATTAAAAACTCACATTGGCAAACATTTATAAACTGCTTCATGTCCACTTGTGAAATAATTTGCCTTTCTTTGGCTTGTCCTCTCAGAGCCCGTTGATTTGGAAGCATATCTTACTGATATTTCATTGTACATTTTCTTTCACCTCCTCCTACTTCATGCAAAATAATTGTTGAAATGTGCATATCTAAATGTGCATTGGCAATTTGTTATTTGGTTACAAAATGATACATAGAAAGTTAGAAAAAAAATAGAACAGTAGACTCTTTTTATGCACAAACACTGTTAGAGAATTCTTGTGTTTTAGGCAATGAGCATCAAAGGAAACACTAATTGGCGATCTAAAAGTCTTATGTTGTTATGAAAATCTAGCCGTTACCAAACGAGGCGCCCTTGATGATATTCTTAAATTTAAAAATGGAAGTGGAACTTTCAGTGTGAATATTACTCTGAATATGTGTTTGCAACATCCTTCCTAAAAAGGTAACTGCTGGGCAGCCTCCGGCATCCATCACAAACCAGCTCAGCTTCTCTGAGATGAGCGCCTCTCAGTTAGTCACTGAAGATAAAACCCCATCAAGAGCGAAAGTGTCTTTCTCTCAGACACCTGAAGACATGTTTAAAGATCCAAGAGAAATTAAAGCATAGTCATACACTAGAACTCAAGCTGTTTCTTTTCAGCCTTACCTAAGGGCTTTGGTTCTTAAATTAAAATAAAAAGTGTAAATCTACTGAAACCTTAACCTCTCCTAAACTTTAAGGAGAAAAGAACGGTCTCCCTCTGAATCACAATCCTTTGATTTAATTATTCAAAGCAGCACCACAGCGGGATTTGTGAGGAATCTTAAAAGTCCTGTACGTCATCTGGCTAAAATAACCGCTCTTGTAAATTAAACTTCATCATCTCTGCTGATTTATTTCCGAGCTTATGATTTGCTTAAAAATTCACATTATTAATCAGCAGCTTGAGTTTTATCTTTTATCTTTTCTACTTTCAGAAAATTCACCGAGCCCTCCACACCACGTATGAGGACGTCGGGAAGGAGCTGAGCGGCCTCGATGAAAAGTAAAGAAGTCATGAACTTCATTTTGAATCTGCACTCTGTGATGTGCTTTAATTACATCATATTATGTATGTACAGGAAGATGCTGTTTCAGCAGTTTAAAAAAAAATATCATCTGCCATTTGTTTGTTGCCAATGCATAGATTCACTAAATAGCCTCTATTACCTTTTTGTACAGACTAGTACGACTGATTGGTTAAGCTTAAGTTTAAATATAATTAGAAGAAAGCACTCTCTGGTTTTAACGTGAATGTGAAACTACAGCCAGCAGTTGGCCACCTTATGGCGAACACTGCATTCATATGGTGTCAGAAAAATACATTTTAAAAATAAATACTATTTTCTCGTTTGAGTCTTTATAACAGCCCTTTATAATAAGCATATTTACCAAACTGTCAAACTATTACTTCAAAACAAGTTCCTATTAAAAAGAGGATTAAATATACTTTCAATGTTTTTTTCTTTTAAGACTTGATAAACAAAATTATCTTTTTTTTTTATAGCATTTGCAGCGATCGTCTGATGTAGATTTATAACAGATATGACCGAGCAGGCTGAAAAAATCTGTAAATCAAAAAGTGACAATGAAAAAACTTATTTTTTTGAATAATTTTTTATGCAACTTTTCTTGACAATCAAACATACTAGATAGACTTAAAACTCTACACTTAGTGTAAACTAAAAATACACTCCAGGCAGGCTGCCCCTGAACTCTTCCTGATTTGCTTGTTCACACATGCACCTACTCAGCCCCCCCCATGGCTCAGGTACCCAGGGTTTACAAATCCATGCTCATTCATTTGCAATCTGTGGGCAGGATCTATGGTCGTACGCCAGTTGTAAAAGTACAAAAGTCAACACCCCCTCCTGTCTGCTCCCAGTGAATTTTCCTGAATATTTCCTGCTGCGTTCTTACATCAGCTCACCCTTTACTTGGGGGCTGGCAGGAAAGATTCCTGGGTAAAGTGGAGTGAAAAATTCCACTATATGCGTTCACACATGCAGCTCACTCTGAAAATGTCAGGAAGTTCTCAGGAATTTTGTGTTAGTGTGAAAAGCACCAAAAGAAACAAAGACAGGGGATGCCAATCTAAAAATCCCTCAAACAATCAGCAACAGGTATTTCATATCAGATACTTCTTATACAGTTTATATTTGTCTTTGCCGTTTGTTTGTAGCTAAATAAATTCATGTATCCTGTTGTAAAGTGTTTCTCACTGGATATGTGCTCTTTTGCTGTGATCCTCCTCTCTTTCACTAGCCCCTCCTCTTGTATCTCAGAGAACTGCACCCTACACAGGAAACAGCATCACGCTCCTCCCCGGTCTCCTCCAAACTCCCCCAACGCTTCCACCACAGCCGGAGACACCAGCAACTCCTCCCCATCGCATGAGCCCAAGGAGAAACGTGTGCACTTTGACCTGGAGACCTTACATAGCTACCGCCTGCGCACACACACCGCCTCTGTGCGCGGCAGGCCCGGCATGGTGGGCCGACCTGGGCTTGGTCTTGGAGGGTTTGGGCTAGGCGGCCTGGGGAGTTTCACCTCCCCTCCACAGATTAGCCTCCATGCTAATGGGGGGCCGGTGTCCACGCTGGCGTCCTCTGGCTTGGTTCTCTCTCCACTGGGAAACAGGGCGGCTCAGACCAGCATGTGGGAGGGGGAGCTCCAGGACCTGCAGGGGAAGATCGAGACGTTCAGGACCCAGCTGAGGGAGGCTCTGGCCAGGAGGGCTGAGATCCAGAGCAGCCTGGAGAGGGAGAGGAGCGGACTCGTACGCAGGGACACCAGTCTGGAAAGGGAGAGGGACAGGCAGAGGATACAAACTATTAACACGGACAGAAGCAGCTCCACTCAGTCGAAACTCCCAGAGAGAGACAGGACCAGCCAACTGCAAACCCTGAACAATCAGCAGACAGGGAGAGCCAACCAATCAGGCGGTCCTGGGACTCTGGAGCATGGCAGAAGCAGCCAATTAAACACAGTTAACAGTTTGGACAGAGGGAGAGCCAACCAATTACGCTCTGTTAACACTCTGGCGGGAGAGAGGACTGTCCATTCACGCACTTCCACAAGTTTGGAGCGAAGTCGAGTCAACCAACAAGGTGCTGGAAATGTTACTGTCCAATCACGGAACACTTCTAGCCTGGACAGACAGAAGGCTAACCTGTCGAGCACGCTGAACACTTTGGACAGGACAATAACCAACCAATCAGGTGTAAGCAGTGGAACTTGAATGTCTTTAAGAGGACCCTGATGTGCTGGATTTACAGGTGGTGCTCGCATAGCCGTGGGAAGATGGCTTTGTTGGAATGGGTTGAGTTTAGGGCACGCTTGCTAAATAAACACGGTATAGTTTAACTCACACCATCACTCAATGCAACCTCATAATATTCACCCTCCACACTCTCTCAAAATCCAAACTAAAACCTTAAACTGCAATCAAAAAACAAGTAAAAGTCTAGCATCCATGGAATCGTAAAAATCAATCTAAACTTTGGAATAAAAGCCGAAAGTAAAAATGTCAGGAAAGTTTCAAAATAACCAGGCAAACGATGCTCAATCAGTGCTCATGGAGAAGACAAGTAATTCATATGAGGAAGCATCAACCACAGCTGTTTGACAAATGAAAGCTGATTAAAAGTAAGGCCTCTTAGACTGTCTGAGGAGGCCTGCAAGCACATAAAGACGCACGCCACAAGAGCATAAAGACGCACGCCACAAGAGCACAGAGACGTCAAAGTAAGCCAAATGTCAAAAGACAGAAAACCTCAACCTAATTACAAACGCACATGCATCAATCATCCTTGTGAACAGAGAGTGCAAGCTGCAGAAAATGTAACACTGTATGAATTATAAGTAATAACTTCCCAATAATGTGAAAGATAAAAGAAGAAAGTCTGAAGAAGCCCCGAAACAATGTACAATGTGAAACAAAGACCACATCATCGCGCTCATACCTTTGTTTGTATTGTCCTCACCAAAGTAAGACCTAAAAAATTAACAACTAAATACTTCTATGTTAAAAACACTGCCCGGCGCAGTTTGGGCAGGTGGCTGTTTATCATGAGCCTGGTTCAACAGCCTGAGCCTGGGTCATGAGCCTGGTTTTACCCAAGATTTCTGCCCCTTTTCTTTCCACTGTAACTTTGCTAAACGTTGCTAAGTGCTGTGCTCATGATAGATTAACGTTGGGTCTTTGTAATATAGCAATGAGTAAGATCTTTTATCTGCTTTTTGTATAATGTCTCGAGATAACATTTGTTATGAATTGGCGCTATACTAATAGAGATTGGTTGAACTTTTGCAAACTTCTGAGCCTTGTACCATCAATCTGAGCCACTCCCTAACAGAAGCTATGAATTACTAATGTTCCTCTGATTGGATGAGTTCCATTTTTAGCATATGACTCCCGTGTTACTAAGTAAACTAGTTATAATAAGGAGTAACACTCAGACTGTTAAAGCTGATGCATTATGTCATCTGTGGTTCAAAAACTGACCTTCATATACTTATAAAGAGGCAGTGGTTTGATTAACCTTCAACATGCTTTAACATTTTCAAGTTTGGGATTTTCGAGTGTGAGCCAGGTTATTTTTGCCCTTCAGTTTTGACTCCCCTTCTTGGTTTCAACCTCCAATTAATCTCTTGTGCGTCCTGTAACTTTATGCAATACTAAATCACTAGCAGTAGCCCTTTAAGGAAAATCCCTGCACTTTCCTAGGTCGGGTGTTTTTTGTTGCAGATCCATCACACTATTTTTTAGGATTCACATGTAATCTGTGCATCATTCGCTGCAGCATGGATCACCGTTTTGTATTCGGGTATCAGTGCTTCAAATAGCTTTCCCTTCTCCAAAGTGCTGTAGTGTAAGTCTAGATGATATTTCAAAGAGGAGATCCTTGAGAGTGTTAGAAATCATTTGAAAGTCTCAATGTCATGTTTGTGTGAAGAAATGGAAAAAAAAAAAAAAGACATCAGATAAAAGTTGTAATGTTGGTCTCAAATACCCAAACTGTTCCATGTTTTTCTTGGAGTGTGGTCAACACATGCCATTCGTTACGAATGAAAGTGTTTGTCGTGTTCATCACTAAGGAAACGTATCATGAGTCTGCCAACTTGCAAATATTGCACCAGGCTGTATTTAGCATGGATTCACACTGTAAGGATGTTTACAATTCACTGTCTCTGCAGATCTGAGTGAGCTCCGATGAGTGAGTTTTCACGTGGTTTGTTTTTTTTGTCATAAATCATTTTTGAAATAGACTTTTACACCTTTTACACTCAGATAAAGCATCATATTATTGCTTTCTTAGAGAAAAAAAAAGTGGAGTAAGTGTGATACGTGATGTCAAAAACCTGGATCGATAAGATGAAAAGAGAGAATCTGTGCAGAGGCGGGCTGGATTGGACTTTTATTCAATAATTCAGCCAAACAGCAGAGGGCGCTGTAGCCCTGCTTCCCACGGCTATGGACAATGGAGAGTTTGTGGATTGAGCTTTGATTCAAACCAATCAGCTGAACTGCTCTCACTGAAACCGAACTTTCAAGTGGTACTGGTGTACATTTAAACGTTTCAAACGTCGCTGTGGTGTGAAGTGGTCGTGTTCACATGCCATGGTGTCTGAGGAAAAAAAATCTATTTTATTTTATTCTTCAAAGAGAAAGAGCTTGTTGTACTTGATATATAAACAAATACTTTTCAATCTATCCCTTATAAAAAAAAGAGTTGTATCAGCATATTATTGAATTTTATCATAATGACCATTCTCATGTTTTGAAATAAACATTTATATACTTATCTACTTGCATGATCTCCTATTTTGAGTGTAAACTTACTTTTAAAAATGGACGCTATGACAACACTGAGCACATGACGGAGACATTTGGCTTCAATCAAACAAATCTATTAATACACCTCGTGCATAAGTGTACAGCCATAATAACAAATGTTTACGTTTGTTAGGACCAGTACAGTCAATGGGACCAAGTCTCAGGAAAGTGTGACTGGAGTGTTTCTTTAAAAGCATGATATTCTCTATTTCTGCCGGGCCGCCCTTTGGAGAATATTTCCAAGCCCCCACAGCCCTCACCATACACATCATCTACATACACTAAACTCTCCGCCAGTCAATTCCTCTATGTTTAAAATAACTGTATATCTCAAACATCGGCTGCAAAAAGAACAGAATAGTGTTACAACAAACTAAAAAACTAGCTAAACAATTCTGGCTGCACAACAAGTATTCAATTATTTGGAAAATTGACTTTAAGGCATCCTGTCTTCCCACACTAAAAACTCTCCTGTCAGCAGTCAACACCCGAAGCCGGTCTAAGAAACTAGCACCGAGAAGACACACCGGAGACAGTACAGCAGAAGAGAGTCACATGTTTGTACTGACGTGACTTCAGTCCAATCACAAACAAGTAGTATGGGCATACCCTTTCCGGTTTGTGAAATATATATTTCGCAGCAGGTGAAAAAGTTAGACAGTTGACCTTCAGGGCCACCATAGTTTTTCCTTGTTTGCAGTTAATTTGGCGTCCATTTTTTGTCTACCCCTCGTGTTGGAGTTGGTTTGGCAAAACCACTATATAAGTTCCCCTTTTGTCTCATTGTGTTAAGTCTGTTTTTTGAGTTCATACCTTAGCTTTCATCTTGATTTAAAGTTATATTAAGTTTGTCATGGGGCAACCCCTTGCCCTCTAAAGTAATACACACACATGCATGTGCTAATGTTAAAACAGACACTCTTGTAGTAACATCAAGCCGGCTGAGAGGCATGTGTTAATGTTAGCTTAGCATGACTAGCAACGAGTACTTTGTGTGAATGACTTCTGATAAGAATAACTCATGACAAATGACTTCAAACATTGTATTTTCAACCAAAAGAAAACACACATCGACTATTTTTACATGAAAACATTTTATTCATTGTTACACATCAAATATATCTTGTTAGTCACCTGTTGCTCCACAGCCTTGCCTGCACTCTAAACCAGGAAGTGTCAACCAGAGCTGAAGCCTGCCTTGGGTTTATATGGGGGTGTGTCAAGTGGAAGGTGCCATGTTTGGTAGAAGTGGAGGGTTGTTTAGGTTGTTGAGATTAAAAATGTTATTTAAAAGGCTGTTTAAGTATTTACTTAACTGAAATGTATTTTGATATGCTTTTAGCCTTATTGCAGATAGTATGTGTTGTTTGTAGAACAGGTAATACTCACCTGAGAGTAAATTGATTTCCAACCCCTTTTGGTAGGTGCCAGCTCCTATATAACAGGAGGCTTGGGGGCTTCTTAAGTAGTTGGAGGTTGGAGTTGGAGTGGCACAGTGCTGGAGAGTTTCAACAACTTATCAAAGAGTGTACAGAGCTGCAAGGGCCCAGACTGGCTTTGTTTAGAGCTCAGTCTCTTCTTTTGTTTGGCACTTTTTGCATTGTTTTTTTTTTCTTGCAAGTATTATTTTTAATTTTTACATTTTTCTCCAGGCCTGTGCTGTACATATTGCTGTGCTTGATTTTATTTCACTGTAAATGTATTCACTTTGACTGCGTTTTTGAATTTTACCTCATCTTTGGAGCCTAAGCCACTAGGCCATCTTTACAAAGTTGACCTCTTTTGTAGGCCTATTTCTTATAATTTGGTTTGTAAACTTGGTTTTCTAATTTTGGGTAAAATAAAAACTGTGTCTTGTGCCATACTGCTAACAATTGGTGGCAGTGGTGGGATCATTCAGTGAAAGACACAGAATTTTTTTTCTCTTCAACTTTTTGATTTATTTTTGTTTTCTGCCCTGTTCCCCCTGAAAAGAAGACAAATGCATCTTGGCGGGGAAAGTGGAAGAAACAAAGGAGGGCCTACCGGCCCAGTGAATACCTGGGAAAGGCAGGCCAGCAATGAAGAGGAAGACAATGGGGCTTCTGGGACTGTAGGAAGCACTGAGTGTGAAGGTAAGGAGACAACTCTGTCACACCTGATGTCCATTCTCCAGGCCCACATGGGTCAGCAAGAGGCCCGGGAGGGAATGAGCTAACTGCAAGGCAACAACACCAGTTTCAGCTTCTGCAGTTAGAAGTTCAGGCCAGAACAACTCCAGTACCTGATCCTCAGTTTTCAGACTCTGGCCCATCAAATGTGGAGGCTCCATTGACTACCATGCACTATTCTTCTGCCCAAGCTGAGGCCTTTGCAGGTCCTTTTCACTCACACTATGAGCCCAGGTTAAATATATTGTCTTATAATGACGACATTGAACACTTCCTAGTAATTATGAAAGGGTAAAGTCTGCCATTCTTGCTAAATATGACATTAACCTTGAGACTTACAGGCAAAGATTCCGCTCCCTGGACGTCGAGCCTGATGAGAGCCCCAAAGAGTTGTATGTGTGGCTCAAGGAGCTCTTTGGGAAATGGATCCAGCCAAAAGGTAAAAGCATCCAAGTTTCACAAGGCAGCAGTGTTTGATTCTATGATTAATGTATTGCACAGTCTTTTACGCATGCGTTTATGGTTGGTCTTATTCATGTTGTGATATTTATGATTTGGTTTTATTGATTTCCGTTGTTGTGTTTTTATTAATCTTGGTTTTATGCACGTTTTTGGAATGAGTTAACTTTCTGTCTTGGTGTGACTAATGACAGATTACCTGCACTTGTGTAGCTTTGTTTGATATGATGGACAGTTTTTCTGCTCAATGAGGAGCCAGGACAGAGCCGCTTTGTCCCGACAAGGGGAAGGACAAAAATATAGAAACCCGGAAGAAAAAGAGAAAGTGGGCTCGAAAGGAGGGAGACGAGAGGGGAACACCAGAGGCTAAGGGAACGAAAGAGCGGTCCACGGAAATGGAAGAGCAGAACACGAGAGCGGAGCAACTGCCCACAAGGACAGAGAAGGACCTGCTGTAAGAGACCCTGAGAGACAAGCCGGAGAGCCAGCTGCCACCGAAGAGAAGAGAGAGTGTTACGACGTGGAATACACGCAGCCAGTGGCGATTCTAGAGTCTGATGGGGCCCTAGGCAAAAATCCATTGGGCCCTCCAACCAACCAAAGTTCATCACCATCATGTCTGCCCGTGACTTGACGATTACTCTTCTTCTTGATTTCCTGTTTATTGTTTTCTCTCCAATAGATTGATAATTCCTCCTCTTTTTTTCTTTGTTGACTTCAATTGACAAACTTTGGTTTTCACAGCAGTAATGCAGAGTGATTGCTGCCAGATGGGGGCCCCTTAGGGAGGTTTTTTCCCTGTTGCAAAATTTGCACATTTTGGGTCACTGCTATGGCTTAAGTTCGTGAGCCCTCAGGGGCCCCCTGCTGGTCTTGGGCCCCAAGCAGTTGCCTGCTTTGCCTGTTGACAAGCAGCACCTCTGCATGCAGCGGCAGAGTGAGGAGCTCTGCCAGCAGTTTCAGTATCAATTTGGGACAGTAGTTACACTCTGGTTTTAGAAGTACAGCGTTTGTGTGATTGTGTGTGTGTGAAGGCACAATACTGGCGGTATTTTCTTGTTTTGGCAGCCTGTGTACGTGCTGAGCGGCTTGAGGAGACCCTGCGAGGGAAGCAGCAGGTGTGGTCAGCCGCAGAAGATTGGGACAATTACTCACTGTTTTATTTTTGTTGGAGCCGAGTGACTTTTTAGCCTCTTAAGTTTTAAGTGGTGGACTTTTAGCTCTTCTTTGTATCCCTTGTTTTACCTGACTTTTATTCCTCTGTTTTAGCAAAGACATTTTAGGACAATTTTATTGTTTTATTTCTTTTAAGTGGGTTTTAATTTGATGCAGTTTAAGGACAACCTATCTCATAAATAAATCTGTTTTGCACCAGCACATCATTGTTTTAAGTCTCTTGATTACTGTCAGCGCTGCTCTCACCCCTATAATTCAAACAAACCCTATTCATATTCAATTCATTATTCTTTTGAAATGACCACATTCCACCCCGTTTACAGTACCTTACACAAGAAGTAATTGAAATGATCATCCTTGAACAATACTTGAGAATGTTGTCCCCTGAGCTTCAGGTATGGATCAAAGATCATGACCCAGATTCAGCAACGGAGGCTGCCAAGCTGGTCGATGTCTTTGTGGCGGCACAGAAAAAGTGTCAACCATGGAGCTACAATGCATGGAGGATGACAAAGGACAGCCACAAACCAGCCCAACAGTTCCAACGGGGCAGCAACCAGTGTGGGTAAGTCTCCCATGTGGGAGGGCCAGCCAGCTAGCAGGCCAACAAAACCCTCTAGCAAAAAGCTAATTTGTTATCTATGTGGACTTGAAGGCCATACTAAACCCATGTACTCTAAAAACTCGGCTAAGATGACACAAATGTGCTTTTTTTATCACGTCCTCACACGTTATACAAAAATTACTGTTCTATTAAAATGCAAAACATTGAAGTTAATGGAACCACGCTTAGGGCCTTGCTCGACTCTGGGAGTGATCAGACACTGGTACACAGGAAGTTTGTACCACCCAACATTGTCAGTGACACCATCCCTATCTGTTGTGTTGGAAACGAGAAGCCTTATCCAACAGCTGACATTAAGGTAGAAGGTCAAACTTTCCTTTTGAACATTGGGGTTGCTGATAATCTGCTTTTTGATGCTGTTCTGGTAAGAGACCTACCAGTTCTTTTTGATTTGTTGGAGCAGGAACAAAGCAGTAAGTGTAATGCTGTGGTAACCAGAATGCAGGCCAAGCAATCCAATGAGCCCGTCGCAATTCTCAGAGCTCTGCCCATTTTCAATGAGGAGTTGGAGACCACACCTGGGAAGTCTCGGAAAACCTGCGGATGGAGAAGGCAGGAGAAATTCCAAAAGACAGTGGTGACACCATCAACCAGCACTGAGCCAGAGTTACCACTAGGGTTTCAAGTTCCAGGTAATATAAGTGATATGCAGAAAACTGATCCATATTTAGTCTCTCTTTTCCAGAAAGCAAAGGAGAAGGAGCTGGAAACTAAGTTGGACATCATAAGTGATGAGTATATCCCAGCAGCCTCTATCGTCAACAAGAGTCAGCGTTGCAGCGGTTTCCCAATCAGCTAGAAACACCATGCTTGCCTCGGGGCACAAAAACACGGCTCGCATTAAAAAAAAAACATTTCCACTGGCCTGCATAGAGCTGTTGCTCAGTTTTGTAAAAGTTGCCCTCGGTGCCAAATAACATCTGCTAAAACTACCCAGAGCTCCACTTCAACTACTTCCATTATTGGCACCCCATTTGAGCATCTTGGGATGGACATTGTTGGACCTGTAGAGAGAAGCAAAGCAGGAAACTGTTATATGCTGGTTATAAAAGACCATGCTACCAAGTATCCAGAAGTATTTCCACTAAAATCCATAAAGGCAAAAGCAGTTGTTTTCTGCATAGTACAGTTCTTTTCAAGGGTGTGCTTCTCTTGTGAAATATTAACTGTTCAAGAACTAACTTTATGTCTACTCTACTGAAACAGGTGTACCAGTTACTTGATATCAGGAGACTCAGGACCACACCATATCATCCTTAAACAGATGGGCTAACAGAGCACTTTAACCCAGACCCTGAAACAGATGCTCCAGAAGTTTGTAAACAACACTGGTACAGACTGGAATCACTGGCAATCCTCCACTGGTTTTTGAACTTTTGTATGGACATGAAATTTGGAGGGAGGCAAGGGGAGGGTGGGATCTGTTAACATTGTATCCTATGTCATCCAGATGAGAGAGCGGCTGGAGAAAATGGGTGAGCTGGCACATGGCGGACGCCCAGCAGCGACAGAAATCCTGTTACGACAAGTCAGCCAGGCAGAGAACCTTCGCACAGGACAGACTGCTGGTGCTCCTACCTAGTGATAGAAGTGATGCTAATAAGAAGTGTGCTGGATGAAGAAGTGGATGAGCAATACTTACCTCTCTAGTGACCTGGTACACCATGAACTCTGACGGCGAACGGCTTTAGGTGAGCTCTATCTGTAATTCAGAAGTCTTCCAGGAGAATCCTGGGAGAACTAATATTGTTGAGCATGACATTGTTGTTAGAGAAGGTGCGAGGATGAGAGGTGAGAAGATTAAGTTACAGGATCCCTGAGCGCCTGCTGGCCTCACTGAGGAGGGAGGTTGACCTGATGCTGTCCCTGGGGATCATCGAGGCTTCAAAGAGGGAGTGTTGAACCCAGTGGTGCTCGTACCAAAGAAGGATGGAAGCAGAAGGTTCTGCATTGATTTCAGGTACCTGAATTCAGTTTCTCAATTTGATTTCACCTTGTTGATTCAAAGTTATATTAAATTGACCTCTTTTATATGTCTAGTTCTTATAATTTGTTTTTTAAACTTGGTTTTCTATTTTTGGGTAAAATAAAAACCCACCTTTTCCTTATTCTTACTCCTGTGTCTCGTGCCTTACTGCTTGGTCCCTAACAGTCCCCCACAAGAGAATCCTTCTCATCACGGTAAGAGTAAGGCACACTACAAGTGAAGGCCTGTGTCTGGCCATGAAATGTTTGTTGATTTCACCTATTGCTTCGACGATGTCACCAGTTGTAATAATCCAAATGGATGTCATTACCTACTTTAAGATGTGGGTTCTTCTTTCTTAGGCTTTGGTAGAGAAACCATCCAGTGGCGACGAGAAAACGTACGGCTATCTCCTCACACAGAAAGACGAGGGATCTGAAGGTAAAGTTTTTATATGATTCTGAGAAAACTCTGTACCAAAATTAAAAAAATTAGCTGTGCAATGTAACACGGGGGAGTTAAGAATCTGATCCGTCTATGTTTCAGGATTATTCTCTGAATCGTTGCTCTGCACGGTTTTGTTGCTGTGAAGTAATGGTAATACATGTTATTGTTTTTGTCAACAGCAATATACAATGCGTTTCTACTCATAAGGGCGGGTTTTTCCACATTTCAAACCTTGCATTGGCAAAGATCGAGACGGGTATCAAAGATTTTTATCATAGCCTCATTGTTGAAACATTAATTCCTCTTTTTGTTATCGCAGCTGTATAAATAATGGATGTAGGGTCGTCTCAAATCAAGAGACTTCTGCTCAGCCAAGGATTACCACGACGAGGGCTGCAGTACAGCGGTAATGTTCAGTCTGGGCCATGAAATCCACTTGGTTATCAGGGTCAGTGTCTTTTCCCGCCTGTAATTATGATACATTGGGTAAAAGTGAGTTACTGTGTTATTAGTGCATGTTGTGTGTGTATTTCAGCCTGTGTGTGTAACATGTCTCAGTAATGGCGTGAAAAAGTAATTTCCCCCTGTGAGATTAATAAAGGATATCTTCTTCTTCTTACAATGATTGTCTCTGAAAAATATATTATATACTGTTTATATATTCCTCAAATCAACATATGTAAGGCAAATTAATGTGTATGCCAACTGAAAGTCAAAAAATATTTTTTTCACACATAAATACAGCAGAAATCCAGTCTCTTGACTGAGAAGCTCTAAGTGTCCTGTTGTCGGAGTCGTGTTTACGTGGACAGGACGGCCTTGTGTATAAAGTTGTTTTAGTCAGGGACTAGAGAAAAGAAGAATAACATTCAGTGCTTATTTAGATGTTACGTATAAGTGTGTTTAGATCACGGCCATTCTGTGTCAATTTATGTTCAATGTGAAGCTATGAGTTAACAGAGTGTATTAACATTAGCCTGCTAACACAACAATGCAGACCACGGGCAATTGCTGCTCGATCAAAGGACAATTTTGTCCGCCACTTGCTCTAAATGGTGCTTAATCACGGTGCGTTTTAATTGATAACTCCTTTGTGTGACCGCAAGTGGAGAGGTGTTTGCAGGTGTGTTTGTTTTGGTTTAATGCTGGTGCTCAAGGGGGCGACATCTACTAGATCAAAAGGTCAATTAATCTAAATGTATGCTTTTAAGTAAAATCTTTCTTAGAAATGTTGGACAGATTGAAAACCATCCTGTATTTCTTGGTGTAGATTTTTGTAACACTGTTCTCTTCACAGGGTGATAAACAAAGCGCTGACTCACTGGATGATGGACCCTTATCAGGCCAAGATGCATCTCACTCACTCTGTCAGCGATGGCTTAATTCCAGTCTGCTCTTGTTTACAAGTACAGTTCAGTATTCGAGGTGAATTCTCCGGATAATATCCTCCTGCCATCTCACATTAGCTCACTCTGACTTGCTGCGGAAAAAATACTAGGGGTCTGGCAGGAGAAACTCCAGGTGAAGTCCGACTGAAAAATGTGGCCCTTTGCGTTCACACATTCAGCTTCTCCGGTAAATATCAGGAGTTTTTCAGGAGTTTTCTGTGAGGAAGTGTGAAAGCCCTATGTCATCTTGTTTATTGCTACATTGTTGTTTTTGTTTCAGGGTTTTATTGAGACTTTATTTTTGTGTATTGTCAGGATTAGTACGTTATGTAAAGAACTTTGTAGCGTTGGTTTTTGGTAAGTGCTCTGTAAACAAAGCTAATTGGTAAAAGATAAAGTAAAACAAATAGAAACACAACGTGAAACAGTTGCACAAAGTTAAAAGGCATGTTGGAAAAGACTGTGTGACGATTGTTTAATATTTTCTCCTTATATGTTTGCTTTTAAAGGAGAGTGGAAGATAGTGGTGGTGGAAAATCTCCTGTATGTTCCTGACAGTGAGGTGAGTTCTGTGCTCTCACTTGAAGCTGTGATACACATCTGGACAAGTATATAAGACTTTTTCTTTTGTTGTCTTCTCGTCTGCTTAAGGATACCCTGAATCTTTGGGACCTTCACTTCCTTGTCATAATTCACTGTTGGCCTGATCTGGTCGTTCATGACTTTGAACTCATCACGAGTGTGGCTCTTCCTCCATGGTGGCGTATGTATCATTGTTTTAAAACATACTACAGCTGTGATTTATACAGAGAAATAAGACTCAAGTAATGATGAAATATCTGGTTCACAGCCAAGACAATAGCAGCATGGAGATGATTACACACTGACCAAACAAGACTACTGTCAGGTATTTGTACAAATCCTTTGAAAGAACTGTGATATGTGATTTTCACGAGGCTGTTCTGAATTCAACGAAGCTTTATGATTTTTCAGATCAACTCACTGCAAATACAATTCCTGCCCCGATGGCCGTACTCTCTGGATGTATCTTCAGTCTCATCCAGACAAACATAAACATGGTAAATAGTCAACACTTATTACAGTGTGTGGTGGGAGCAGTGGTTTCTTGTCTGTTTTTCATTGTTTGTCTTGAATGCAACCTCTTTAATGTAGGTCAACTCCTCCCCTGGTCCAGCCCCTTAATTAGCTGCACCATATATAAGTCACCTGTGGCAACATGGCTGCCCTTTTTGTCTGTCTGCCTGTTGGTGCCACATGTTCCTTGCTCTGAGCCTGTGTGTCTGCCTCGTGGGTACTGGTGGCTGGTTTCCTGAGGTTTGTCTTCAAATAGGTTAATTCACTGCCTGAGATGTTGACATATTTGACAAACCAATTTTATCTCTTGTACTGCAGTACCTGGTTCCCTGTCTGTAGACTTACCTGAAGTCCTGGTAGCTGTCACCTTTTGTAAGGGTAATAGTGAAGTCGGTTAAGTGGCCTTTTATCGGCTGCTGTTTTGCCAATTTGACTGTTTTGCTTGTTAACGTTTTTTATGTTAGTGTTTTGCCTAGTGTGGCTGTTTTGGGACATTTAGTGTTTTAGTGCTGGTAATTGATTAAATTGTCTTATGTATTTTTAGATTGAACCAACTGGTACATTAGCTTTTCTTTGCTTAACTCTTTTATTTCCCCCTTTAGTGAAGTGGTTGCCGGCTGCTGGTGGAGGCTAGGCACTCTAGGTGATTCCCTGCACTGTTTGTAGTGGTAAGCGCACTGGGACACAATAGTTTGCACCTGTTTGCCATGTTTGCTGTGAGTTCACGAGTGGTGAGTAGATTGCACTCCTGGAACACACCCTTAGATGCTAGGCTGCCTCCCCTCTGCTGGCACCACTCACTTCCCCCTCCCAGTTTGCTACTTTTAAATTACATTTTGATTGGAAGTGTTGTTTTAGAATAAAATAAATTATATTGTAATAAATTTGTTATACATCTTCCTAAATTGATTGATTTGCCTCATTAAAACAATAACTAAAACCCCTCTCTTCACAGATACTTCCAGTCTAAGTTTTCAATAAATTTACATTTTCTTTTGGAACCACGTCTCTGTCTTCAGTTGTTGAACCTGTGTTGCCTTTGTTTGATTAAGGTGTCCATATATTTCCTGGGGTGAAATTCCCCGGGTGGCGTTGTCGGGTCAGTTAGATTATAGTTTCTTAGTTATTATAAACCAACCCTTATTGCACCTTGCCACAAGTGCTAAATGGATCTTGCATCCATAAAATAAATACATGTCTGCACATTTAAGTAACATATTTTACTCTTTCTGATTTCAGGATACCATTTATTTAGTTGACGGCATTTGTGAGAACCCAGAAAGTCAGGATATGTTTTATTTTTGATGTGCTGCTTGATAACGATGAAAAATAAGGAAAGACAAACATCCCTCAGTGGGTGCTGGATCCAAAAAAAAAATAGGTAAGGAAAGCAAAATAATCTGCACACCAAGAAGCTCCCGTTTGAAGGATTTATTAAGTTATGTTTTGCTTCCTTGCCCCCCCCAAATAACAAGAAAATGATAAAAGTTTTTAAATAGTAAGGTCTTTGTTTTTCTTTTGTTTCTCAACAGATAGTCGAGGAGAGCCGATTTCTTCTGTTGTCGTCAGATGCTTCAGAGAGGCTTTATATATCTATATACAAAGCAGGAGAAAATGATCAAAATAAAGTTTCAATAAATTAAAAATCCTAAAATGTCTCTCTTCCCAGAATCACACATTAATACATATTTTATTAGTGTACAATGAGGCTGAGAGACAGGCGGACAGTCATCCAGACACTTAACTCTAAATTCTGGTCAAATGTAATGGCAAGACTTTTCAGCCTCTTGAAATGTGTTTGTAAAGAAGTCTGCACAGTCGTATGTAAACATGCTGAGTGAGAAAGCATTGCTTCTCCTTATCAAAAATTGTTACTGTTTGTGATGAATTCTGACTATTGCGATGTTTGTTGCAAATCCTTTTATTGGAATAACGATGAAACTGCAGTTACTTTGGCATTCTATTACCTACCCTGACCTATGTTTTCATTTTGTTCTTTTTTAGGAGGATAATTATGGTTCTTTGGGAGACATGAGGGAGATTTCTTCTGCCGTCGTCGTCAGATGCTTCAGAGAAACTTTCAGTGATTCGTCAACGTCAACTGGTAGGCCTACTTTAGGACATTTTATTTTACTTGTGTCTTTTTAACAGTTTAGATATTATGCCCAGTTGGAAGTGTATTCACTCGTGCTTGTGAACACACTTTTTCAACTGGGCATAATATCTAAACTGTTAAGAAGAAACAAGTAAAATGTGTTTATATTTGTATAAATCTTTCAAAAGCAATTTTTTTTCCCCTTTGAACCGGGAGTTGGAAAGAGGGAAAGAGGGAAAGAGGGAAAGAGGGAAAGAGGGAAAGAGGGAAAGAGGGAAAGAGGGAAAGAGGGAAAGAGGGAAAGAGGGAAAGAGGGAAAGAGGGAAAGAGGGAAAGAGGGAAAGAGGGAAAGAGGGAAAGAGGGAAAGAGGGAAAGAGGGAAAGAGGGAAAGAGGGAAAGAGGGAAAGAGGGAAAGAGGGAAAGAGGGAAAGAGGGAAAGAGGGAAAGAGGGAAAGAGGGAAAGAGGGAAAGAGGGAAAGAGGGAAAGAGGGAAAGAGGGAAAGATCCGGGTGGAGACTGGGAGTCAGATCGGGTTCGCGGGAGATCGCGCGAGCTCTCGCTCCCCGCCTGCTCTCCTCCGGGTGGAGACTGGGAGTCAGATCGGGTTCGCGGGAGATCGCGCGAGCTCTCGCTCCCCGCCTGCTCTCCTCCGGGTGGAGACTGGGAGTCAGATCGGGTTCGCGGGAGATCGCGCGAGCTCTCGCTCCCCGCCTGCTCTCCTCCGGGTGGAGACTGGGAGTCAGATCGGGTTCGCGGGAGATCGCGCGAGCTCTCGCTCCCCGCCTGCTCTCCTCCGGGTGGAGACTGGGAGTCAGATCGGGTTCGCGGGAGATCGCGCGAGCTCTCGCTCCCCGCCTGCTCTCCTCCGGGTGGAGACTGGGAGTCAGATCGGGTTCGCGGGAGATCGCGCGAGCTCTCGCTCCCCGCCTGCTCTCCTCCGGGTGGAGACTGGGAGTCAGATCGGGTTCGCGGGAGATCGCGCGAGCTCTCGCTCCCCGCCTGCTCTCCTCCGGGTGGAGACTGGGAGTCAGATCGGGTTCGCGGGAGATCGCGCGAGCTCTCGCTCCCCGCCTGCTCTCCTCCGGGTGGAGACTGGGAGTCAGATCGGGTTCGCGGGAGATCGCGCGAGCTCTCGCTCCCCGCCTGCTCTCCTCCGGGTGGAGACTGGGAGTCAGATCGGGTTCGCGGGAGATCGCGCGAGCTCTCGCTCCCCGCCTGCTCTCCTCCGGGTGGAGACTGGGAGTCAGATCGGGTTCGCGGGAGATCGCGCGAGCTCTCGCTCCCCGCCTGCTCTCCTCCGGGTGGAGACTGGGAGTCAGATCGGGTTCGCGGGAGATCGCGCGAGCTCTCGCTCCCCGCCTGCTCTCCTCCGGGTGGAGACTGGGAGTCAGATCGGGTTCGCGGGAGATCGCGCGAGCTCTCGCTCCCCGCCTGCTCTCCTCCGGGTGGAGACTGGGAGTCAGATCGGGTTCGCGGGAGATCGCGCGAGCTCTCGCTCCCCGCCTGCTCTCCTCCGGGTGGAGACTGGGAGTCAGATCGGGTTCGCGGGAGATCGCGCGAGCTCTCGCTCCCCGCCTGCTCTCCTCCGGGTGGAGACTGGGAGTCAGATCGGGTTCGCGGGAGATCGCGCGAGCTCTCGCTCCCCGCCTGCTCTCCTCCGGGTGGAGACTGGGAGTCAGATCGGGTTCGCGGGAGATCGCGCGAGCTCTCGCTCCCCGCCTGCTCTCCTCCGGGTGGAGACTGGGAGTCAGATCGGGTTCGCGGGAGATCGCGCGAGCTCTCGCTCCCCGCCTGCTCTCCTCCGGGTGGAGACTGGGAGTCAGATCGGGTTCGCGGGAGATCGCCGAAAAAAAATGGGTGGGAATAGAAAATAAACATAGAAAAAATTAATTAAAAAAAATTTGCTTGTAATAGTAATGATACTAATATTCATCCACAATATCATCATCATTATTGCCACCATCATCATTACTACAATTAGTAACAATTAATGGTTTTATGATATGATATTATGATATCAATGGAAACGGGGGATGTGCTGCAAAACCTCCCTACCTGCCTACCTACCACACTGACCTGTCTCCTCAGGAGCCAGGTATGGGATCAATTGCATGTCAAAAAGATTTTGAACTCGTAGAAAGGTTTTGTGCACACAGGTAAGATTTGCACATGCGCGTGCAGGTCGCGCGACCTCTCCCTCCTTGTTGGCTCTCCGGGAGTAGTGTGGGAGGCAGGCGAGTCCGGGTGAGATCGCGCGAATAAATCAGAGGAGGAAGAAAGAGGAAGAGAGGAAGAAAAAGTAAACATTTTGAATATTTACTTGTTATAGCAATGATACAAATATTCATTCACAATATCATCATTATTATTGCCACCATCATCATCACTACCTTTACTAACAAATTAATGGTATTATGATATGATATCAATGGGGACGGGGGATGTGCCGCAAAACCTCCCTACCTGCCTTCCTACCACGCAGACACGTGGCCTGGGACCTGGGAGATTGTGTTGTTTATTCTATCAGAAAACTGGTTTAACTTGAATGTCCCTGAAATGAACCACTGTGTCACAAGTTAGCTTATTGAGATCCATCCTCAAAAGAGACATCTACTTTTATCTACTGTGAACACAAGTCTAAAATCCTGAAGTCCCATCGAACTAAAGTGTCTGACTCCTGAAAGAAATCCCTGTATTCCTGAGGCCACTTATGAGGACGTTCAAGTACTGCTCCATCTGGAGGGTTAACAGCATTGCTTAACTTGTCGTGTAATGGCAGCGTTGAGCCACACAGAGGCACTTGAACGTCTCCCTGTGGGCAGACAAATGTAGAGTGCAGATACCTGCAGAGAATGACTTCATGTTGGGGATGTTAAATCGAGAGTGTGATGAAAACATGCTCATATTGAGTTGTCTGATACTAAAGATAGGCAACCTTTGGATGTGTGTCATGTAGTCTGTATTTGTGTTTGTACTCTCATGTTTATTTGCCAGTCAGTCACACTTCAGTCCCCACATGAAGCAGTGGCCTAGATTACATGCCAGAGCGAACCATTGTTACACATTTCATCTGAATTGTTTCACGTATTTAATATTCAAGGTGCACATTTTTAACCACATTATCACAGCAACATTAATCCTCTGATACAGTGAAAAACTGAGAAAACTGAGCGTGTACATGACACCTGACACTTCCCGAAGAGAGAATTGAAATTGATACGGCAAATATAATTCTTCAGTACAGATGAGAGCTAACAGCGTGTGGGATGTTTGAAGAGGATGATGGAGAGAGAGAGATGGGAGAAGCATGCTGATGATTTAGTACTGCTGCATCGACCAGTCTGTATAAAGTGAAGGTAATCACACGGAGATGAAGCCAATCAATCACATGTACTCTGCCCTCGCACATGCCTAGATCCGCCTTGTAATAAAATAAACAATAGGCTCTCTGTCAGGTGTCGGGGTGGAAGGGATGAGTTGCTTAAAAAAAATCAATCAGGATCCTATGCAAGTATTGTGCAGGCATTTGCATGCTGTTTTGTCTGCAGAAATCTACCTAAGTTGAAGCTTTCATGCAACTCATAAGTTAAATGTGTTCTTGTCTGTTGTTTGCTAGTTGTGCGGGTATAAAGTCTATTTGTTGCATGCACATGTGCTTTCAATGCAGACACCTACACATCCACGTGTATTTCTGAGCAAAGATGGCCAGCCTTTTGCTCACATGAAGTAATTGGGTCACATGTGTGAACAGCAGTCAAGAAGAATTTTAATCAAACTTAAGAATCCCAAATGTACATCCACCCTTCCGGCAATCAATTACCATCCAACTGGGTTTTATAGCAAAGAGTGCTGATAGTGCGCTAACTGTATGAAAGAAAGAATACAAATGTGGTGATTTTCTGCATCTTTGAGGTGCTGCAGCTGTGACCAAATTCACCTTACTGAAAGGTGAAGTCCGTGGGAAGCAAAGCGAGCGTTCATCCACCTCCACCTCACATGTACTCCTCCCTCCCTCCCTCCTCCCTCTATCTCTGTCGTGCTTTGTCTAGTAGGTAAATAGGAGCCAGGCACTGTGAGTGATGAGTTTATTAGCTGCTGCCAGCTGTGACCAACCCTTGGGTGTTATTGGTGGGGTGGCAGTGTGTCTATGTGTGTGTTTGTGTCTGTGTGTGTGTGTGTGTGTGTGTGTGTGTGTGTGTGTGTGTGTGTGTGTGTGTGTGTGTGTGTGTGTGTGTGTGTGTGTGTGTGTGTGTGTGTGTGTGTGTGATGAAGTCTGGGTGGGGGCTCTGGAAGGGGAAAAAGGAGGGGGAGTCAGACACAAGGGAGTACCCCATGAGAACCAGAGAAACTCCCTGGCAACCGGAGACAGGATCAACACTAAATGGGGCGCCCCCATTCATGTAGCAGCGAGCAGCAGCGACACAGAGCCAAATGACAGAGATTGAAAGAGAGGGAGAAAGGGGGGAGAGGAGAGGGAGGGAGGTGCTCTGTGGGCAAATATGTGAATGAGTGTTAAACAATTGGAGGCTGGTCAGCAAGTGACTTCCTCCTGCTGAAATTAGTTTGCACAGGTATTAATATGACTGCTGCAAGTGTCCCTGAATGTATCACAACTTTAAGTTACCACGCAAAAGGTATCCCTAAAACAGGAAAAAAGCAAACGAAATATGGGCGCTAACTGGACGTTTAAGTTCATTTATCAGCCCCATTAAGAATTGATAACCGTGGGTGGAAAAGATATAGATCCTTTAAAGAGAACATCCCACCCACGCACATGCTCCTGAACTAACAGGCCGCAAACACACCTCACTCACTCGCGTAAATGTGAACGTATACAGCCGCCTCTTTGATGTTAATTGCCGCAATGTCACTCGTGATGAGTCAGTGAATCGCGGAGGTGTCTGTGATCTCAATGTGAATGTACGTAGGGCTATTAAACGGAGCGTGCGCGCGTGTCCATTAGCTCCGCACCGATTCCTCCGGTGGAATCCAAATGCACCACAGTGGTCAGACCTGCCACACCCTCTTATAGAATAAACAAAGGCTGGCATATCGGAGCCATCAGCCCTTAAAAAGATGCAGAAGTTCAGGGAAGAGCAAACTAATGTGATTCTATTTAAAGGAGCTCGAGGCGTATCTGATGCTGTGGCTAATATTGTAATTACAGTGAAATTGGCACTCGATTATAGACGAGAGGTTATCTCCAAAACCGCCCCCTTGCTTTTACGCACACATGCGCAGGCTGCGTTCAGCTACTCCACACATACACACACACATTCCAAAATCCAGCCCTTTGTCTCGGCGGTAGCCCCGAAACAGGAATCCAGCAAGGAGAGGGGAGCGTGTGTGTACGGACCAGACTGTCTCCTCCCCCCATCGTATAAGCGCACACACCACACTCTCTCTCCTCCCCCTGTCCCCCCTCGCCTCCACAGCCCTGCTCGCCCCCCGTGTCTTTGCCTTTGTGTGTGCGTGTGTGTGTGTATACGTGTGTGCACGCCGTGAAGCTGACTGCGTACCCGAAAACCGTGCGACGGATGCCTTGCGTACAAAATAAGCTTCTTTTTCTGGGATTTCAAATAGATCGTGTTACTTGTTCAATGGGAAATAGGAAAACCTGCAGGTGCAAGTGAAGGGGAGGAACCGAGAATACGCACGTGAAGCTCTCACTTCTCCAAAAGCCAGAGAAGAGAGGAGGAAAAGGAGCGCGTTAACAGCAAGTGCAGCAAATTGGACTTTTCCACCATCAGCAACCCTCCTCTCTCTCCCTATCTCTCTCTCTGTCCTCTCACCATCCCTGCTCCTCCTCTGTTGGTCTACCCACTTACTCCCATCCAACCCCCATTCTCCGAGCCTCCTCCCCAGAATAGCCTCACTCAGAGATCTTAAAATAATAGTGAGAAGGTGTGTTTGGATTTCGGGGAGACGCATGGAGATGGATTAAACAAAAAGAGGGAGACTGCACCGCCAAACTGGAGCAGCACGCGCGACCACGCCGGGGGGGAAGGGGGCGACGGGACTCGGTGAATTCGCGGAGCCCCCGGGACAGAGGTGAGTGCTCGGGCTGTCCGGCGGCTTTGTGGTGTCTCTCCCCCCTTCGCATGCATCCACCAGCAGCATCCCTCCGCGCTCCTCAGCACATGGTTTTCACGTTTCCATAATTGATGATCTCATACGCAATCTGGTGATTTCTGATTGTGGAAGTGTAACAGCGAACGTGTTATCATTAAGCCTGTGCAGGGTTATGCTCCTTTAACTGTGACTCCTTTTCATCCAGTGCATGGCTACTTTAACCTCCAATGACAACACAGTGAAAATAGCAGGTTAAGCAAATTGCATGTGAAGAAAAACGTGTTTTCCCAACAGAAAAGATGCAGCCATCGCCTCCAATCTGAGTTATTTTATTTTACTTAATCCATTTAGGATTACATTTCAGAGCGATGTTTGAACTGTTTCCATCAGTGTACAAGCAGGTGATGAGCTAAGTGTTTTAAACCCTCCTCCTCATCAACTCGAGCATATGGCTCTGTATGTGTCCTTGCCTCCTCAGGGCCCTGCAGAGGACATGGATCTGCAGCCAGCACTATAACTTTCCTGCTTGATGGATGGATGAGTAAATAATGGATGGACAATAGTTAAACTGTCCTGTTGCACTTCATGATCACTTCATTCTGTAATTTTAAAGTTCATGTTTGTGAGCCAGGGGTCAATAAAAGAGCAAGCGACTTTACTTTATGATTAATGCTTAGTCAATGGCCTGAGGGAGAGACCTTGGAATCCATTAGATATGTGGTAATAGGCTGAATATATTTTCTTCTGACATATAATTGGGTGCTTTTCTGGCTTGTATATCACCAAATTAGAATTGTGAAGTTTTAGAATTGTAAAGTTTTCAAAGAAGAACTCTTTTTTCCTTCAGCATGATTTAATTTTTCCAACACTATTTGATGTCGGATGGACAGATAATCCTTTTTTTCCATCAAAACACTGAGCAAAACAATTTTGTGATCAAATAGTTTTCCATTCTTCTTTATAAGGATTCCATAATTCAAAAAGTTGAAATCCTTTGCCCCACTCTTCATTTGTTAAGACTGCAAATGATGATCTTTGTCAATATTGATTCATCTGAATAAGATTTTCTTGATTAAAATGAAAAATGTTGACTGCAATAATGTAAAGTCCATGTGAGGATTTCTAGTTGGGTCTCAGCAACAGATTATTTGTCCAAATAATCCTCAAGAGTGTGGTGTCAGTATGATTACTTTACTGCTCCCGATCGACTTGGAGCCTCCCCGATCAAACCTATTTGATATTTACCATTCCATATCGAACTGCCTCCAATGGGATACCCACCATAGCCAATGAGAGCAAGTCACCAATCAGACTGTTACAGCTCACAAACATTGCAGTGAACATACAGTTCCTGTACCGTCTACTCAGCCAGGATTTCACCCATATTCTTTTTCTGTTTTTTTGTTTTTGTATTTTGCTGTAAAATGTACAGCCAACTGACGATGCCATTAGGCCTCCATATTATTATTTTTTTCTGAAGTCACATTTGATCACGCGAGTTTCTGTGAGATCTCGTGTCTGTCGAATTGCTACTATGAAATTGTGACTACAAATGGCGGGTGTTTGGTCTCGCAGTCCAGCCGACGTCGTCTAGTGTGTGTGTTCTGAGGATTATGATGTTAAAGATCGGTAGGAACCGTCCTCATGTCTGTGGTTTTCCTACGTTTTTTAAAATCGGTTGAAAATTGTCTAGTGTGTAGCCAGCCTCAGTTACCACTCTTTTTGACATCAATGATAAATAGCTTCAGATTATTTTCTGTCTGTTGCCTCATTAATTGTCTGCTCAATTCAGATCCGTTCCAAACAGTGTATGTTTTTTTTAAAAGATGGTAACTGGGATAAAAGAGTGGAGATGCTTCTCAACAGGGCATGAGAGGTCACTGAATGATTTAATGAGGATGTAGAGGGGTGTTCAGCTGAGTCACAGGGTCTTGACTAAAATGAACTCCTTCAGGACTTTCTTTGATCAGCATGTTAGGCATCATTCTCCAAATCATGCTTGAAGAAAGATCATTTTCTTTTCAAAAGACTTCACAGACTTGAAGAATGTTTGGCAAGCGGCATTGCAGCTTTGCTGGTGGTCTGACACAGTTTTCCTCATATCTGTCGCTGGTGTGTATATTTTAGTGTAATTATAATATATATGACATTAACTTTATTTATAGAACCTTTAAAATCAGGGGTTAACAAAGTGCTTTGACATACATATGGAGGCATACATAAGAAACCAAATATAAAAGAACCCACACCAAAAGCCTGACCAACATAATTAACCCAAACATCATAAGAACCCAAGCAACACAAGAACCCTGCCACTTAAACTCACACCAAGGTGACCAAAGATGCAAGAACAAATGTGCAATTATGAGAGCCAGAAACACTAAGAAATAAAAACAATAAGAAGAGATAAAAACAGTAAAAGGGGGAGGGGGTATAGAAGCTCGATATCACAATGCATCACAGTCGGTCACATTCTCAATTTTCTGTTACTGCACATGGCTACTTTTTCATCAATGAAGACAAGCAGTCACATAAATACGAACTCCATTTTACAGTATTTAGAAAGTGCGTAAGAAATCCATGTCAACATAAATGTCTTTACATTGAAAACCACAATAAATAAGTTATAGAGGTCCAGCTGTATATCTGGAGATTCTAAAAGCAACGTCAGTACGCAATAATAGAATAATGTTCTGTCATTGCATCCATGCAGAATTGTCCACTTCTGCATCGCAACGCATCGTAGAAACGGTTCATTTGAACACCCCTAGTAGAAGCTATTAAATGAGTTAAGAGAATTAAAAAGGGAGTCGGAACAATAACGAAAATAAATCAGTAAAGAGAGAAAATATTTCTAAAAATATAAAAGTAGTCCAGACAGAAGCAATCAAAGGAAGTAAAACAATAAAAAGTCAATATACACTGGGAATATTTGCATATATTATACTACGCCATATCATCATAACCTACACTTCTCAATAACACACGTCTGGAGTACAAACACTACACTGTACCGTGCTATACAACACCCCACTACTACTCAAACACCCCTCCTCCGCCCCCTCTCTGTGAGTGTGGTCAGTGAGTCTTGTATCTTCCTTCCTTCTGACGGACTGTTGCTGTCTACCTCAGGCTATACAACCCATCTCGTTCAAACACACACACGAACAAAATGTGCACACACACTGCCTAAACTACACACGCATGCAAACACTGCCGACATGTTTGCAAGCACCAGCAAACCGCCGCTCAGACTGCGCATGCAATCACAAACACACACACACACACACACACACACACACATATGTTGTGCCCCAGCGGACAAATGCTGGTGTGGTAGATAAACGACGGCCTTTTCTTCACTAAAGAGGCTCATTCTGTGTGCGAGTTTGTGTGAGTCTGTGTGTGTTTGTGTGTGTATGTGTGATGTGAGTATGGGGGCTGAGGTTTAAATGATGACTGGAGTAGGTCACTGAGACCAAGGGTCCGGGAGAGTGACACCCAGGACCATGTGTCTTCCTAAGCTGCTTTCAGCTACACTGGAATCCATCCATCCCAATATCCCCCCGTCTCTGATCCTCACCCCCTCACGACTAACCTCCCTCCCCCATCAGATGTACACATCTACCAGACGTACACATCTGCCAGAAGTACACAAACTGAAGCTACAGTCTTCTGCTCTTCTTTTGTATCATTTCCCTTCCTTACGTCTTTGATCTCAGCTTATCTTGTCCCCTGTTCTTTCCTATTCTCCTCCCGTCTCCTTACCGCTCCTCTCCTCTCGTCTGCTCCTCTTTCCTCCCGTCTCCTTTCCTCCTCTCCTCTCCTCCGCTCTCCTCTTCATTTCTAGCGGTCATGGAAATTAGACCGTAGAAGTCTTTGATTCTCCGTGCCGTACACCGCCTCAGGGTCAGGGCCTCTTATCTCGGAGAGAAAGAGAGAGACAGACGCCGAGACAGGAGGAAGGGGATAGAAAAGAAGGGGAGAGGGGTGTTAACACGGAGGGACAGATAGCAAGAGAAGGAAAAGGTGTAAGGTGGAGACAGCGGGGATGGATTTGCAGAAAGAGACTTAAGAGTGACGGGAACGAAGGGCAGGTTTAGAGCAGGTGAGAGAGCAATAAAAACAGCTTAGCAAATAACATGGAGAGAGAGTAAAAAAGGGAAAAAGGACGTCAAAGCCAGAAAAAAAGATAACTTTAAGCCAATTGAAGGGTCTTTAAGGGCCATATGTTTTGGATTGAAGCCTCAGTACAGCTCACTTCATGTTTCCTTAAAGCCAGCCTTTATCGAAAATGATGTGTGACTAAATTAAAGGAAACTCTGAGTAGAAAATGGCAAAAAGAAATACAAACATAGGAGACCAAACTCTCCACTGAAACCCATTTTTGATTGTATACGTTAGAGCTCCTGTGAGGGAACTTTCAGCTTGTGTTGATTTGGGTGACCCCTATGGACAAGGTGGGACAATTCAGTGTGTCCTGTACATATGCAAATCATTTTCTCACAAAAATTCTCTTCTTTATTTTAAATGTCCTCAACTCTCATTCAGTAAGATTACATGCACAGTTAAGTATGTGATTATATAGTGAGGTCATTTCATTGGACTACTGTCCTTGTCCCAGTATAGAAGCAACGAAGAAGAATGGACATGGACAACTTTACAGCTCTGTTCATTTCGTACGTACTCTACTTTTGGTAACACTGAGAAGCATGTTATCTGTCTTGCTTATAGGGATATCCAAAGGCAGTAAAAAAAATGACAGCTTTCTTGTGCAATTATACTGTTGGACTTCTGGGTCAAAGCATCTGTGTGGCATGCCTAAGACACCTCGTCATTTTGGGGGAGTCCAGTTTCAGTTGGACTAACACAGTAATTGGCAAGAGAAATTTCTAAAAAGGGAAATTTTTGTAGCTGCTGGTAAAGGCCTCGTCTGACACTTATCACATTGCAGGGGTGACAGGCATGTAAAAAATACTACATGGAAGTAATTTATCTTGAATCTGAAGGTCTTGTTTGCTTTTTGGGGTCATTAGAGGCATCAATATTCAGCTACAAAATCCTCACAGGGGCTTAAAGGAGTTCCACAGCTGACAGTTTTGGGCAAAACCAACTAGACCCTTAACATTTAGTAGAATTTAATTTATATTCAAAGTCAACTTGCCAAACAAATAGAAGAAAAGTTTGGTAGGAACCAAGATGAAATATAGGAGAGAGGAAAAAACGTCAACAGAAAAGTGTTGGTAAAATGAAGGCAGAGTAGAAGGAGAAGATGGACTGTGATTGAGAGAGTGATAAGTAAAATGGAACACAGCGAGAGGTGGGAGAGGTTATGAGCATGAGATTGAGTGATAGAGATGGAGGGGAATGGATAAAGAATAGAGATGCAGAGATAGGAATACGGGCAGAAAATGAAGAGAAACGGGGAGCTGGAGGGAGAGATGTGAATATTTAACTCTGTTTAGTTTTCCATTTGGGCCCTTGGCTCTTCCTTCTCTCTGAGGCCTCTGATCGCCTTCAGGTTACTGATAGCAGGAGACGTATGCGAGTGTGTTTGTGAGGAGGAGGATACATTTAGAGTGTGTTCCCTCATGGAAGTTAAAAGCTTCCTTTTAAAAGAAGTCTGTTTGTAGATTTCTACATACTTTTCAATAGGGGCGGGACAAAATATTAATACAACAATATATCGTCCTCCTGACTCCTGACAATAATGGTTCTAAATATCAATATTTTACTTTAAAAAATTACAGTGCTCTAAACTGATTTCACCAACAATTTGACTATCCACTTTACTACTTCATGACTCCTCACAGTGGTGCTTATCACTTGAATGAGGGCAACATGATCGAGAGTTAATTGGCAAAAGAAGACGTTGACTGCGAGGTTAAAATAAGAAAAAAAAGAGGGCAGCGAGATAATGTCGGACAGCAGCGGAAAGAAGTTAAGAGATAAAGCATGATAAGATGAAACTGTCACTAAATTGCAGTGCAGATCACATCTGTCCTGCACGTAACCATTTTAGGGGCACTAAATCGGATATCGCGATGCATCATTATGTGATTGTCTTCCAATAAATCAGTTATATCCGGATCACCATGGAGTACGTTATCTTGGTCCACG